>SJYA01002013.1:537901-651854 GCA_006410615.1 Neotragus moschatus
TGGGGATGGTCTTGATCCCTGTCTCCTGTACAGTGTCACAAACTTCATTCCATAGTTCATCAGCCACTCTATCTATCAGATCTAGGCCCTTAAAGCTATTTCTCACTTCCACTGTATAATCATAAGGGATTTGATTTAGGTCATACCTGAATGGTCTAGCGTTTCTCCCTACTTTCTTCAATTTGAGTTTGAATTTGGCAATAAGGAGCTCATGATCTGAGCCACAGTCAGCTCCTGGTCTTGTTTTTGTTGACTGTATAGAGCTTCTCCATCTTTGGCTGCAAAGAATATAATCAATCTGATTTTGGTGTTGACCATCTGGTGATGTCCCTGTGTAGAGTCTTCTCTTGTGTTGTTGGAAGAGGGTGTTTGCGATGACCAGTGTATTCTCTTGGCAAAACTCTATTCGCCTTTGCCCTGCTTCATTCCATATTCCAAGGCCAAATTTGCCTGTTACTCCAGGTGTTTCTTGACTTCCTACTTTTGCATTCCAGTCCCCTATAATGAAAAGGACATCTTTTTTTGGTGTCAGTTCTAAAAGGTCTTATAGGTCTTCATAGAACCATTAAACTTCAGCTTCTTCAGCGTTACTGGTTGGGGCATAGACTTGGATAATTGTGATATTGAATGGTTTGCCTTGGAGACGAACAGAGATCATTCTGTTGTTTTTGAGATTGCATCCAAGGACTGCATCCAGACTCTTTTCCTACTGTTCATGGGGTTCTCAAGGCAAGAATACTGAAGTGGTTTGCCATTCTCTTCTCCAGTGGATCACATTCTGTCAGACTTCTTCACCATGACCCGCCCATTTTGGGTTGCCCCGCAGGCGTGTCTCGGTTTCATTGAGTTAGACAAGGGTGTGGTCCTAGTGTGATTAGACTGACTAGTTTTCTGTGAGTATGGTTTCAGTGTGTCTGCCCTCTGATGCCCTCTTGCAACACTTACCATCTTACTTGGGTTTCTCTTACCTTGGGCATGGGGTATCTCTTCACGGCTGCTCCAGTAAAGCACAGCTGCCACTGCTCCTTACCTTGAACGAGGGGTATCTTAAGAATACTTAAGGGACATGATAAATAATGATTAATAGTAATTATGTTGTGTTATAACACAATGATGCACTGTGATATTATTGAGATTTGGGAGACTTTCTCCACATTCTATTCACTTCTGTCTCTTGTGTCAGACTCTCCTCAGTTCAGTTCACTTCAGTTGAATCACTCAGTTGTGTCCTACTCTTTGTGACCCCATGAATCATAGCATGCCAGGCCTCCCTGTCCTTCACCAATTCCCAGAGTTCACTCAAACTCATGTCCATCAAGTCGGTGATGCCATCTTGCCATCACATCCTCTGTCGTCCCCTTCTCCTCCTGCCCCCAATCCCTCCCAGCATCAGAGTCTTTTCCAATGAGTCAACTTTTCACACGAAATTGCCAAAGTACTGGAGTTTCAGCTTTAGCATCATTCCTTCCAAAGAACACCCAGGACTGATTTTCTTTAGGATGGACTAGTTGGATCTCTTTGCAGTCTNGTCGTCCCCTTCTCCTCCTGCCCCCAATCCCTCCCAGCATCAGAGTCTTTTCCAATGAGTCAACTTTTCACACGAAATTGCCAAAGTACTGGAGTTTCAGCTTTAGCATCATTCCTTCCAAAGAACACCCAGGACTGATTTTCTTTAGGATGGACTAGTTGGATCTCTTTGCAGTCTGAGGGACTCTCAAGAGTCTTATCCAACACCACAGTTCAAAAGTATTAATTCTTCGGTGCTCAGACTTCTTCACAGTCCAACTCTCACATCCATACATGACCACTGGAAAAACCATAGCCTTGACAAGACCAATCTTTGTTGGCAAAATAATGTCTCTGCTTTTGAATATACTATCTAGGTTGGTCATAATTTTCCTTCCAAGGAGTAAGTGTCTTNGTATCTCTTCACAGCTGCTCCAGCAAAGCACAGCTGCTGCTCCTTACCTTGGATGAGGGGGTATCTCCTCACCACCGCCCCTCCTGACTTCGAATGTGGAGTAGCTTCTCTCGGCCCTCCTGCTCCTGCACAGCCACCACTCTTTGGACGTGGGGCACTGAAGGAAGAGTGCTCCAAGATTAGGAAAAATCCTATCTCTTCTATCAACTTGAGAATCATATGCTTGTGTTTAGAAGTTATCTAGTGGTAAATCTGTATATGAGCACACAAAAATAATTCAGCCAGAGCTAATCATTGATAGTAAAACCAGTATTTAAGGCTCAATGGTAGATTTAAAAATTAAGAATTAAATATATAATGTGAATTAAATATTTAATTAAATATTTATTTAAAATAATTTGTTGGATTAAATAAAAAATTTTAAATGAAACTGACTAGAAACTTAATATATATATATATATTTGTAGTGTTTTTCTTACATTCAAACCTATCACATGTCCTCAGCTATATATTTATATTCAGAATTACTACACACACATATATGTATAACATGTGTACAAATCTACTATACATCATATATATGCATACTTATATATATGCAACCTAATGTATCTCTATGTATAACAAACTGATTTTTCTATGGCTCTGTTCAATTCAAAATTTCTTGGAGTTGGTTGTTGCAACAATGGCACACATTGTAGGCTCTAAAGGTTCTTAGTAGATTTATTGGTTATATCTTTTATCTGTTCATTGGATGCTATTTTCTTGAGATGAGGATAATTAGTAAGCTTCTCCTGAGGTTCTATTTAAATTATTTGCATTCAATTTCTGGATAGTATATGATGATTCCATAAAAATCAATGCTTTAATGGTCTACATTTTTTGGATGATTTATAGACAGATTTCTTAGCTACATATTTCAGAAAAGGTTTTATAGAACATTTTATACTTATAAAATAACAGTGTGTAAAAAGGAAATCATTTGAGGACTCTGAGTATATGGATGTACCCTGTGTAATTAGAGGTAATTTTAGAAAACCTTTATTATAGTTCTATAGGTTGCTAGATACTGAGCTATTGCCTTGACCAAGACTGTGTAAAATTGTTTGTTAAGAGGAAAAGAATCTGTAGGCCATGATCACCTAGGCTCCATTTCTTAGAGAATTTGTTAACCTCAGGTTAAGCTTGTTAAATTTTAGAATTTATACATATTTGAGAAGATTCATTTTCCAGGTTGATAAGCATGGAACTGGAGGATAGCATGTGGACGTTTTCCATGCCATGTTGAAGGATGTGGTGTTTTCTGGGATTATGTCTGTCATATCCATATAAACAAATTCCATGGACAGAGGAACCTGGCTATAGCTCATGGGGCCGCAGAATCAGACACAACTGACTCAGCAACTGAGCATGCACATATCCTTATAGTGGGAAAAATTGTCTGTCTTTCATTGCATTTCTAAAGACTGATTATCCAGCTTGCTTTGAAGATCTGAGTCCAGCAATAGAAAAGTATTGAAATTCTAATATCAGACTGTTTAGTTTTAGTGTGAATAACAGAAAAATTATGATAATCAATCAATCAATTGGTCAGTGATATTGACTGATTGCTCCTGAAGCATTTGTTTGTAAATGCAGGTCATATTTAAAGGAAACTAAACATACACCATCCTCGAGGAGAGGATAGCAACCCCCTCCAGTATTCTTGCCTGGAGAATCCCATGGAATGAAGAGCCTGGCTGGTTACAGTCCATAGAGTCGCAAAGACGCTGACATGACTGAAATGACTTAGCACACATGCACACAAGCAAGCATATACCAACAAAATGTGTTGTTTGTAAAGTATACAAAGTTGGAAAGAAAGGATGACCTTTACAACTCATTGGTTTTCGTCATCCATGCTATATAGTGTCAATTGCCAGTTTCTACCAAACCCTCTCTAATAGCTCAGATGGTAAAGAATCTGCTGCAATGCGGGAGACCTGGGTTCAATCCCTGGGTCAGGAAGATCCCCTGGAGAAGGAAATGGCAACCCACTCGAGTATTCTTGCTTGAAGAATTCCACAGACAGAGGAGCTTGGTGGGATATAGTTCATGGGGTGTCAAATGGTTGGACATTACTGAGTGACTAACACACACACCAAACATGGAAGTCATATTTCTTTTGTCAATTTGTTTGGCCTGTGGTGGTAAAGTATGACTCTTAGCACTAGCTGTTGCCATAGCCTGAAAATTTTATACTTTTNTTGAAGAATTCCACAGACAGAGGAGCTTGGTGGGATATAGTTCATGGGGTGTCAAATGGTTGGACATTACTGAGTGACTAACACACACACCAAACATGGAAGTCATATTTCTTTTGTCAATTTGTTTGGCCTGTGGTGGTAAAGTATGACTCTTAGCACTAGCTGTTGCCATAGCCTGAAAATTTTATACTTTTTTCTGGTATTTAATAGAAAATAATATAAAGCTTTCAAACAGCAGGATTCTAAGTAATAAGAATTTTAGCAAAACACCAAAAAGAGTGGACAAATCAAATTGCCATTAAGTAATGTTCTTTGGAGAAAGCCTGGATATACTATATCAAATAGGAATATTACATATAGAAATATGTACAGAAAGATCACTAAAGTCTTGACTTCCTAAAAATGCCAGAGAAGGATATCAAACAAAAATGGCTTCAGCATACTGTGTATGATTTACCTTAGAAATCACACACACATGTGCACAAACATACACACAGGCAGCAATTTGAATACTTCATTTTATTTGATCTATGTCATTAAAAAAATTTGTACACACTATGTTTTGCTCAAAAAAAAATTATGTGATTAATATGTTGATTTAACTTCCCAATGTCGACTGCTGCTAGGCAGATTCTGCTATTATTTATTTTTATTAGTTTATAATATGTCAATTTTTCTTGCTTATCTGTCAACTCCCAGAAAAATACATAAATCAAAAATGTAGCAATGTGGACACTAACAAGGCATAATTATTGTAGGGTCTGTCCTCCTTTAAAGAAAAAATACAATTACCTACCAGAATGCTGCTGGGATTAGGTCAGAATTTGCATAATACTGACTCATATTTTCTTAACAATTTTAACATCAGACAATAGCTTTTCCAAATCTATAATCTCTTATTATTTTCCAGCTTTATTTTTTTGGATTCTAATAAGGAGTTCAGTCAAAACAAGATAATTATTAGAATCTAACCCATAGAAAACTTTAATTACTCAGTGGCATGTTTTTAAGATTAGGTCAGGTTTTTATAAATTTTATATAAAGTAACACAAGGCAATTAAGCTTGCCTAAATGTAATTTTTGCAGTTAAATTTATTCATTTTTCTACAGATAAATATTTAATAGAAAATACTTCAATCATTGTATGAGCTTAAGGAAAAAATTTCTACTTNTATAAATTTTATATAAAGTAACACAAGGCAATTAAGCTTGCCTAAATGTAATTTTTGCAGTTAAATTTATTCATTTTTCTACAGATAAATATTTAATAGAAAATACTTCAATCATTGTATGAGCTTAAGGAAAAAATTTCTACTTCAGCATAATCTCTACACAGCAGTTCTAAGACTGGAATTATTAAGCAGTCAGAGGGCTAACAGTCAAGAGATGATGAAAATTTGGAAAATGTTAACTGCTATAAAATAATAGCTGCTAATGTGGAGGATTATGAAACACCCAGTAGCAGAATAAGTAACAAATAGATCCTTTCTGAAGTCCTGAAGGCTGGGGGTGGGATCTGGGGTTAAGTAACCGTGATATATTTATAGAGGGCAAGGGATCACCATAAAATAAAGCAGCAAATAGTAAAGAAGTCAATGTAAAAGAGAGGCCGGGGATTTAGGGTATAGAGATCATAAATTTTCATCGATATAAACAGCCTGTGTACCTCAGGAGTTGAGGTTTAGCTATAATTTCAGGTCTGACCTATAGGCCTTTTGTGTTCATAGTGCAAGCACGATCAAGATGCCATCTAAGGAGGTGTAAAAAAAAGGAAAGAAAGAAAGGAGAACAAATGTTTCAGATCTGTGTGATTTACTCATTTAATCATCCCCAAATCCATCCCTAACGCAACAGCACAGAAGTTGAGAGGATTTTATTGTCTCACTAAATTACATTTAATTCTTACCCCAGCACATCCTATAAACAAGAAGCGTGAATGATGTTTGCTCCATCATGTTCTTGCAAAGGAGAATTGTTGAATTTTTATGCATGGCTTCTGAGAAGGCGTTTCACCTTTCTCTGTAGAACTCTATATTCCATATTTATGTTTTAATTTTAAATATGTATTTGAAAACCCACTTAAAGCTTAGTAGATTAAAAAGAAACAGTGATAAAATGAGCTTGTTTGATGGTTTAACAGAAGCAATAAATGCAAGCAAATCAACATGAAAGAACTATTAAGTATTTAGCTTTTAGGAGTTATTCTGAAATGGAATAATGAATGGTTTAAAAAAAATAAGTAAGCTATATGAAGACCTCATCTTTTTATTCAGGGACATTGATTTTAATTTATGTAGACACTAAAATGAATTTTCTTTTCTAAATTGCCACTTAATGAAAAAAATTATATTATTATGTTTGAGGGTAAGTATAGTATATATGCTTACATATTTGCAGTCTATCATCTATTTCTCTATGCATGCACGCACACACACACACACACACACACACACATATATACAGAGTCACACAATGTATTTTGAGACATGGATTATATTGTACACAAATACACACTCACACAGTTGCTGCTAGACTAGAACATGCAGGGGTTAATAGAAAGATCATTAAGTAAGTGGTTTAGGAATTGTGGTTATTTTTATTCTGAATAGTATATTCAGTATTTTAAAATGAAGATCTTAGAAAGGACACCTCATCTCCAAAACATTCACTTGGGCATTTGCTTGTTAACTTTAATAAGTGGATTTTTTTTTTTTTTTTGTAAATAGTTCATAAGATCAGCTGTATCTCCATCATATACTAGCAGTGTGGGAATTTCTCTCTTTTTTACCACTGTAAAAAGTGACATGTGTTGGCAGTTCAGAAGTGATTTTTCAAACAACAAAATCTCTTAAAGAGCTTTCATTGCCCATCTTCCTTGGTTCTAAAGGATGGGACTGTCTTCATCCACTAGGTTGCACTGTTGCACAGGAAAACAAAGTGTTTGTGTGTTCAGCTGCAGAAGAACAGCAGCATGCTATGAGGAAACTCATAAATATTGTTACTGTTTTCACTAACTATGGAAAGAGAGAAGATCAACATAGGAAGACTGGTATTTGAAAACGTTCTCTTTTTCCTCAAAGCCAGGGCCATTGTCCTGGATTTTGTGCGGAGTTTCCTTGAAGGCATTAAAAAAAGAAGAAGAAGAAGAAACTACATTTTAATTTTTGATAAGGAATGAAAGGTGTGAGTGGAAGTTAGGGAGGATGAGAAAGGATGTTGGTTAACACTTTTCAAATTAAGATACAAAGATCTATTAAACATTTCAGTAGTTCTAGACCCTTCTAAGAAGTGGCAAAACTATTTCTCATAACTTTTCCTCTGCAACCAGACGCTATTGAAGTGTAAAATTCTGAAGGTAAGCTATAGATTTTCCTATCAGTGTCACTGTGTGATGGTTAAAGATTATGCTTGAATAAGTAATTATGGTTGTATCACTTACTCATTTTCCCCCTTGGCACCATCGAAAATATTGATCTAATGAACTTTCAGACACACAAATGGAAGCAGAATTCCTTTACTTTACTTGGTATTATCCAAATCATACGAAGAGAACATCTGTAGGCTTGTCCTTGGATGTACTAGCATATTTCTCGGTCTCCATAGGGACTGTACTTTATCAAGAAAATTACTTACAGAGAATCAAGTGGGAGGGGTCTACTCTTTAGTTCTGGTGCAAATCACTGGGAATTTTTGCTTCATGGATTAACACCTCTTGTATCCCTTGTCTCTTCAGGGCAGTAAGTTGAGACGCTCATAATGAAGAACAGAGCTATTGGCTACTACTACCACAAAACTTCTAGGGGGAATAGGTCATCAGAAAGACCTGAATCTGGAACTGGTTATTTCAGTTGGGTTGATATGAGTCTCACATTTGGTAATAGCCCTACCTCAAGATTTTGAATATTTCACTAACAATTTTTGCCTACCTAATTAATTTTGTACTGTGTTATGCATGTGACAACAAGGATCTGATACATTTTTGATCCAAACATAAGGGGAGAAAAACAAATCTCATAAGCCATGTGAGTAGATATTGCATGTTTATTAACTCGTAGATGGTAACATTTTACGGAAGGAATTAAGTTTATGAAAAATCATGCGTCTCATTTGCTGGAATAAAGACCTTTGGGGGTTTGCATGTTTGAAATATTCTCCAAGTGGCTACCTTCCCTAGGCTACTGCCTTTAGATAAGGCTTCAGCTCCTTCTCTTGCATATACATAGACTGTGTTCAGAATTAAACAACTTCTAGGAAATAAAGCTTTACAATTTTAATTCACTGTCAGCATGCCCTTTCAATAGCCAAAGTACGATCTCCATACTCCAGCTGGTCTTCTTCCTTTCAAACTATGATTCAGAGAAATTGGAGTTAATATTCTCTGTATATTCAAAATTTTTTATATTAAAAAATTTTTTCCTTTCAATGTGATAATTTCTTTAACCTCTCTTTGAGGGTGCTGGTGTTCAAAACAGTAAATCTGAAAAATACCAGCTGGACCTGAAACCAAGGTTGCTTGGAGAAATATTAACAGCCCCAGATATGAAGATGATCCCACCCTAATGGCAGGAAGGGAAGAGAAACTAAAGAGCCTCTTGATGAGGATGAAAAAGGAGACTGAAAAAGCTGGCTTAACAATCAACATTCAAAAAACAAAGATCGTGGCATCTGATCCCATCACTTCATGGCAAATGATTGGGGAAAAGTGGAAACAGTGAAAGATTTTGTTTTCTTGGGCTCCAAAATCACTGCAGATTGTGACTGCAGCCATGAAATTAAAAGACGCTTGCTCCTTGGAAAGAAAACTATGGCAACTGTAGAGAGCATATTAAAAAGCAAAGATATCACTTTCAGTTCAGTTCAGTCCAGTTACTCAGTCATGTCTGACTATTTGTGATCCCATGGACTGCAGCACACCAGGCTTTCCTGTCCGTCATTGACTCCTGGAGCTTACTCAAACTCATGCCCATAGAGTTGGTGATGCCATCCAATTATCTCATCCTCTGTCATCCTGTTCTCCTCCTATCTTCAATCTTGTCCAGCATCAGGGCCTTTTCAAATGAGTCAATTCTTCACACCAGGTGGTCAAAGTTTTGGAGTTTCAGCTTCAGCATCAATCCTGACAATGACTATCCAGGACTGATTTCCTTTAGAATGGACTGGTTGGATATCCTTGCAGTCCAAGGGACTCTCAAGAGTCTTCTCCAAAACACTCAATTCTTCAGCACTCAGCTTTCTTTATAGTCCAACTCTCATGTCCATACATGACTCCTGGAAAAACCATAGCTTTGACTAAACAGATCTTTGTTGGCAAAATAATGTCTCTGCTTTTTAATATGTTGTCTAGGTTGGTCGTAACTTTTCTTCCAAAGAACAAGTGTCTTTTAATTTCATGGCTGAGGTCATCATCTTCAGTGATGTTGCTGCTGCTACTGCTGCTAAGTCGCTTCAGTCGTGTCCGACTCTGTGCGACCCCAGAGATGGCAGCCTACCAGGCTCTTCTGTCCTTGGGATTCTCTAGACAAGAACACTGGAGTGGGTTGCCATTTCCTTCTCCAGTGCATGAAAGTGAAAAGTGAAAGTGAAGTTGCTCAGTCGTGTCTGATGTCGCGATCCCAGTGATGTTGGAGCCCCAGAAATAAAGTCTGTCACTGTTTCCACTGTTTCCCCATCTATTTGCCATAAAGTGATGGGACTGGACTCCATGATCTTAGTTTTCTGAATGTTGAGTTTTAAGCCAACTGTTTCACTCTCCTCTTTCACTCTCACTTTCATCAAGAGGCTTTTTAATTCATTTTCTGCCAAAAGGGTGGTGTCATCTGCATATCTGAGGTTATTGATGTTTACTCCTGGCAATCTTGATTCCAGCTTGTGCTTCATCCAGCCCAGCGTTTCTCATCATGTACTCTGCATATAAATGGAATAAACAGGTTGAAAATATACAGTTTTGTGGTAATCCTTTCTCGATTTGGAACCAGTCTGTTGTTTCATGTGCAGTTCTAACTGTTGCTTCTTGACCTGCACACAGATTTCTCAGGAGGCAGGTCAGGGGGTCTGGTATTTCTGTCTCTTAAAGAATTTTCCACAGTTTGTGGTGATCCACACTGTCAAAGGCTTTGGTAAATCAGTAAAGCAGAAATAGATGGGTTTCTGGAAGTCTCTCGCTTTTCTGATGATCCAAGGGATGTTGGCAATTTGATCTCTGGTTCCTCTGCCTTTTTTAAGTCCAGCTTGAAAATCTGGAACTTCATGGTTCACGTATTGCTGAAGCCTGGCTTGAAGAATTTTGAGCTTTACTTCGCTAGCATGTGAGATGAATGCAATTTTGTGGTAGTTTGAGCATTCTTTGGCATTGCCTTTCTTTGGGATTGGATTGAAAACTGACCCTTTCCAGTCCTGTGGCCACTGCTGAGTTTTCCATATTTGCTGGCATATTGAGTGCAGCACTTTCACAGCATCATCTTTTAGGATTTGAAACAGCTCAACTGGAATTCCATCATCTCCACTAGCTTTGTTCCTAGTGATGCTTCCTAAGGCCCACTTGACTTCATATTCAAGCATGTCTGGCTCTAGGTGACTGATCACACCATCATGATTATCTGGTTCATGAAAATCTTTTTTTGTATATCACTTCTGTGTATTCTTGCCAACTCTTAATATCTTTTGCTTCTGCTAGGTCCATACCATTTCTATCCCTTATTGTGCCCATCTTTGTATGAAATGTTCCCTTGGTATCTTGAATTTTCTTGAAGAGATCTCTAGTCTTTCCCATTCTATTGTTTTCCTCTATTTATTTGCATTGATCACTGAGGAAGGCTTTCTTATCTCTCCCTGCTATTTTTTGGAACTCTGCTTTCAAATGGGTATATCTTTCCTTTTCTCCTTTGCCTTTCACTAGTCTTCTTTTCACAGCTATTTGTAAGACCTCCTCAGACAACCATTGTGCCTTTTTGCACTTCTTTTTTTGGGGATGATCTTGATCCTTGTCTCCTGTACGATGTCACAAACCTCCATCCATAGTTCTTTAGGCACTCTGTCTATCAGATCTAATCCCTTGAATCTGTTTCTCACTTCCACTGTATAATCGTAAGGGGTTTGACTTAGGTCATACCTGAATAGTGTAGTGATTTTCCCTACTTTCTTTCATTTAAGTCTGAATTTGGCAATGAGATCATTCTGTCTTTTTTGAGATTGCATCCAAGTACTGCATTTGAGACACTTTTGTTGACTATGATGGCTACTCTATTTCTCTAAGGGATTCTTGCCCACAGTAGTAGATACAATGGTCACCTGAGTTAAATTCGCCTATTCCAGTTCATTTTAGTTCCTTGATTCCTAAAATGTCAACGTTCACTCTTGCCATCTCCTGTTTGACCACCTCCAATTTGCCTTGATTCATGAACCTAACATTTCAGGTTTCTATGCAATATTTCTCTTTACAGCATTGGACTTTTCTTCCAACACCAGGCACATCCATAATTGGGTGTTGCTTTTTTGCTTTGGATCCATGTATCCATTCTTTTTGGAGTTATTTCTCCACTGATCTCCAGTAGCATATTGGGCACCTACTGACCTGGGGAGTTCATCTTTCAGTATCCTATCATTTTGCCTTTTCATACTGTTCATGGGGTTCTCAAGGCAAGAATACTGAAGTGGTCTACCATTCCCTTCTCCAGTGGACCACATTTTGTCAGAACACTCCACCATGTCCCATCCATCTTGGGTGGCCTTTCATGGCATGGCTCATAGTTTCCTTTTAGACGAGGCCATGGTCCATGTGATCATATTGGTTAGATTTCTGTGATTGTGGTTTTCATTCTCTCTTCCCTCTGATGGGGAAGGATAAGCTTATGGAAGCTTCCTGGTGGAAGAGACTGACTGAGGGTGAAACTGGGTCTTGTTCTGGTGGGCGGGGCCATGCTCAGTAAATCATTAATCCAATTTTCTGTTGATTTTTTGTTCCTTCCCTGTTATTTGACCTGAGGTCAAACTATGGTGGAGGTAATGAATGTAGCGGTGACCTCCTTTGGAGCTTGCGCTGCTGCATGCAGTGCTGCCAACCCTGCAGCAGGCCGCCACCGACCCACGCCTCTGCGGAAGACTCCTGGACACTCATGGGCAAGTCTGGGTCAGTTTCTTGTGGGGTCACTGCTCCTTTCTCCTGGGTCCTGGTGCATACAAGGTTCTGTTTGTACCCTCCAAGAGTCTGTTTCCCCAGTCCTCCGTAAGTTCTGGTGGCTCTATGGTGGGGTTAATGGTGACCTCCTCCAAGAGAGCTTATGCCATACCCAGGTCTACTGCACCCAGAGCTCCTGCCCCTGCAGCAGTCCACTGCTGACCCATACCCCCGCAGGAGACACTCAAACACAGTTCTGTCTTAGTCTCTGTGGGGTCTCTGCATCCTGGTGTGCACAAGGTTTATTTGAGCCCCATGAGTGTCTCTGATGGGTATGGGGTTTGATTCTTAACACAATTTCTCTCATCCTACCATCTTGCTGGGGCTTCTCCTTTGTGCTTGGACGTGGGGTATCTCCTCAAATTTGCTCCAGTACAGCGAACCTGCGGCTCCAGCATCGTGAAACTGCCATTCCAGCAACATATCACCAGAGACATCATGTAGGTTGCTGACAGAGGTTTGTACAGTCAAAGCTATGGTTTTCCCAGTAGTCTTATATGGATGTGAAAGTTGGACAGTAAAGGAGGCTGAGAGCCAAAGAATAGATGCTTTTGAACTGTGGTGTTGGAAAAGGCTCCTGAGTACCTTGGAGAGCAAGGAGGTCAAATCAGTCAGTGCTAAAAGAAATCAACCCTAAATATTCATTGAAAGGATTGATGCTGAAGCTCCAAAATTTTGGCCACCTGATGTGAAAGCTCCATTCATTGGAAAATACTCTGATGCTGGGAAAGATTAAGGACAGGAAGAGAAGGGGGAGACAGATGATGAGACGACTGGATGGCTTCACTGACTCAATAGATATGAGTTTGAGAAAACTCCAGGAGATAGTGAAGGACAGGGGAGCATGGTGTGCTGCAGTTCATGGGGTTACAAAGAGTTGGACATGACTTATCAACTGAACAACAACAACCTGAAATATGGTTTACAGTCAATGAATATCTAAAGGAAAGATACACATATTTACTAGGTATATACTATTTATTGATCCCTTTCTACCTGTTAGTAACTCCAATAAGGATTTTATGTATGTTGTATCATACGATTCATATCATCAGTGAAATGAAGGGATATTATTCCCATTGTAACATACAAAATAAACGAGGCATACATTGATTAAGACAGTTTTTAAGTTAGTGAAAAATAGATTTAGGATTTGAACTAAAATGTATTTTGTCTGCTTTTACTGTGTCGGCAAAACAACATTTTCCTTTAAATTTTTCTATGAGTCCAAGCTTAATAAGCTAATAAACATGATTTATCAAGCACTAATTTTATACCCAGCTCTAAGGGGATTAGACAAACTAGAAAGCACCTTTGCTAGCCTTGAGACATATTTGATGGAGTTGGAGAGAAAGACAAAACAGAGTATCTGAAAACAATAAGAAATTAGGTACTTTATCACATAGGAGCTTTCCAGATAGCTCAATGGTAAAGAATCTCCCCACCAATGCAGGAGATGTAGGAGACTGTGGGTTTGAGCCCTGGGTCAGAAACATCCGCTGGAGAAAGTAATAGTAACCCACTCCAGTATTCTTGCCTGGGAAATCCCATGCACAGTGGAGCCTGGTAGCTACAGTCCATGGAGTCACAGAGCTGGACACGACTTAGTGACTGAGCATGCACACACGGACCATATCCTATGGTAGCTGCTCAAATCCTGTGACATTCAGGGAAGAGAAGTCACTGTTGGACAATGATTTATCAACAACAATTTCAGGATACAAACCACTCATTCACCAAGTATCTAGAATCCATCTGTTAAGTATTGGTAGGATATTAAAGCAGAAAACTTTAAGTTTGGGTACAACGCGTGAAGGAAACTGGAGTAGGGCTAAAGAGAATAAAAGAGGCAAGCATTAAATCAAGACACGGTTTCTGAGGAAGTGTTGATTCTAACCTGAGACATTTAGAAAAAAATTTGTTAAGTTTGCCCTGTTGAGACTTTTGATGGAATGCTAGGATGAAAGTTGAAATTTATCCACTCATTAATTAGGTCATATGGAAAATACTTAAGAAGGAAAATTTAAGGGGTGCTTTTAGAAATATTCACTGTTGTATAAGATGGATTCCTTAGTTTCGACATGGGGAGTAAGGTGAACTATTGTAGTTCTATGATTTTGCAAAATCATAGAATGCTTCCTGAGTAGTCACAATTTATTACTAATACATTTCAGAACCATATCTGATTTTATGGGGCCATCTTTTTGTAAGACAGAATGCTACTCATCACTATTCTATGCTCAGTACCTAGCACAGTGCCTGGAATATAGTTTATGCACACTAAACACGTGTGATTAAAATTAATTTGCATTTCTCACAGATCTATCCATACCTTGAAATCATCAAGTGAATCCAAATTCAGCAACAGTAAATAAATATTTTGATCATTATATATTTTCCCCCTATATCTCAAGTATTGGTTATTTTGTTTCTAATTTGATCTATGATCTCTTAATTGGGTAAAATTTTGTTAAAAACATATATTTGCCAAAATAGATGTATATATCCAGAACTGATACTAGTGTGCACAAATTTGTGAATTTTATTTTCTTATTTTTTTCTTTTGATTGTACCACATAGTACATGGAACCCTAGTTCCTCAGCTGGGGATCCAGCCTGTGCCCCATGCAGCGGAAGTGCAGAGTCTTTAACTACTAGACCTCCAGGGAAGTTGCAAATATTTTGATTATTTTAAGTAGAAGGACCTCTAATTTTTGTGGAATCTTAATTGGTGACTAAACTTAAACATCTATTAATTGCACAGTGAATATAAATACCAGCTTATAAAAGAGGGTAGAAATATCTGGACATTTAGATAGAAAGAAGAAGGCACCATCTGAACATATGGGTATGAATTCTGCACCAGTCTCATAAAATGATGTTTGACAGGAATGTCAATTACATTCATAAATGTACATGTAGGTATATGGCAAATACAAAATATAAATCTGCTAGTGTTAGTACAGATTTCTGAAATTTGGTCTTTTTTTTTTTTTTTTGGAAGATTCCACCTGACCTGCCTCTTGAGAAACCAGTGTGAAGGCCAGGAAGTAACAGTTAGAACTGGACATGGAACAACAGACTGGTTCCAAACAGGAAAAGGAGTACATCAAGGCTATATATTGTCACCCTGCTTATTTAACTTACGTCATGAGAAACGCTGGACTGGAAGAAGCACAAGCTGGGATCAAGATTGCCAGGAGAAATATCTATAACCTCAGATATGCAGATGACACCATCCTTATGGCAGAAAGTGAAGAGGAACTAAAAAGCTTCTTGATGAAAGTGAGAAAAGAGAGTGAAAAAGTTGGTTTAAAACTCAACATTCAGAAAACTAAGATCATGGCATCATGTCCTATAACTTCATGTCAAATGGATGGGGAAACAGTGGAAACAGTGTCAGACTTTATTTTTCTGGCCTCCAAAATCACTGCGGAAGGTGATTGCAGCCATGAAATTAAAGTACACTTACTCCTTGGAAGGACCAACCCAGACAGCATATTAAAAAGCAGAGACATCACTGAAGATGGTGACTGCAGCCATGAAGTTAAAAGACGCTTACTCCTTGGAAGGAAATTTATGACCAACCTAAACAGCATATTAAAAAGCAGAGACATTACTTTGTCAACAAAAGTCTGTCTAGTCAAGGCTATGGTTTTTCCAGTAGTCATGTATGGATGTGAGAGTTGGACTGTGAAGAAAGCTGAACACAGAAGTATTGATGCTTTTGAACTGTGGTGTTGGAGAAGACTCTTGAGAGGCCCTTGGACTGCAAGGAAATCCAACCTGTCCATCCTAAAGGAAATCAGTCTTGGGTGTTCATTGGAAGGACTGATGTTGAAGCTGAAACACCAATACTTTGGCCACCTGATGCAAAGAGCTGACTCATTTAAAAGACCCTGATGCTGGGAAAGGTCGAGGGCAGGAGGAGAAGGGGATGACAGAGGATGAGATGGTTGGATGGCATCACTGACTCAATGGACATGGGTTTGGGTGGACTCCAGGAGTTGGTGATGGACAGAGAGGCCTGGCATGCTGTGGTTCCTGGGGTCACAAAGAGTTGGACACAACTGAGTGACTGAGCTGAATTGAACTGAAAGTTGTATCTGATTTTCTCCAATATAAAGTGGGAAAACAACTCAGTAACGACCACGCTACATTCAAGGGAGAAGGCAATCAACCAGTCCAGTAGGTGTAACAGCTGAGTGGATATAATCCAAGATACATCATCTCTCTAGATGCACAATTCTTACTGTATTATTCTCTTTCTAAAGTTGTTTAATGATTCCACCCAGTGCATTACACTATTGTTATTGAGTTGATTGCTTTTGTAAAAGTGCAATGCAAAACTCATAAAAAGAAAAATTGATTTTAAATAAATATGAAAGTTTGGCTAAATCTTGATGCTTCCCTAACCCTTAAGGAAATTTTAGAGTTCTAGAAGTTTTAAAAGATGACAAAGGAGAAAGATTGAAGTCAGGTAAGTTGAACTAAAGTTTACGTAAGTCATTACTTTTTCCAGGTTGTTTTTTTTTTTTTCTTTGTGTAGGGGCTTATTTTCTTTGTGTAGGGTCTTTTTTTTTTCTTCACATTTTATCTTTGTGTAGAGATAGTTGTTCTTTCTGCATTCCTGCATATTTCATCTGCCCCAGTTACCAGCACTAAGCTCCCACCTATTCAACAAATATTTTGTTTGATTTTTAATTTGCTAACTTAATGGCAGAATCTGCCATGATATTCTTGCTGTTGAGACCTTAAACATTTGATGAACAAGAAAGATAAGTACACCAAAAGAAGAGAGTCTTGTGCTTTTCTGTTTAGAGTAAAAAAAAAAAAAATAAAACAATGACTTTGGAAAATACAATTCATTTGTATGTACTTGTCCAATAGATAAGTCACAGATTTGTGGCAGATAATACACGGTGAATTTGTCTAGAAATAGTGACTCTCTACTATTCCACATCAATTTAGTATATATCCAAAGAAAATGTTCTTTAAAAAGGAAAAATTTCCTCATAAAGCACATAGCCACTGATAATCTATTGACACTATATCTGGGCATACACACACAGACACACACACAAACTTGGAACACATATCTACTTGGAATGTGAAATTAAAATTTTTCCTTTAGAAAACTTCCTATTTTAATATACCATGTAACACATTGATAACAGTTATTGACATGGGCGATGTTCCGTCTTCCTTCAAAATCCTGACCCTGCATATTTCTGCTCACACCCCACCCCCTTCATCATCCTTCTCTGATTCTCCCCTCTGACCTTCCAAGTGTAATTTCCCGTGGCTAAAGCTACTTTATATTTATTATAATAACTCTCACTCTCACTCTCTCTTTCAATCTCTTTTAGTAGGAACAATAGTCTGACTGATGGCTAGAAAATTAGCTCAGGGACCCTCTTTTTTTCCTCTCTCTCTCTCTCTTTACACACACTCTCTTCACTCACTTTCCTTGCTAGACAGGAGAACACATTTAACCTGTGACTCTTCTGTATGCTCAGTATTAGGCCAGCCCATTTCAGGACCATGTCTATTTTAACATGTCTACAGGATGTGACTGAGGTTTCTTATTAGAATTCCAGGGGTGAGAATTTGTATATAAAGTCCTATGCATATTATGCATGCAAAGTTACTGGACAAAATATTTCAATTATCTTTTTCTCTATAACACTTCCCTGCTACTAAACATGAAAACATATAAAGTTAACTTTCTTGGGATTCTAAGAAAACTAAATCATTATAAATGTTCCATTTTGTGTTTACTGGAAAGGAGTGGCGAGCTGCGAAAGTGAAAGTTGCTTGGTTCTGTCCAACTTTTTGCAATCCTATGGACTATATAGTCCATGGAATTCTCCAGGCCAGAATACGGGAGTGGGTAGCCAGTCTCTTCTCAAGGGGATCTTCCCAACCCAGGGATTGAATCCAGGTCTCCCACATTGTGGGTGGATTCTTTACCAGCTGAGCCACCAGGAAAGCCCAGTGATACTGGGATGGGTAGCCTATTGCTTCTCCAGCAGATCTTCCCAGTCCAGGAATTGAACTGGGTCTCCTGCATTGCAGGCAGATTCTTTACCAGCTGAGCTACCAGGGAGAGCTATGACATCAACTAAATATGGTCTTTTTTTATTAAGGAAATAACAACTATGAAAATAATGAATATTATTAACAAAAGACTAGTAATGGCAACAAAAATAAAACTAGAATTTTCAAGTATGGAATGCTGTATTGGTCATATGTCATAATCACAGGGAAATCAGTCATGGCTAAAGGGTTAAATGGGCTTCTCAGGTGGTAAAGAATCTGCCTGCCAGTGCAAGAGTCCCAGGAGATGCAGGTTTGATTCCCAGATGGAAAAGATCCCCTCAAGTAGGAAATGGCAATCTGCTCCAGTATTCTTGGCTGGGAAATTCCACTAACAGAGGAGCCTGGCAGGCTACAGGCCACAGGGACACAAAGAGCTGGACACGACTGAGCAACTGAATACACTCAAAGTGTTAAATATTATTTAAAAAAATCATGCTAATTGTTTATAAATTCAAATACTACCATCTTCCAAATAATAATAAATGTGGATATACTATGATTTTGTTGCTGCTGCTGCTGCTAAGTCGCTTCAGTCATGTCCGACTCTGTGCAACTCCATAGATGGCAGCCCACCAGGCTCCCCCATTCCTTAGCACAATTTTGAAATTTAAAACATAATTTGGCATCATGTTTTCAATCAAAAATTTTAATTAATGTCCTCTACCTTTCTTGAAAAGGTTGGAAATATTTGTTAAACAAGCTTATTCAATTCATATACTTATTGAAGTAAATATTGAAGGCAGGAAGAGAAGGGGATGACAGAAGATGAGATGACGCAGCATTGACCAGTACTCTCCTTCCCCTTCCCCTGCCTAATTTCTTAAAGAAAGATAAAGGAGGAAAGAAAGAATCTGAAGAAACTCATAACATTACTGATTGTCTGTTAGTAATGTTTTAGGCTATTTAAACAATAGCTTATATGCAATATTTTAACTGCACAGGGTATAAAGGCTTTCTGATTAAAGATTCAGATATAGAAATGGTGCAGTCGATGGTATCTCGAAGAGTTGGACGTGACTAAGTGACCAAACAATAATATAGGAATGCAGATGGAGGTTACATAAGTTTATAGTGGAGAAAGTCATCATCAGTCATCAGCTTCTGAATCCTTGTACTATGTAAAAATGTATTCTTTCTCATTTCTGCAACATAAGTAAATTAAAATTAGCTTTCAAATGCATTCAGGTACAGAATGCCTCCTATTAGTGATGGGTGGCACATACCTCCTGTAAACAAAGATAAAGGAATATTCTACAAGGATAACAGAATTCGGGATTCATTTAGGAACTAAATGAGTTTGCCACAATTTGAATCATAGCCTGGGTAATTTCTACTGTCAAATTAGAAGAACCGAAGCACACTGATCATTAACATCATCACCGCATTCTTACAAAAGAACAGATATGGTCCACTGGAGGGAACAATAGAACCTGAACATTCTAATTGAGCAGGCTTTGATTTCTCAAACTATAGTCAGTGGATACTAAAACTTTCACTGCAGTGACATTTGAACCCTAACAAGAAAAACTTGAAGAAAAGAACATAAAAGTTTAATCTGCAGTCTTTCATATCAAGTTTATCAAAACTATCTGTATCTGTAATGAATAGAATACTAGAAAAACAGGTACTGTTAATTTCTAACTGTGTTTGAGCTACTGTGGGTCTCCTGTGGATAAAGAAAATTAATTTCATGTGAAATTATTTTGACCTAAAGTTTTTAAAGCAGAAACAGACCTGAAATGCTTTAAAGTAAGAGGAAAGGAATTCAAAATGGCACCTCAAAGATAAGTACTGAAATTTCATGTGTCCTCTTAAATAGTTAGCCCCTGCAGGCTATATCTGCATTACATTAAAATCTAATATGCCTTTAGCTTTCATACTTTTTTGTCTGAATTCATTTTTTTAATTTATTAAAAATGGTGAGACTAGTTGGAAAATGAGCCTTTTCTCCCATTTACTAATAAGATACACTTATTTTGAAATATCCTAATTAATTATCTGTCTTATTCAAATATGAATGTGTCTGCTATAGAAGTCCAACATTATCCAAGGCCATGAAATCAGAAAATTTTCAAATGCTCATAGAAGATGAAAACTATAGGACTCTCTTCAAAGGGCTCTGAAAAGTAAAGCCAAACATTAGTATAAATGGAAAATAAAGAATCATTTCTGAGACTAATTATAGAATACCTCTATTGAACAATTCTCCTTTTTCAAGATCTGTGACAAGTAAATTCACAGTGTAACTCTGCCCTCTGGTAACAAAAATATTTCCATTTGCTTTTCATTTCAAAGCTCAGGTCCATGGATAAGGAGCTAGAGTTTCCAAGGAGTTCAATTATCAAAAATTTTAGATATTAAAATATCCTGAACATTTGTCATTTTAGGAAAGGCTCAGTTTTATATCCTAAAAAAAATAGTTTAGAATACTACACTGATTGAAATAATTAATTCTAAGGTCAGCAGGGATTTTTGGCACATTGGAGTCCTGGTTTTCCAGTTCAACTACACAAGGGCCAACAAAGAATGGCTATTTTATAGTTTATATACACACATAACATGTGTGTGTATATACGTGTATATGTATATATATATATTTCAAAATAGCTATAATAGAATCTATGAAAAAAAGCTGAAGAAGAAATAATGAAATACGTCATTTCCAAAGGGCATCATTTTTTCTGTGCCTATTTAATAAACACACTGTAGAGGAGAGCAAAATGTCAATTTTCAGGTATTATATGTGAATTTAGTTGATTCCTGATCAAAGCCACTGTGGCACATATCAGTATTTTCTATTTTACTGTCAATAGTCCAGAAAATGAAGAATAAAAAGAAGAAAAAAGATAGTGTAAGCATTTTGAGATTTGTGGATTGCTGAACAATTTGCACTCTCAAAACATTTAAAAAATCATCTTCAGTGAAATATGTATGTATATATATATATTTATATATATACATACATATATACACAAAGTTACTTCTTTTAAGCTTATATTTTCCCTTTGGGTGAATGCTATTCCAAAGAAATATTGGTCATAATCACAATCATTAAACCATGATCACTTTTGTTATCAAAACATTGATATTATAACTTCTTAATATATAAAAAATAAGTTTGAAATGCTCTTTACAGGAACACTCAATTTTAAATAATGTCTGTAATAAAATTTTAATTTACTACGTATGACATTTTGTCAGAACTCTCACATTAACAGTTTTCTTAAAAAGCAGATGTTTTTCATTTTCTATTTGCTATAGAAACATCTTTCACTCTCCTATGATAGGTTCAATTTGAAATTTCCTCTAACAGATAACAATCAAAGGAATACTCAGTTTTAAGATAATCTCATCAAATAGGTAAAAATTCATGGCATATCACTGAATGAAAGTTATTTTTTTTCTCTTTAATTTACTTGGTGGGTTTTAACTTTAGCAACTAGTCGTTTGTCCTAATTCTGCTCCCTAAAGTCTTACAAAAATATTTTACTCATATATAAATTATCCACACATTTCAAGCATCTTTTCTTCCAATTAAACTCCCCTAAATCTTAAACATTCCTTAAACACTGTAGTAAAGCATTTCCTCACTAGTCCAGATAACATGAATCTGATGGAACTTGGGTTGCCCATGTCAATGTGATGTCAATCACTTGAACAAAATATTCTAGAAGTGGCCTGATTTGTGCAAGGTGAAACAAAATTATCACTTATACTTGGATCTTTGGATGTCTGTGAGCATCACCTTAAAATAGAGTCACTTTTAAAATAAACTAAGTAAGTCACTCTGTTGACCTCTTTTGAACTTATGGTCAACTAATCATCTTAAGTTCTCTTTTATGTAAGTTTCTCTGGAGATTATTCTTTCCCATCCTTTATATGTACAATTTGCATGTAAAATAAAGACTGTTACACATCTCTTTCAGTTTTTTGTTAATCCTTCTATATATATATATATATATAAATTGAATATCTACTATATATCAGCTAATATATTCCAGGTAAACCTCTATATATAGAAGCTGCAAAAAAAAAAAAAAAAAAACAAACAATTAAGATAGAGTCATGCCCATGTGGAACTCACATGCATATGCATGTAAAGGTTTAAATTCAGATGTTCACTTTATATCTCAAAAGCTGCAAAGAAGCCTGATCTGCCACTGACAGTTTGAGAAGGTTTGGATTTACTCTGGAGCCCAGAGTAAAATGTACAAGATGGTCAGCCAGAAATCACGGTGAGTGAAGGAGCAGATAGTCAAGGATGGGGTGTGGACAAAGGTAGGAAGGGAAGTTTAAAAGAAGTGTGGCTTATGGTCCATGACTCTTGCTCTAGAGGGAATGAGGTTGCAGGACAGGTGGGTCCAGAGAGGAAAGGTCTTCAATGACTAAATAAATAAGTAAAGAAATCATTTATATTTATCTGTAGAAGATAGTAAGCTAAAAAGAATGTTAGGTTATGGAGAAATTATTTAGATTTTCAGGCTGTTTTATACAGCTTGGAGTACAGAATGAATGTGTGTGAGGGGTGGAAATTAATAACCGAGAAACCATTTTAAAAACTATCACAGAGACTTCCCTGGTGGTCCAGTGGTTAAGAATCTGCCTGTCAATGCAGGGGTCATGAGTTCAATTCCTGGTCTGGGAAGACCCCACATACAGGGCAACTGAGCCCGTGTGCAACAACTACCAAGCCTGTACTCTAGAGCTTGTGCGCTGCAGCGAGAAGACCATTTCACTCACAGGAGCCAGGAAAAGCCCACATGCAGCCAATATATGTATATATATATAATTAAATTTTAAAAACGCTATCATAAATCCCAGAGATAAACCCATGTACCTCTGGGCACTTTATCTTTGGTAAAGGAGGCAAGAATATACAATGGAGAAAAGACAGCCTCTTCAGTAAGTGATGCTGGGAAAAATGGACAGCAACATGTAAAATAATGAAATTGGAACACTTCCTAATACCATACACTAAGATAGACTCAAAATGGACTAAAGACCTAAATGTAAGACCAGAAACTAAAAACTTTTAGAGGAAAACATAGGCAGAACACTCTATGACATAAATCACAGCAAGATCCTCTATGATCCACCATTTAGAGTAATGGAAATAAAAACAAAAATAGACAAGTGGGAGCTAATTAAACTTAAAAGCTTTTTGCACAGCAAAGGAAACTATAAATAAGGTGAAAAGACAACCCTCTGAATGGGAGAACATGATAGCAAATGAAACAACTGACAAAGGATTAACTTCCAAAATGTACCAGCAGCTCATACAACTCAGTACCACGAAAACAAACAATGCAATCAAAAAGTGGGCAGAAGATCTAAACAGATATTTCTCTTTGACATACAGATGGCTAATAAACACATGAAAAGACGCTCAATGTCACTTATTAGAGACATGGAAATCAAAACTACAGTGAGATATCACTTCACTGGTCAGAATGGTCATCATCAAAAACCAAACAAAAAAATGCTGCAAATAATAAATGCTGGAGAGGATATGGAGAAAAGGGAACCCTCTTGCACTGTTGGGGGAATGTAAATTGATGTAGCCACTGTGGAAGACAGTATGGAGTTTCCTTAAAAAACTAGGAATAAAACTACCATATGACCCAACAATCCCATTACTGGGCATATACCCTGAGAAAACCATAAATGAAAAATACACATGTACCCCAATTTTTATCACAGCCCTATATACAATAGCTAGGACATGGAAGTAACCTAGATGTCCATCGACAGACAAATGGGTAAAGAAACTGTGGTACTTATATACAATGGAATATTACTCAGCCACAAAAGGAAAACATTTGAGTCAATTCCTAGGAGGTGGGTGAACCTAGAAAGTGAAGTAATTACTCTTCACAGAGTGAACTAAGTCAGAAAGAGAGAAACAAATATCTTAAATTAACATATATAAATGTATATATACATATATATATATAAGCTGGAAAGATGGTACCAGTGAACATTTGCAGGGCAACAGTGTCTTGCAGAGATGGTGAACAGACTTGCGGATACGTGCGGTGGGAGAGGGAGAGGGTAGGCCGAATGGAGAGAGTAGAATGGAAACACATACACTACTGTGTATGAAATAGATAGCCAGTGGGAATTTGCTGTATGACTCAGGGAGCTCAAACAAGTGCTCTCGGACAACCTAGAGAGGTGGGATGGGGTGGAGGTGGGAGGGAATTTCAAGAGGGAGGCGACATACGTATACTCATGGCTGATTCATATTAATGTATGGCAGAAATCAACACAATATTGTAAAGCAATTATCCTTCAACTAAAAACGAAAAAATAGATTAAAGAAATTTCAGTAATTTGTATGAGATTCTGAAGGCCTGAATAAGATGTTGGTTGTGTTTAATTACATCTTTTCTTCGTATTGAATGTATCAAATGGATGAAGCAATTTCATTTATTTACTCCTAACACCTCCTCGTTGGAAAGAGAAACATCTTTCAAGGCTATTTATCAACACTTTTTGCTTGATATAACTAAAAATCCACCCAATTTATCATTTTGCTCCTATTGCTTCATTTTATCTATAAAGAGGCAACAGAATTGTACAATTGTTTCTGGGTCAAGTATTTATTTCTTTGTAATTTCATGAAAGGAAACTTTAATTTCCATCGGAAAAAGGAGGTTTGAATGATTATACAAACAAGTAACTTTTAAACGTTTTTAGGTGAAAAATTGTTTATAATTTTATGTGTGTATGTGTACACATACAAATACATCATATATACATATGCATTATATATCTTCCATACATATTGAAATGATTCAACTTTTACTTAAATGTTAAGAAGAAGAATACTATTTCCTGCAGTGTACTTTGGTTTGTTTAATCCTTGGGGAGTCTTGTCAAAACCAAAATATGAGACTTGCTCACTTATTGATATTTTGTTAAAATTCATAGTTCTGAATTAATCTTAGCAAAAGAAAAAACCAATTCCTTATAGAAAAGAGTATCAAATAAAACTATAACCAAAGTGTCCCCTACATTTACCTCCAAATTATGTCTCAAAAATTGTTTAATGACATTTGGCAATTTTAAATTGTAATACAAAGCCTTTTGTTTCAAAAAGAATGAACCTTTTCAACTGAGCTGTATAAAGCCAAAGTAGTAAAACCTTAGAAGGCTTCTACTTTCATATTCCAAATCTGAACTCAGTACAGACTTCCAAATAGTTTTTTACAGAAATCAGACTTTTGCTTCTATGGCACAAGCACAAAAAAAGCATGAACATTCAAATGAATTCTTTTTCATAAGACAGTTGGAGGATTTTTTTCCCCCTAAACCTTCATTTTGTTTCTGCTTCTTATTTATTCTTAACCATCTTTCTGTCTTCTGTTCTTCGTCTGTCTTTTCTTTATGGTTCCTTCCATATTTTCTCCTTATTATTACACTTGTTTCTTTTTTTCTCAAGGCATCCTCCAAGCTCATGCCACTGTGGACTCTTCCTTGTCTCTTTGTTCTCCTAGAAGTCTGTTAATATGCCTATTTTCTTTTGTTTATAGTATTTGCTTCTCAATTCTTATCTTTCTTCACTTGGGTCTTTCTTACTTGAATGTCAGGTTTTATTTCTCTGCTTATACTTCTGTTGCTTCTCTGTTTCCTTTGCTATGGATTATACTTATCTGGTTTTTCTCACGGATATATTTTTTCCCCAAACTTCCTATTTGGTCCTTTCTCAGTTTTCCACCTATTTTAAATTTTTACTTCCCCCTCTGATTCCACTGAGGTGTTCCACATTTGCCATTCTGATTCTTTATTCTTTTCCTCATTTTTCTTCTTTATATCTTATCATCCAGTTAGTAAGTCATAGCTACAATGCAATAATAAAATAATTTCAAGTATCATTTCACTGAGAATAGCATGAAAGTGCTCATCATTGTATTGTTTTTGTCTGATGAACTTCAGTGGATGCGTTAGAAGTATTCATTTGAACATTTTTTAGACATTATTTTTGAATTTTTAGAACATTATTCAATTGTTTTAAAATTATAATATATGCTGCATATTCTGTGCCTCTTTGCCTAAATGCCTTGAGACACTTAGCTCTTTACTTAGAAGACAGAAATGATATTAATGACAAAGTTCAGACAATGAATTCAGACTGTTGTTTGATGGAACTGATTTATAGTTTTTTCTTCTCCTTTCTTTCTTTCTTTTTTTTGGTTTTGTCTGTGTGTTTCAGGGAAATCTTAACCGGAACCACATGTTTTGTGCATGCATACCAGAAGCCACTCTCCCCTTGTTGGTGGGTGCTTTGAATTTCTCAGACCTGGTGGTGGGGAAAGATGATGCTGATTCCCTTGTGTAATGCTACTTTGCGCCTGTCAGGGAAATATTACCCCGGTAAGTGTTGCTTATGAAAAAGGAGCAACACTATTGTCTATCTTTGTGCTCTTGTAAATTACAGTACTCCATTAATGCTGCCTTCATTAACAAGTCAGATATTTGGTATTGCACAATGTTCCAAATACATAGCAGTATGTTTAATACAGCTTCACTGATGAACTATCATGTATTTGTGGCAAACAGAATTGAAACACTATATGGCTGATATGCCATGCAATGGTGTGGGAAGTGTGGGCATTGCTTTTGTAGTCTTGTGACAGAAATACTGCCTTCTGGTCTTTCAGATGGTTGTCCCTGGTTGAGGGAGGCAGATTTTCCATTTTCTTATGCTAGTCTACATCACAGGGCCCATCCTTGAATATTGCCATAATGATCCTTGATCTTTTATGTTAAAGTAAGTTATCAAAATAGATAAGTAGGTAAATGAATACATAAACGCTGGCATACAAAAATAGAAAGGATCATCTTCCTGCCTCAAAAAAAGGAAACATGTGTAAGTTAAAAGGGGCAAATAAAAAACAAATATTAGTTTCATTTTCTGTAGAACTTTTTTTTTGTTTTTCATTGTGAAAAATTGAAATCAACTATTAGCACATTTTTAGTGAGAATTGAAAACATACAGATGTTTGTAAAAGTTTATATCTATCTGTGTCAATATCTCTATCCATTCACCTGTCGGTGAATTTCGTGAAACAGAGAGCAGTATGTTTTGACATTAGAAAACGCACACAAATGCCCATACACACAGACACACAGAAAACTATGGACAAAGGATGCCTAAAGGAAAGCATGCATCTTGAATAACATGGAGTTTTAAAAATTAAAAATACTGCTTATTCTATCAAAGAAAATAGGCAAAATGAATGAATAATATTTTCAGAGATTATATGTTGATATTAAAGGTTTATAACCCCTGAAAATAAAAAATAAAAAAATTGAGAACTTTTAGTTTTAGAAGTGAAATCTGCAATTCTACACAAAGTGCTTCTCCATTCACCCAGAAAAAAGATAATAACACAGCTCTCTTCATAGATGATACAAAAACAAAATGAAAGAAGTCTCTTTGTTGTGAAAACATAGAATAGGACAATTACTTACAGTTTCTCATCTCTCTAAATATTCCAAATCTCCTAATGTTATTTTTTAAACACTTGAAACATTTGGCTAGATGAATAACTTTTGACAGTTATTGAGTATGGTAATTGCTTATTGAAGAACAATTATTTTATAACCATAGTCTTGGAAGAAAAAGCAATGAAAAGTCATCAAAATAAAACTTTGAAAATAGGAATGTTTTATTTGGGATGCTATGATAATTTACTCCTTCATGTGTGTACTGCAAAAACCCACAAAATTGCTACTAACTGTTATGTTTTCCAGAGCCAAACGAAACTGCAAGTTAAGCTCAAACTGAATTAAGATGGAGATACACAGTGTTACAGAGATGTATGGGCAGCAGTTCATTGCAGGATCAAATCCCTCACTGTGTGCTAACACTAAAGATGCAATAAGGTATATCTATTTCATTTTTTTAAAATTGTGATTTAGACGTTCTATCTTGATTTGTTGGCATCATAGTTAACATTATTGCATTCAACCTAGTTTCACGTTTCAATATCATAGTTCAGTTTCTAAGATTATTTTTTTAAGAAACACATTAACTTTAACAATTAAATACTCTTTCATTGGTCATGTTATTTTTCAAGCTAGGGAAGCTTCTAGCTATAAGTACTATTTCTTATAACTAAAAAAAGTAGCACTTCCTTTTTCTAAAATGTTGTTCAACAGAAATTTTAATTCTTAAATATGACNCTAAGATTATTGTTTTAAGAAACACATTAACTTTAACAATTAAATACTCTTTCATTGGTCATGTTATTTTTCAAGCTAGGGAAGCTTCTAGCTATAAGTACTATTTCTTATAACTAAAAAAAGTAGCACTTCCTTTTTCTAAAATGTTGTTCAACAGAAATTTTAATTCTTAAATATGACTTTAGGACATAGGGTTTCATCTGCACATGGACTAGTTGTTAATAAGAGAAATACTAAGTATGAGATTTGATGATTAGTAAATCCTTTGTGCCTCTATTTTTTCTTTGTAAATTAATTCTCACCTATCTCTTACTTTAGATATTTATTTTCTTAAATTACAGTCTTCTGATTGGATTTTCTGTTTTTAAGAAAGATTTCATTTGTATTAGACATTAATTCAACTAGTGCGTCTCTGTATTCAAAGGAGAAATTAGAAAAATTTACAGAAACTGAAAAATTGTAATGTAAACCATAGCCACATGATGATAATAGAAGTGCCTATGTGAAGATATTCCTAAGCATAAAATATTCACGACTTTTTAATGAAATATTTTATTTTTAAGAAAAGTGCCTACCTAAAGTAAACCTATATTGGAAAATGAGTGTGATACAGAAGCATCAAATATTTTACCACTTAGCTATTTTTTAATATAAAATGTGTTTTTTAAAGGATGTTTTATCTCAAAAAAGACTATATTTTAAAGCTTTGTTATTTTATCCTCTCCCCATTCTCAACCTACTAGAACTACAAAAATGCTTTTGAGAAGAGAAGGGGAAAAAGTCAATGCATTTGAACAATTGGAGTTTTCAATGATTGGAAATATTGTCTTATATGTGGAAGAGTACTGAGGAAATAGAAATGGAATTGGTCGAAGATGGTAAGATAGGAGTCGCTCCTGGTTCTCAGGTTGCATTTGACACAGGTGTGCTATATTCAGTAATACCTTCTGCACTGGGCTTCCACCTAAGTTCTACACCACACTGTAACTTTAAGCATTGTTCCCTCCACAGATTTGTAAGGGCAAATGACACTGACTCACTTTCCTGGCTTTGATGTCTCCAGTAGCAATTTATCCTGGTGTATTAAACGTGAAAGTAAACCATTAAAAGAGGTGCCCACCAGAGGTTTAGTTTCATAAACTCATTATTTTTCCTTTTCTTTTCCTTCCTTCCTGCATTCTTTTACTTGAAGAGAAAAACTAGTTTCTAGTAGCTAGGCATGAAAGAAGCACAAAATGAGAATTTAAAATGATAAAGCCTGAATGGAATTTGTATCATTTCCTTTTCTAGCTGTAGCCTTTGTCACTATAATACAAATGTCATGGAAGCAAGAATAAAACATCTCAGGCATTAGGATTGAATGATAGCTCATTCATATGACAATGACTGCGTGAGGACGGAACATTTCTCAGAATGTAGCCATTCTTGTGGCAAAGATTATAATGACAAGTAGAGACGGTACAAAATTAACCAATTCTTGGATCTATATAGAGAAATCTTATGAGTCTCACTAATGTGGGCCTTTGTATTATATTAGCTGAAAAGCAAAAAAAAAAAAAAAGTGAGCTGTGGGGGGCAAGGGTCGAGGTAGGATGGGGTGGGGGGCAGGGGGAGTCTTTCTTTAAGTCCACAACAAATTCATTTGGTTTGAGTCTTGCCAGAGAATTCTGCTCAGAAGGTCTCTTTTTCTACCAGTAGATGTCACCACAAGCAACAGAAATACCCCAGGGGCAAGGAGAGCTGATAAGGGAATGATAGAGCCTTAAAGGACACAATGGAAGTTAAAAGGAGACTGTTATCAGTGGTAAATCCTGTCTGAGACAACAAAAGCTGTAGTTGATTTGGGTTTTAATTTGACCTGATTTGTCCTTGTCATTATGAAAAGAGTGTCTAACGAGTTTGGGAGAGCATGGCTTTAGAACAGACGCTGTTAGGACTTGCACACACACTGCCCCCCTTCTCAGTGTCGCCCCAACCCCTTCTTTCTGTCTGCCCTCCTGTATTCTCTGGTTCTGGTGATCCTTTGGCAAGTTACTGGGGACTGCTATTTAACCCCTGTTGGGCTTTGACTCACTCTGTGATCTGGTTTAAACTGCATATGAAAGGGATTTCATGGGCAGAGTTGTGTATGGTTCCCACCGCTACTGTTTTAGAGTTATGAGTGGCATTGAGTGGCAGGGTGCGCATTGCAGATAGACTTTCCTACTTGTCCCTCTGGCTCTCTTCCACAGGGTGAAAGCCAGTGGTGGCTTTTAAAATAATCTTTTTTTTTATTTTGCCCAGCTCCCATGTACAGGTCTGCGCATTATTATGAGTGTGTGTGTGTGTGTGTGTGTGAGACTGCAGAACACGTGCCCGTGTTCGGACATTTAGCTCCATTCCGGCGAGTTTTGCAGACCACATGCAATAAATCAGGCTCTCGTGAGGAGCTTCCGCTTGAAATTTAAGTGCCACAAAAAAGTACATTTCTTCTTAGTGAAGATCCTTGCACAGGCTCACTTGTGCACTCACAGTTCATTAGCTCGCCCTGGGTAACTTGCATAGTTTCAGAGAAGGTCTCAGGTTAGAAGAGTTTAGGAAGTTGTTTTGCCATCCTCTGGAACACACCATAGCCTTCCCTTCCGTGCATTTTGTAGGGAATGGCTTCTTTTCTGACGAATCAAGTGGCCTAATCAATTAAAAGCAGGTATATACTGCCCTGATTGCTATAGCAATCTGGGTCTTGCTTGGGGTGGCAATACCGTTGTCTGTTCTAACTTAAAGGACTGACTTTTCACACTGACTGAAATTCAGATAACCTGAGGTGATATGTTTAGTTTGTCCTGAAGCTTGTCCTAAGAGTGTTCTGGCTTTTTCTGTATCCCTTGAAGTGCTGGTAAAGGTGACAGCCTCACAGATCTCTTTTGTTCCAGTCTAAAAAAAATCAGTCAGATTTCCATTAGTCCTCATGGCTCTTTTGAACACCAGGCTTTTATTTTACACTTAAAAGAAAATCTGTCAAGTATTTTGGTCACCAAATATATCCTACCTACAAATGTCAGATGGAGATGATTAGATCCTATATACTAGACATTGTTTAAAAAAAATCCAGTTTTCTGTCACTAGCAATTTTATGCCTTTAAAATAATGATCATTATTTGCAATACTTAAGATATTTTATAGGTAGCTCAGAATGAACTATGAAAATAAAGGTTGGATGGTAGGGATATGCAATGCCAGAAATCCTCTATGGGAAGAATAAGAACAAATGAAAAATAAGCAAAGCTACTATGTTTTCTCTTAAAAAGTGTAGTTGGAAAATATGGAAGAGAAGATTAAGCTGTTTCTTCCAGGTTCAAAACAATAGAGTAGCCTGAGAATCGTTTTCATCTGAATATAAAATTTACTATAAATTAAAAGGAAAAAACATATTATTAAACTAAATGTGATGTTGTCCCTTTAAATGTTCTGTCTTTTGCAGCTTTGCTTGTCTCCCTGGCTTTTAAGATGGCCTGATCCACTTTTCTGGAATTCTTTCAATTAGTTTTGGATCTGTCACCCTAAAGTCTCTGAAATTGCTTATTTGAAGAGATTTCAATATTTACTCTGATGACAGTTTTTGATTCTCAACACACAGGAATTCTTGGTAGTTTTGAATTTACTTTGTATCCTTTAGTCCATATAAATCTGGCAATCAAGATTTCTCTCAGTTTAATTTGCTTTCTGTTGAGGATTTAAATGATATTATCCTGGAGCTTTAGTCAACCACTTCCAGTTCCTAATCCTTGGCCTTCCTCACTGGTGAAAGGCTGTTCTCAGTTTTCTTGGTTCAGTTTAACCCTCCTAGTTAATCTCTGACTTTTGGTAAATTGCCATCATGTTTAAAATCTGCAATTGTAACTCTCTTCCTAAAAAAAAAAAAAATCTTGTTCACAAAGGACAACATGACTAACTTATATCACCTTATTTTTTAAATTTAACTAAGAGCAGTGGAAGAAAGTCGCTGACGATCAGCTCTAGGAATATCTTAACTGTCATCAGATCTAGAATGAATTTCAGTCAGGATTTTTGTCCTTTCATAGCACATAAATTGCACTTCTTAACGTTAAAAATGGTCTGTCTTGCTGACACTCTCAGGCTCTTTGTCGAGTTCCTGCTCCTTTTGGCTGGGTGGCTGCTGCCTTCCAATGGGAAATTTACTAAAATGCATTTCAATCCTATGCAATGTTTGTTGCTTTTATTTCTTATTTAATTCCAGTTTTCTTCAGCCAGGTATCATCAACAGATTATGGACCCTGCATAATTAGGGGCCTTCAGGGTTAGTTCCAAGTGCTGTAGAGATTTATACATTAACACGCACACAACTATGGAAGACAACACTCCACTCAGCTATATCCACGTAGATGACGTATAGGTCATTTGCTCCCCTTCAAGAAATATTATACAAGTTCTTTTCAGTGGATCTGTTTATTTGGCTGGCTGACTTACTTTGGTGAAATTGCCAAAAGTTTTCTAAAATTGAATCCAGATAAGACAGAATTCCTTTTGATTGGATCTTATCCCTAGGTCGATCAACACTCTTCCATCACTTTGAAAGTTGGCAGTTCACTCACAACACCAGTCCCAGAGGGGAAAACCTTGGTTTTATGCTTGACTCTACTCTGTCATTTATGAATCGTGTAAACATAAATATTAAACTCTCATATTTTTCTTTGAAAAACACAGTCAGGATGAAGCAAATAATATCTATTCAGTATTTGGAAGTTATTACTTTCTAATTATCTATGTTCACTTGGACTACTAAAATTCGGTATTAATTGGATGGATTGAGCAACAGCTTTCTAAGTACATACATTTCAATGTTAATTTCAGGGAAACTAAGCAACATTTTACTTCTTGAAAAATGGCATATTGAACTTGGTTTTCTCTCTGAGTGTCTCTGAGAGAGGAGTGGCAAAGTTCTGCATGACCAAGTTCTGACTCTGCTCTGGTCTAATTACCTAAGGAGTTCTGACTCTGCTCTGGTCTAATTACCTAAGGCAGGGTGGCACTGGAAAACTGACCACGGCGGGAGCTTCAGTTTTGGTTGAATCATGAGGAGAAGAATTCTGAGAATTTCAAGGAGGAGGTCCAATTGTAAGTGGATTGGAAGATAGTTTCTTGGGTTCCAACCACACTTCCTTATAGATCTATGCAACTGGAATAATTCACGAGTGCCAACGAATATGTTGACAGTCAAAAAGGATACATATGAATAACAACTGGGTCTATTTCCAAGCAGAAGTTGCTTTCCTGTTAAGAAAAAAAAAAAAAGACCCAAACAGTGAAAAAGTTTGCTAAAGTTGTATTTAGTGTTGGTGTTTGGCCCAGGGCACAGCACCATCCAGATTTTGCTCTGAATCTGGATCTCTACCCTTAAGACTAAATGAAAAGGCAATTGAACAAAGTAAAATTGACACTTCATTACCACCTGAGCCATTGCAGGTCTTAAAGCATTCTTTGGATAAATTAAATTAAACCTTACTGAAGATTATTTTTCTATACTAGTGAAAGTCAAAATTCTAGAACAAATGTAAACGGAAAGATTTCCTTCATAGATCATACTCACTTTTATATCCATTCAATATATATTGATTTACACATTAATGCATCAGTTTGTTGATTTATGATCCAATTTTCTTGTATGCAAGGTAGCATGATATACACATAAGCACAATTTGTAATTGGAAAAGCTTGAGAAAAAAACCCCCAAAGTCCATCAGTGGGGGGTCGTTGACTAGATTATCATTTATTTATTCAATAGACTAATATGCTACAATAAAAAAATAAAGGATGGAAAAATTGCTTATGTCCTGATATGAACAATTCTCTGTTTATGTATTATGTAAAAATGAGAAATCATAGAAAAGTGAGATTAGGTGTCAAATGTGGAGAATATCTGTATTTGCATTGGAAGGACATACAAAAAGTTTAATAAAAAAGATTATTTTGGAGGATACAAGAACAGAAAAAGAAGACACAGTGAGAGTAAAATTTACATTGTGGACCTTTTCTACATGCCACGGTTTTTTATAAATGCTGCTGCTGCTGCTGCTAAGTCGCTTCAGTCCTGTCTGACTCTGTGGGATCCCAGAGACGGCAGCCCACCAGGCTCCCCCGTTCCTGGGATTCTCCAGGCAAGGACACTAGAGTGGGTTGCCATTTCCTTCTCCAATGCATGAAAGTGAAAAGTGAAAGTCAAGTCGCTCAGTCGTATCCGACTCTTAGCGACCCCATAGACTGCAGCCTACCAGCCTCCTCCGTCCATAGGATTTTCCAGGCAAGAGTACTGGAGTGGGGTGCCATTGCCCTCTCCGTTTATAAATTCAATACTATTCAAAAATTAAGTAAAGTATATTTTATTTGTATCTAGTACTTATTGTATTCCCTAATATTTATTTTTTAAATTTCTTTCACAACTTTCATAAAGTGTCTGTGACTCTTAATATAAACAAAGGAAGAAATTTATAAGATAGTATGGTTTCTATGAAAGGCAAGACTTGGAATTAAACCCATGGTCTACATTATTTAGTTGTATTACCTTATAAAAATAATGTATTTTCCTAAAACTCTTTTTAATAACATGAAATTCAGAATGCTTCATAGGACTGTTTTGAAGCTCAAATTACATAATATACATTAAGATGAATGCAGTTTACTTTTGCTGTTACTACAGTTACTAGAAAAATCAGTCTAAGAATTTATTTGGAGTTTTTCTATAAAGAAAAAAATCCTATTATTTCTATTATTTTGTATATCTATTTCATCAGAATTCTTGGGCTTCTTCTTGCCACTTAACCAAAGATGTGTGTGCTTATCCACTCCATCAGACTGGAATAAGAGAAATGTGAAAACATGCCACAAATGATATCCTAGATAAATGCAAAGGCAGATAAGAATATAACTCTTTATTTTCTTGTTTCTATTTTCTTCATCTTTTGAAAAAGTATTCACTTATGTTTTATTTTTATTATTTATTTGGCTGTGCTGGGCCTTAGTTGTAGCATGTGGGAACCTGTTCCCTGACCAGGGATTGAACCCAGGCCCCCTGAACTGGGAGCACAGAGTCTTAGCCAGTGGACCACCAGAGAAGCTCCTCACCCACCATTTGCTTCATCTTTAAGGCAACATAGTACATTATAGGAAGAGGTCAGATCCATAGTGTAGAACTCTTAGCTATTCCTGTGTCTGTAGTCTAGAGTCAGATTTTGCCTGACTTAAGGTGGACTAGGACATATTTTAATAAACTGAGGATCAGAATTGCAGCTTCTAAAACTGGACTCTAATGCATTGTCTGAGGTGGCATTCCCACTGCACAAAAGAAAAGAAACTGTCCTCATGTCTCCTGAAATCAGAGTCAGTTTAAAGACAGTCCTTAGAGTGGGCCAGAGAAGGAGAAAAAGAATGAGAAGCTCTTATTTTTATTATTACTACTGCTGGTGAGAACAAGATTTAAAAACAATAGAGGGACTTCCCTGGTGGTCCAGTGGTAAAGAACCCAAATTCCAGTTCAGGGGACACAGGTTCTATCCCTGGTCTAAGACTAAGATCCCATATGCTGCAGGACACTAAGCTGGTGCACTGCAACAAGTATTCTGTGGTTACAGTTAAGACCAATGCAGCCAGATAAATAAATGAATATTAAAAAAAAAAAAAAAGGAATAGAAGGTGCAGTGGGTGATAATGCTTCTGTAGCCATGGGCTTTACAAAACTTTGAGGGGTGGTGCAGAACTGAGGAGCTATGCTACTGAGACAGAATTCTCTCTCACCTTAGCCTTGTTCCATTTTGATCCTTATTAAAAAATACTTCATTGGAATTTAGCATCACTCCTCAGATAGAGCACCCAGTAGGGTTTTGCCCAGATATACTCTTCAAGAGCTCACAGCCTTCCACAAGATGTTAGCTAAGTTGATTGCTAACATCACGACTGCATGCTTTACTGTGCGCTGCCCTTGGAAGCAGAGAACTGTATTGCCCAAGGTGAAGCCCCTTGTCTGTCTTCTGATGGAGTGCAGAGACCCATTATCTTAAACTGGGATGATTCTGAAGAGCCATCGAGTTCTCCATACAATTGGCAGAATACTCCATTGTACCACACAGAGGGTCAACTTCCTGTCTCTCAATTCCTACCTTCCTCATTTCCTAACAGAAGTAGCTACCAGTGCCTCTTCTCAACAAACCTTCCAAGTACAGCTCTCTGTCTGAGTCTGTTTCTGAGAACACAGCCTAGAAAGACATGCTAGTTATTTTCAGTGATGGCAGAGGTGGCTGTGTTTTACATTAACTGCTCCTCAGATCATGAATGAATAAGTCGTTGTTGTTGTTCACTTTCTCAGTTGTGTCTGACTCTTTGCAACCCCATGGACTGCGGCATGCCAGGCCTCCCTGTCTTTCATTATCTCCCAGAGTTTGCTCAATTTCCTCCAAACTCAAGAGTACTGATATACAGAATCAATTTTGTTTATTTTCTGCCCAAAGTCATTCACTCATTCCAAGGGATTTCTTCTACATTGGACTACAATCTTCAAGCTCAGGTGACACTACTGAAAACCCTCACAGTAATCATTACCAAAGAGCATTGTTCTCCAGATAGATTGTTCTTTCAGAGTTTCTAGGCAGGATCTAATTACTAACAAATTCATCTTCAAGTGTTGTCATGCATTTTGCTTTCTGTTTGTTCCAGAACAATCCCAATCCCAAGGTGGATCTTGGAGTTTCTGATATCTTCCACAGATTTCACATCAATATCTGATTAGGTCAGTTACAGAACATTTGTCTGATTTACTTCAAAAGAGATAGAAGTTATATTCTTATGGCTACTGCTATGGGATTGAAAATGCTATTTATTTCTTTTTCTGAATAATGACAGACTCATAGCCATTATTAAATGATAGCTTAAACTCCACAGTGTACCAGAGACCTCTTCTCACTGGACCGTTTTCTTCATGATTACCTTCAATTTTGAAATTCTGGTAGTAAATTAAATCATTATGACTTAGTAAATACTAATATATGGACTTAATTTCCCTTACTGATTCCATACCTCCCAAAGCCAACTAAAAGACTTTTAAAGACATTTTTATGTTACTCTTATATTCACTAGAGTGTTTAGCACTATAGTGTTTATAACTTATGCCAGTTGTAATAGTGACATGCAGTTCATCTGTAAAAAACCAACCCTGAAATCTAAGTGGTACTAATTACAACTTTCTACTCTATAGAGAGGAACTATAGGGTTGTGGTTAGGGAGGGGCACTCTAACAGCAAATTTGAGTTCAAATCCCAGGACCACAAGATTCTAGCTGTTGACTTTGGCAAATCATTTAATATCCTTGAACTTCAATTTACTCTTCTTTAAAAACTGCATAGTAAGAGTTCTTATCTCTCAGAATTACTGGACATATTAGTGGCTCACTTAATAAATAAAAGTATTTACTGCAGTGATTGATGAATGCTTATTATTATTATATTGAATATTATTATAACACAAGATCAGATTCACTGTTACAAAGAAAAGACTATAGTATTATATGTTGTTCTTGTTTAGGTTCTAAGTTGTGTCCAATTCTTTGTGACCCCATGTACTAGCCCACCAGGCTCTTCTGTCCATGGGATTTTCCAGCAAGAATACTGGAGTGGGTTATCATTTCCTACTCTGAAGGATTTTCCCAACCCAGGGAAGGAACCTGTGCTTCCTGTATTAGCAGGAGATTCTTTACCACTGAGCCACCAGGGAAATCTGTAGTATTGTATGTAAATAGTATTAAAAACCAAACACTTTACAATTTAACGTCTTTCTTATTTTTTTTCTTGTTAAAATGACCTGGGTTTATAAACAAAATGAAATATTTTTTAGGGACAGAACGGTGTCATAACATGGTCATGGGGACCTTCCTTCCAGACTGACAAAATATAGGACATTCTGTCCAAGGGAGGAGCAGAATGTGTTTCTGTTCCCATTTGTCCATGCTAGGTGTTCACCATCTGACCTTTTCCATTTGACTTCACTGTGCCATGATTTGCTATGAACTGCCGCAGAAAACCCTGAGTTTCATCTTCACTGTGTCTTATACTAACTGTGAACCAAGATGTCTCATTTCTTCATCCTCCAGTCTTTAAGTTTTCTTAAGTGAGGCTGGAGAAGGGTCTGAAGGGGATCCATTGTGTTAGTTGCCTTTTGCTGTGTTACAAATTTAGCGACTTAAAACAGCAAATATTTACTGTATCATAGTTTCTCCAGGTCAGATATCTGGGCATGATTTAGGGGGGTACTTATGGCTAAAAGTCTCTTAGGAGGTTGTTGTTAGCTGGCCACTCAAAGCTGAGGTTTCATCTAAAAGCTTTCCCGAGGAAGTCCACTCCCGAACTGTTTAGAACAGTTGTCCAAATTCAGTTCCTCTGGGGTTGTTACACTAAGAGTCTCAGAGGCTTTCAGAATGTTGTCTGACAGCTTCCCTCTTGTCACAGGGGTGTCTCCATAGAGCAAGGAACATGATGGTAGAAGTGACATTTCATCCTGCAAACTTCTGTTCTCTAGAAGCAAGTCATCAAGTCCAGCTTTCACTCAAGTGCAGAGATTATAGAAGGATGTGAATACCAGGAAGCAGGGCTCATAGAGATCATCCAAGACACTGCCTAACAAATCAGTCATGATTGAGACATGATTTACCAGCTGCATCTATAGAAACAGGCTAGAAACAGCATTGCTTCTTTATAAATGATACAAGTTTTGAAGAAATATTTTTTCTGATGTCTGTTATAATAATTTCCCGAACCTCCCTCATTTGTATACATTTAGTCAAAATTATAGCATTTTAACGATTGTCTGGAGCACTGTGATTCATAATGGGGACTGGAAATGAGAGGACTTGTTTATTTTTATCCCGGATGCCTCATGTACTTACGGTTGACTCTCACTTAGAAAGTCGCTGCATAGCTGTCTCTTTCTCATCTATAAAAAAGGCGGCAACAATTTTAGCTTACAAATAGTTGGACTATGAATAACATTTTTTAAAGGACACTTTACAGAGTGCTTTGAAATCATCTAAGTGGTCTTAATACCAGTCAATTTTAAACAACAACAGAAACAACAAAAGCCACTCTTGCACTTAAAGTTCCAAGATATATGTTAAGATGTGTAAGAAAAATTTACCAGCAAAAAGTTCTTGATTCCCCTTACTTGACTTTCCTGTAATTTTAAGATGACTTTGGGGATTCCTGTTATTACCTGTATTTCATTTATAAATAAGAAGTATAATAATAGAACAAATGATCAGCTCAATAATATTAACTCAAAGTGAGAACTAATTTTGATGCCAATTACTTCATACCCTGCCATTCCATTTTCTTGTCTTAAATATGAGCTTTGTGGACATTTAATGACAGCTATCTCAACTTGGAAATGCAAAGCCAATATATCTTGAAATAAAAACAGACTCTTCAAGTCATATTTTGGCATTACAAAGTTAAAATTAGATCCCACTTCAAACAGGCTTCTTTAATTAGGAAATATCCCAAACAAAAGACCTCATTTCCCAAGGAACATTGAACCATTATGCTAATTGAAATGGCCACTGTATAAGTCTTGGGTGGATCTGAAGAAAGTTGTTATTCTGGCCTGAGTTTCCAACCACACTCATTTTGCTAAATTGCATTTCTTTAGGAGACCAGCCTGATAGGCTACAAGTGTTACTAATTCTATTAAATACCCCCCTTTCATTATTTCATACTGAACGATCAAAAACCTTAACCACTGTCTATTTTTAAATGATACAGTTCCATAAACAGATTGAAATACTTGAATAACCACTTCATGATAATTAGGTTTTCCTGGTGACCACCCTGTTCCTTTTAATTTTCTCAAGCTGCAATTCTAAGTTATGCAAATCATAAAATGGTGTTTTGAAAAATATGCGATTTTATAGTTGGCTTGAACAATTTAATTCGAAAATTGACAAGGTTGATGTATACACTTACAGGAAAAAAGGTTCAAATCTAAACAGCCCTATAACAACAGATTAAGCCATGCACATCTCTCTTTGCACACGTTTTTCCTCCTCTCCTGCTTTCCAAGTATCTGTGATCCAGAAGGACCTGTCCTTACTTCCTTTAGGGAACATTTCAAGGAAAGCAAAGCAGTGGCAGGTAATCAGAGACATAAAATATTTAAAAAAACTTAGTGAACCTAACTCTTATCTACTGATGGAGACAATCCAAATATGTTTATGTGTGTTTATGCGTCTGTGTGAAACATTTGCCAATATTTTAAACAACCCAGAAGGGAAAATTTTAAGTGGCTTGCCAATTAGAAATTTCCAGTGTTTTCTTCCCTTCCATAATTAAGCTCTTTTTGCACTGTTTCCACATCTTTTCCCAAATTTCTTCTCTTTTACTTGATTTCATTCCTGATCTACATATTAACACATTTTGTTTTGCTCAGTTTTTTCCTTCAAAGATTCTCCATCTCAATTGGGCATGTCACTTAGAGTTTATGATATCTGTATCTGTAGTTTTAACAAAATATACAGCTTATCAGGACTTCTTTGGTGGCTCAGATGGTAAAGCGTCTGTCTACAATGCGGGAGACCCGGGTTCGATCCCTGGGTTGGGAAGGAAATGGCAATCCACTCCAGGACTATTGCCTGGAAAATCCCATGGATGGAGGAGCCTGGTGGGCTGCAGTCCATAGGGTCGTAAAGAGTCGGACACAACTGAGCGACTTCAATTCAATTCAAACATTCTTCTGAACTTATCTTCTTTCTTCCGAGTCTTATTTTTCCCATGTAACATTATTTTATGTTCTTGTCACCTTCTCCTTTATTGGTTTATCTCATTTGATGCTTTTCTTATTTGCATCCATATCTGGCCACAAGTAGCTAGATGTCTTGAAGTTATTTCTGCTTTCAATGAGTTTTTGTTTTAATTTTTTCTTGAGTTATTTCATTCCTGTTCTTATTTAAAACAAAAATTGATTAAAAAGAGGACCTTGGATAAAAGGTTCTCTTTCATTTTTAAAAAATTCTTTTCATATTCATCAAAATATAAAACACAAAATACAAAACACTTTTCAATTAAATGTTGCTTTGTAAGCCTAGAATAAAAAAGCAATAGTTAATTATTTATGAATATATTGTGACTACATGTACATATATATGTGAATGTATAATACATATATATATTCTTCTCTTCAGAAGTAACATCACTAAGAACTTGGTTTGCATAATTTAAATATTTAAAACATTGAAATATTTTTATGAAGATATTACTTTCTAATTTTATGTGCATAAATTTTAATAGGTGCATTATTATAATAAAAATTGTCTTGTACCCTACAAAATGTATTATATGTTATTTTCACCTAAGTGAAAACAGACATTTTTATGCCTATGCTTATTATAAAATATGTATAAATATAATTTTTTTCTAATCCTGAACTAGGTAAATGTGCCATAATTTATCTAATCAGTAGTCTGCTAATGGACATTTAGATTATTCAATGTATTTTTATCACAAACAATGCTGTAGCAGCAACATATCTTAAAAATATCTCTCTTTTCCCATGAGGAAGGTATTCCCGCATGATGAATTCCTAAAATAAAATTGTTGCTTCAAGTAGTCATACTGATTTCCCTTCCAAAATATTGTACTCATTTATATCTCTATCAATATAACATGTGAGGTCACCATCATTCTGATTTTGTCAATCTAAATAAAACAATCTTTAGGCTGTAGTTTCCGATTTTATTTTTTGATCCCTAGCAAACCTGAACCATTTTCACACATTTATTATTATTTCTGTGCATTTTCTCTAAATGTCTAAGTCCAATTGATTTTATTGGTTCTTTCTTATTGCTTTCTATTGCATGATTATTCAAAGTTTATAGTAGGTTTCTATTGCATGTGAGCTTTTAGGTTCTTTTTGTCTTTCTAGAATTCCTTTTGCAGAATACTGTCATTTAAAAATGAAGGTTTGACAATCCCTTCCAAACTGATATTTCTGAATCTAACAGTTGGGTTATTCAGGAAATTTGTCCCTCACACTTACATGCCTGACTTACAGCACAGCTTCATGGGAGAGAAAGAGAGAAAGAAAGAGACAGAGAATCAGAAATATCAAAACAGACAATTAATACATGATAGACTTCAAAGCAAGATCACTAACATAACATTGACCAAAATTTGTTAAATTGATGCAACTATTTTAGAATGGTGTGCTGTACATTGTGGAGATTAAGAATAGCTTTGAAGTCTCTGCAAGGAACAGCCCAAATGAATAACATCAGCGTGCTTACTTATAAACACACAACACACCAAAGGAAATCTATTAAAAGTAAAGTAAGTCGGTAATCACTAAGCATTATGCAAAAGAAAACATTTATCATAAAACTCTCAGGTCCGACAATGAGTATTTTCTAATGACATTTTCAGATTGGGGATTTTTTAATTCTAATTACTCCATCAAACACAGCAGACTGCCTTCTACAAGTAAGATTGTGCTCTATCTGAAAATGGTGTTTGTGATTAGAGTTCTTTGTTCCTTAATTTGTTAAGTATGCTCTGAAAATTATAGTGACAAGGTGTATCTTTCTAGTTTTCCTAGTGTGTGCAATTTGGAACATCTTGACTTTCGTAATAGCTGTCGTATCTTCTTTTCCATCTCCTCCTCTTCCTCATCTTTACTCTTGAGCTATTTCAGTACTGACAGCCATGCCAGGGTAATACACAGGTTATGAAGGTGTGGTTGTAGTAAAACGTTAGCATGTTTATTGTTCCTTGTCATGCCTTGTTATTTTGTCCATTTGGAAACTTTTAGAGAAACTGGGATGAAGTTGGGCATGTGTTCTTAGGTATAATAAAATACTCTGCTAATCCCAGCTCTTTTCTGGTCATTTTACCCCTTATCCAAACACAACAAGCAGCTTACAAGAGGGCTCTGGAATTTTGGCTTCTCTAATAAAATCTTCCTTTTCTTTGTCTTTCTAAAAAACTCAGAAAATGGGAAAGTTGAGGCTTCATGCGTGGCAGTTGTCTTCTCTATAATTCAAAGTACTCAACAGTAAAGTGGTGTGTGCACTCACATGTGCTCATGACAATAAATACTTCTCTCCTGGGAAGTAGGTTCTGCATTTATAAATGAGGTAGTTATTAGAAAAGGTCATTACTAACTGATTGAGATGTGGGCATACAAGAAGTTAGCCTGAAATTCTTCTGGTTACCAGTTTAGAGTTCAGAGTCTCTTTTCTGTCTTTATTTATTCATCTTTACCTATCACATAATACACAAGTGCATAAAAAGTACCTCCACTTATCTCTAAGTTTCCTAGTACTAAACACTATAGGGAGTTTATAAAACTGCTGCTGGGTAAAAATTAAACTCTCAATACTTAATGCCTAGTGTATCTTGGTTAGTCCAGGTAAAGATTATACTTAAATAGGAATTCAGCAAGTTTTTCTGAAAATTCAACTAAATATCATTTAGAGAAATCATCATTATCTTGATGCTTAGATTCTTTTATTAAGCAACCGTATATTATATAAAACACAAGACATACATTAACAGTCAATAGTCACCATATAGAATGCACCATGTTCTTTAATGCAGGCTTTCCTGGTGGCTCAGATAGTAAAGAATCTTCCTGTGATGCAAGAGGCCTGGGTCCTTCAATGTTATGAAAATACTATAAGATGTTTATAGTTCATTACCCTAGAAAAGAAACATTTCATGACAAACTATAGCAACTATAGTTGAGATATATTTTAAAGGGCGCGTCAGAGGAAAAACAATGCATGATAGTACTAATCATTTTAACACCTTAAGATCGGTGTGCCATAAGAAAGGTGTGTATGTGTNATAATTAAGCTCTTTTTGCACTGTTTCCACATCTTTTCCCAAATTTCTTCTCTTTTACTTGATTTCATTCCTGATCTACATATTAACACATTTTGTTTTGCTCAGTTTTTTCCTTCAAAGATTCTCCATCTCAATTGGGCATGTCACTTAGAGTTTATGATATCTGTATCTGTAGTTTTAACAAAATATACAGCTTATCAGGACTTCTTTGGTGGCTCAGATGGTAAAGCGTCTGTCTACAATGCGGGAGACCCGGGTTCGATCCCTGGGTTGGGAAGGAAATGGCAATCCACTCCAGGACTATTGCCTGGAAAATCCCATGGATGGAGGAGCCTGGTGGGCTGCAGTCCATAGGGTCGTAAAGAGTCGGACACAACTGAGCGACTTCAATTCAATTCAAACATTCTTCTGAACTTATCTTCTTTCTTCCGAGTCTTATTTTTCCCATGTAACATTATTTTATGTTCTTGTCACCTTCTCCTTTATTGGTTTATCTCATTTGATGCTTTTCTTATTTGCATCCATATCTGGCCACAAGTAGCTAGATGTCTTGAAGTTATTTCTGCTTTCAATGAGTTTTTGTTTTAATTTTTTCTTGAGTTATTTCATTCCTGTTCTTATTTAAAACAAAAATTGATTAAAAAGAGGACCTTGGATAAAAGGTTCTCTTTCATTTTTAAAAAATTCTTTTCATATTCATCAAAATATAAAACACAAAATACAAAACACTTTTCAATTAAATGTTGCTTTGTAAGCCTAGAATAAAAAAGCAATAGTTAATTATTTATGAATATATTGTGACTACATGTACATATATATGTGAATGTATAATACATATATATATTCTTCTCTTCAGAAGTAACATCACTAAGAACTTGGTTTGCATAATTTAAATATTTAAAACATTGAAATATTTTTATGAAGATATTACTTTCTAATTTTATGTGCATAAATTTTAATAGGTGCATTATTATAATAAAAATTGTCTTGTACCCTACAAAATGTATTATATGTTATTTTCACCTAAGTGAAAACAGACATTTTTATGCCTATGCTTATTATAAAATATGTATAAATATAATTTTTTTCTAATCCTGAACTAGGTAAATGTGCCATAATTTATCTAATCAGTAGTCTGCTAATGGACATTTAGATTATTCAATGTATTTTTATCACAAACAATGCTGTAGCAGCAACATATCTTAAAAATATCTCTCTTTTCCCATGAGGAAGGTATTCCCGCATGATGAATTCCTAAAATAAAATTGTTGCTTCAAGTAGTCATACTGATTTCCCTTCCAAAATATTGTACTCATTTATATCTCTATCAATATAACATGTGAGGTCACCATCATTCTGATTTTGTCAATCTAAATAAAACAATCTTTAGGCTGTAGTTTCCGATTTTATTTTTTGATCCCTAGCAAACCTGAACCATTTTCACACATTTATTATTATTTCTGTGCATTTTCTCTAAATGTCTAAGTCCAATTGATTTTATTGGTTCTTTCTTATTGCTTTCTATTGCATGATTATTCAAAGTTTATAGTAGGTTTCTATTGCATGTGAGCTTTTAGGTTCTTTTTGTCTTTCTAGAATTCCTTTTGCAGAATACTGTCATTTAAAAATGAAGGTTTGACAATCCCTTCCAAACTGATATTTCTGAATCTAACAGTTGGGTTATTCAGGAAATTTGTCCCTCACACTTACATGCCTGACTTACAGCACAGCTTCATGGGAGAGAAAGAGAGAAAGAAAGAGACAGAGAATCAGAAATATCAAAACAGACAATTAATACATGATAGACTTCAAAGCAAGATCACTAACATAACATTGACCAAAATTTGTTAAATTGATGCAACTATTTTAGAATGGTGTGCTGTACATTGTGGAGATTAAGAATAGCTTTGAAGTCTCTGCAAGGAACAGCCCAAATGAATAACATCAGCGTGCTTACTTATAAACACACAACACACCAAAGGAAATCTATTAAAAGTAAAGTAAGTCGGTAATCACTAAGCATTATGCAAAAGAAAACATTTATCATAAAACTCTCAGGTCCGACAATGAGTATTTTCTAATGACATTTTCAGATTGGGGATTTTTTAATTCTAATTACTCCATCAAACACAGCAGACTGCCTTCTACAAGTAAGATTGTGCTCTATCTGAAAATGGTGTTTGTGATTAGAGTTCTTTGTTCCTTAATTTGTTAAGTATGCTCTGAAAATTATAGTGACAAGGTGTATCTTTCTAGTTTTCCTAGTGTGTGCAATTTGGAACATCTTGACTTTCGTAATAGCTGTCGTATCTTCTTTTCCATCTCCTCCTCTTCCTCATCTTTACTCTTGAGCTATTTCAGTACTGACAGCCATGCCAGGGTAATACACAGGTTATGAAGGTGTGGTTGTAGTAAAACGTTAGCATGTTTATTGTTCCTTGTCATGCCTTGTTATTTTGTCCATTTGGAAACTTTTAGAGAAACTGGGATGAAGTTGGGCATGTGTTCTTAGGTATAATAAAATACTCTGCTAATCCCAGCTCTTTTCTGGTCATTTTACCCCTTATCCAAACACAACAAGCAGCTTACAAGAGGGCTCTGGAATTTTGGCTTCTCTAATAAAATCTTCCTTTTCTTTGTCTTTCTAAAAAACTCAGAAAATGGGAAAGTTGAGGCTTCATGCGTGGCAGTTGTCTTCTCTATAATTCAAAGTACTCAACAGTAAAGTGGTGTGTGCACTCACATGTGCTCATGACAATAAATACTTCTCTCCTGGGAAGTAGGTTCTGCATTTATAAATGAGGTAGTTATTAGAAAAGGTCATTACTAACTGATTGAGATGTGGGCATACAAGAAGTTAGCCTGAAATTCTTCTGGTTACCAGTTTAGAGTTCAGAGTCTCTTTTCTGTCTTTATTTATTCATCTTTACCTATCACATAATACACAAGTGCATAAAAAGTACCTCCACTTATCTCTAAGTTTCCTAGTACTAAACACTATAGGGAGTTTATAAAACTGCTGCTGGGTAAAAATTAAACTCTCAATACTTAATGCCTAGTGTATCTTGGTTAGTCCAGGTAAAGATTATACTTAAATAGGAATTCAGCAAGTTTTTCTGAAAATTCAACTAAATATCATTTAGAGAAATCATCATTATCTTGATGCTTAGATTCTTTTATTAAGCAACCGTATATTATATAAAACACAAGACATACATTAACAGTCAATAGTCACCATATAGAATGCACCATGTTCTTTAATGCAGGCTTTCCTGGTGGCTCAGATAGTAAAGAATCTTCCTGTGATGCAAGAGGCCTGGGTCCTTCAATGTTATGAAAATACTATAAGATGTTTATAGTTCATTACCCTAGAAAAGAAACATTTCATGACAAACTATAGCAACTATAGTTGAGATATATTTTAAAGGGCGCGTCAGAGGAAAAACAATGCATGATAGTACTAATCATTTTAACACCTTAAGATCGGTGTGCCATAAGAAAGGTGTGTATGTGTGTGCACGTTCTGTGTCTCTCTTAACCTTCTTAACCTGGAATATGGGACTTGGTCAGTAAACTTCTGCTTTCCACATAAGCACAGAACATGGTTGGTTTTATCCATCTCACTAGATATGTTTATCAGTAGTATTTTTGGTCCAGGTCTTTCTCTGAACCCCTTACTTTGTTGTCCTTAAATTTTAGGCAACCCTTATGTGAGTCGCTCAGTCTCTTTTTTTTTTCATCTTTGAAAAGGAGAGAAAGACACTTAGCTTGGTATATCTAACATCCTCAGGAAGCCAGAGTGAGAATTTGACGGAGACTAGGTGAATGAAATGGCGCCCCACTCCAGTGCTCTTGCCTGGAAAATCCCGTGGATGGAGGAGCCTGGTAGGCTGTAGTCCATGGGGTCGCTAAGGGTCGGACACGACTGAGCGACTTCACTTTCACCTTTCATTTTCATGCATTGGAGAGGGAAATAGCAACCCACTCCAGTGTTCTTGCCTGGAGAATCCCAGGGACGGGGGAGCCTGGTGGGCTGCCATCTCTGGGGTCGCAGAGAGTCAGACACAACTGGAGCGACTTAGCAGCAGCAGCAGGTGAATGTAAGGCTTTCCTTGGTGACTCAGATGGTAAAGATACCCTTGCAATGTAGGAAACCTGGGTTTGATCCCTGGGTTGGGAAGATCCCCCGGAGAAAGAAATGGCTATCCACTTCAGTTTTGGGAAAGACCCTAATTCTGGGAAAGACTGAAGGTAGCAGGAGAAGGGGGCGACAGAGGATGAGATGGTTGAATAGCGTCACTGACCTAATGGACATGAGTTTGAGCCAACTCTGGAGAAATAGTGAAGGACAGAGAAGCCTAGCATGCTGCAGTCCATGGGGGTCACAAAGAGTCAGGCACCATTTGGCGACTGAACAGCAACAAGGTGACAGAAAGAGAAATTCTGAATTCTATGGCAACGATGCATGAGTGCCAATGAAAACCAGGCCATGCGTTTCATGTAAAAATAAAACTCCATTTATAACAAGGATTGTGCTATTTTTCACAATGTTAACATCCACGAACATGATATTATTTACCAAATTATACTAATTTGAGCATTCTCATGGATTTCTATCTTGTATTTTGTTGTCTTTAAAATAAAATTGCTTTAAATTCAAACAGCAATTTTTCATAGCTTTATCCACATTTCTTCCAAGGTTTGTTCAGCATTCATGTCAAATTTTTACATGATTCCCTGAAAATTTGGACTTGATCCCCATTCACACCTAGAATCATTGTAAAAGATTCGTAACATCATTGCTTAGAGTCTTCTGGGCTTATTGTCACATCAGATTCTGGAGCAAGTATTTTTGAATATCTTTTAAATACGTAATTGTGGTCAATTTCTTGGCAATATTTTTACATTTTTTAATAATATGCCTTTCTTCTTTTGTTAAGATTCACAACTTCTCAATGGTATACTTCGAAATTAAATAGGTTTAATTCTACACTCTACCCTATGGGAATACCATATTGTCCTAGTAAAATGTCAACTCAGATAAGTTTTCATGCATCTGAGAGTTCTAAGTATCTCAGAATATTCTGATGCAGTCACCACTTAACACCAACAAATGGTTTCTTCTAGTTCTATAATATGTGGCAATTTCACATGAGGCTTTTGCGGACTGTCTGTGGCTCCTTCATCTGTGGCTAAAATGTTTGTTGCTTTTGCAATTTGCACTGATTGCTTAAGAAAAGAATGGTTTGTTTTGTAAGGGCTGCTTTTAGTTTAGTGGGTTCTGTGCATAGTTAGCTACAATGCTTTTATTTTGTGGTGATGGTCCAGATTGTGTTTTTTGGAGGCATTTATTGCATTCTTACAAATTACACATGTTGCAGAAGGGCTGTTTTTATCCATACATGGAGAAGAGACACACACAGTACTTGATTGAGTAAAAAACCCAATGAAATAGGATCATGTCTCCTGTCAAAATAAAGAAAAATGATGGAGTTAAGAAGGAACAAAGAAATACTTTTCTAGCATGCTTATTCCAAGTATTAGGATATTTTCATATTTTAAATGAGCTTAAGATATTTAATGTAGTTTTAATACCCTTAGTAACTCCAGGAAGCATATCAACCTGGATGTTCTGTAATAAATAAGAATTTATTGTTATTATATGTTATATATTATATTATCTGTAGTGTATATTACATGATATTTATAAACACAGTTTTATTTAGGTCTCAATATAGCATGCTGAACAAGTATTATTTTCTTCTCCTTTACTGAGAAGGAAACTAAGCCTCTGGAAATTTAGTAGTTCGACAAAATTTGTGTGCCTACTAGCAGGGCCAGAATTTTAATTTAGCTCTGATTCCAAATGCTCTCATCACTTAATTCTATAATCTCCCTAATAGCAATTACTCCAACATATTTATGTTTTCAATTTAGGAGTTTCTTCTTATTCCTTATTTTTAAGTAGCTTAATGATTTTTTCACTTAGATAATTCCAAAAAATAAAATAATAAATCAAGTGTGTAAAAAATAAAATTAACCATGCAATCACCACCCAAAATGTTAAATATAAACACAGAATAGACCAGCTTGATATTGAAGTTGATGACTATTTCTTTCAAGGAGAGGAAAAAAGAAAGGAAGAGAAATGCATCTCACATTCAGACATTTGCCTATTAAAGGGCTTCCCTGGTGGCTCAGCTGGTAAAGAATCCACCTGCAATGTGGGAGACCTGGGTTTGATCCCTGGGTTGGGAGGATGCCCTCGAGAAGGAAGGGAAAGGCTACCCACTCCAGTATTCTGGCCTGGAGAATTCCATGGACTGTGTCGCAGAGAGTTGGACATGACTGAGTGACGTTCACGTTCACTTGCCTATTAAATATTAGGAGATACAGCTTCCCTCTTATGAAGGAAGATGTTATTCCACAGATAAATATTGATAAGGGCTAATGACTCAGAATAACTTTTATTCATCTTTTCTGACAGTAATGACCACAATCTGCTATGCTTTCCTAGTAATTTTTTTCATATTTATATATTAATTACTTTTCATATGTCTACCTATAACTAGACTATGAGGATTTTGAGACTTTTTCAGATCCCTATTTCTGTTCTCTCTGATAGGTATGTAACAATATTCCTAGCACAGAGAATTTGTAATGCTTAGAATTTGTGCAAAACTATTGCTTGAATGAATGTCTTTAAACTCAACAATGTAATGATAATATTTGAAGCTGCATTTGAACCTCGTTGTCTAACTACATTTAATGTTTCTGTTATTGAGAATAGCAATACCTATTTTAATAGGGGTATTAGAAAAAATTGCTGATTATTTCAAATAAGTTTTTTGATGATTTTTGTGATGATGATGGTGATCATGATGATGTTGATGAAACTGATGTTCATTATCAACAATTTCATCATTACCACCACTATCTAATAAGGTAAGTACTATTGATTCCAACTGAAGGGTAAAAAATATATGGCAATAGGAAAAAAGATTTTATCATAATTACAAGGACCAATAGAAGATAATCATGCATATATTATATACGGAGGTGAAAGAACATGAGATTTATCTTCCAAGATCAGGATACCTATTTCTGCTAAATTATGGATGAGAAATCTTGCCTCTGTTATTTAGTCTTTTTGAGTTTATTTCATTATCTTTAAAATAGGAAAAATAATAATCCCCTCCTCTATTCCAAGGATCAAACCAGACACTCTTTTTTGAAAAAGTTTTGCAATCTGTAAAGTATTCAATATACAAATGTCTGCTAATTGTACTTAAATTCCTTGTCTAAATGCATGAGTAAATATAATTTAATTGCTAGTTCTCCAGAAGCCCTGTCTCTTTTACTCATCTGAAGTCAATTTTCTTTTAATATCTCGTTAAACAGATTGAAAATTAAGTCCTAGTATGATGGGGACCACTTAGCACCACTTATTCTCCAAAAGATTATACTTGTTCTTGGCATGTCTCACTCTGCTTTCCTGCTTCTGGTGAATTCATGATCTTTGATATTGACTAGCTTTCTGTATCTCTTAAGCATCTAATAAACATCTTCACCCTCAAGGACTTCCCACTTTGCTTCCTCTCATAAAGCAACAGAAGCACCAGGTTCTTCTGTTAAACAGATTTCTGATGATGATTTAGAGTAGAATTTTAAAACACACATTAGGTAGGAAATTTCAACTTGAATATTGATCATTATTAAAGAAGTCACTGACCCTTCTTACCCTGATGGATTGTTTTGCACTTGGTATCTTCTTTCAGTACTGGCTGCTGCAGTCTCCTCTCTTTTTCTCCTTAGAGATTCCTTTCCTTCTGCTCCAACTCCTCTTAGTCCTCTTCTCCCGACCCTCCTGGGGAAGAAGCACTGGACTTGGCAAATTGCTCTGCAAAGTGAATGAACTGTTTTGTTTAAACCTATTCGACTAGACTCTACACAGAAAAATCTGCTTTTCAGAACCATGTGATCCATTTAATATTTTTGTTCTCAGTATTTGCCTAAAAGGTAAAAATTTCCGTCTCTAAATCGATTGTGGCTTTTCTCTCATGTGAATTTGTACAAGCTGAAGACAGCTTTTAAACTAACATTTTCTTACTTTTTGGCCTGTTTATTTGTTAAATATTTAAGGCAAAAAGTACAAAAGGAGCCTTCCCTTCCTATTCTGTAGAGTTTAATTTTGCCTATCTTTTGCAAATATAATACAAGTCAAAAATTATGTTTATTTATTTAGTCTTCATTAAACACTTAATTTCTTCTCTGTTGACACTGTCCAATATAATTCTAATAAGAGCTATGTAATTTTTCAGTTTGTAGTATGCATATTAAAAAAGGAAAAATATGAAATTAATTGTAATAACAGACTTTAATTCAATATATCCAAGATTTTATCATTTCAACATGTAATCACTAAACAACAGTGATGAGACATTGATGTCAGTTTTTTTTGTATTATGTATTGAAAATCTCTTGTATATTTATCACTGAATATCAGTTCACCTTTATAGTTAGAAATAGTTGTGTGGCTGATGTTTATACTCTGCTGCTGCTGCTACTGAGTCGCTTCAGTCGTGTCCGACTCTGTGCGACCCCATAGACGGCAGCCCACCAGGCTCCGCCGTCCCTGGGATTCTCCAGGCAAGAACACTGGAGTGGGTTGCCATTTCCTTCTCCAATGCATAAAAAGTGAAAAGTGAAAGTGAAGTCGCTCAGTTGTGTCAGACTCTTCACGACCCCATGGACTGCAGCCTACCAGGCTCCTTCACCCATGGGATTTTCCAGGCAAGAGTACTGGAGTGGGTTGCCATTGCCTTTGATATTTACTCTGTAGCCCAACACAATTCCAAGCACAAGTGAGTTCTCCAACCTCATGCAACTCTCACAGTGGTCTGATTATTCCATTGACAAATGAGGGAAAGGAAACCCAGAGAAATTAACTAAAAGTGTTTAAAGTCACATATCTCTCTGAAGGCCAAAAATTGAATCTTGTAACTGCAGAGATTTTGATCTTAATGTTATGTTCCTACTTCTATACTTTTCTTAAGTATTATTAATATTTTGCTAAGTGTTTGATAAACTCAGAGTTAGCTACCCTTCTTTCTAGTTTTACTGCTTGTGTGAATTTGGTAAAAAAAAAATGCTGAATTGACATATCTGGGGATAAAATGTTTTTGTGGTCAGAATGTTATTATAAGAATGAATTTAGGTTGCATAAGTACATGCTGTTCTTTTAAAATGATGTACCTTAACAGTGCCCCAGAGGGATTTTATCTATGCAATTCTTGGCCCTTCTACTGAGTCAATCAAAAAGGAAACTGATTTGTGGGTGGGAAGTGGGGTTGAGCTCAGTAAAGAGATTACCACATTTAGTAATTACTGGTTTCATGTTAATTTGAGGAATCAAAGTTGCATCTTGTATCTTGATTCCTCCCAAGTTACTTATGCTCCTTTCTTTAAAAAGAAAAAGGTAATATCTGTGAATTAGTTAACACTGCTGGCAACATTTATCTTAACTTTGTTTATAATGGCTATTTTTTCAGGATTATTTATCTTTTCAATAAGAATTCTAAAGAGAATGATTTAGCCAAATCATGTAGTTTTGTTTGCATTCATTTTTAATATATAAGGTCCCAAGAATATTTCAGGTAGAAACCTCACATTTTTACTAGCATTTCTAGTAAAGTGACTTTCGTAGAAAACCTCACCAGGCTACAAATGAGAAGGAAGGCAAGACTGTATGACATTCTCAGTCTCCAAGGCTCTTGATGGAATTGATGGAAAACTCCAAGTGGGTTCGATTAGCAGTCATTGTCTATGCAGCCCTTTTCTGGTAATCGGCTCTCTCAATTTCCTGGAGTTCATTCAGTTGCATCACACCCCTGGATGTGTTGTAAGTCTTTGTCAGTTTTCAGTGTAACACTGGAAGAGATGCTGAAAGGCACAGTGGCAGCCACACATCTCTTGTGCTGACTGGCTGCGTAAGAGATGTCGCCGAAAGTCCTGTGTAGTTTACAGAAGATGGAATAAGTTCCATATGTTCCCCATGCAGGCAGGCCGTCTTTGTGTACACAGTCAGGGCTTTCCCAGCGCCTATATTTAATTTCCACCCAAAATATGGGCTTTTCTAAAACCCTCACCACATTTTACTGTGTGCATAATTCAGAATATTTTCCTTTATGAATCACACATTGAGAAAAATAGTATGCTACCCACATGAACTATTAATTTATTTATTTAAAGAGGACATTTCCCCCCCTTTTTGCTTTCTTTTTTCTTTGCTTTGCTTTCTTCTTTTAACAAATTCATGTTCAAGTTGCAACTTAAACCAGTAAGTACCAAGAGTAGGCTGATTTTGCCTCTCAACTTTAGCATTCTTCCTTTCTCTGAGACTGCCACTCAACTATTGGTGGGAGTCTGTGTTATCTACATATAACCCATAATCTCTCAGGACTCAGAGGACAGAATCAGAGACCTAAGAAAGTTAGGATGGCCCTGATCATCTTCTTTGGCCAGGTTTATCAGTCTGAGAATTGTTTGTATACAAAGTAAGTGGTGAGTACACACCCTGACCTATGAGCAACGGTTAGGGGCACTTTTGTGCAAGGAAGCAGGTGAAGATGCAGACAGTTGACTTGAAATGGGGCAGTTGCTGAACAGATACAGTTTCTGGTCTCTCTCTTTCAAACCTGTAACTTGATTTATCTTCGCTCTCTCTTCCCACACAGTGAACATAATTGTTCGCTTGGAATTGTTCAGCAATAACATTGCTTCAGACCTTTTCCACTGTTTATTTTGCAACGTCTCTAAATCCCTGTGTTAGATTTAAGTAATAATAATAGTTATAAAGAAGTCTGAGCAGGCCCACTGTCCTAGTGGCTTTCATATCCTAGAGGTGTGAAAAGTAAGGTAGTTAAGTAATAATAAATTAGTTCATTTATACAGAAAGGAGCTACATTTATTAAGAATATTATATATTCCAGGTATTTTCATGTAGTCTCCTTTAATCCTCACCTGAAGCCACCGAAGAAGGTATTATTCATCTTGGTCCTGCATCTGGTTAAACAGGCTCAGAAAAAGTTACAGTGATTATGATCAAGCAGTTAGAAATGGGCAGCAGTATAATTTGAAGTCACGGCTTTCTTTTGCTGCAATTCTTGCTTTTTCTGCTATATTCTTTCATGCTTTAAGCAGAAACTTTACTTAAGAAACTAAGCAGACTCTCTACTTTTGCTCAGTTTAATTTTCTTTGCAAACATTATTCATAACCAGAGAGTCACTAGAGAGAATATACCTCTCCTTCCATCTCAATTACCTAAAGAGAGAAAGAAAAAAAAAAATCTGTATTAAAGGCAGGGAATGGGTCAACCAAATAATTGGGCAATAATCTTTCTCTACTAACAATTTCCTAAAGACTGCATCAAACATGTTGCTAATGAAAGAGAGTGGCCTTCTTTAAAGATTACCTTCCATAATATTTTTGATAAAATTTTTTTCTTGACCATGTAATGGATTTTTTTTCCTTTTGATATTATTTTCCTTATCTATAATGCACACAAATATGTCAGTAATTGATATTAACTTTTCTCTTCCTGAAATTCAAATGATTTAGATGGTTATGTCAAATTATCCATTTGTATCCAGGTGTGATTTCTCCTTTGTCTTTGGTTCACTACTGAAAAAAACAATTACTATCAAGATCCTCATATCAGTCTCACTCATATTACTGTTTTATCATTATCTATGACTCTGATTTACAAAGATTTTTTTTAGCCATTGCTTTTTTGTGTTTAGCATGATATTATGCAAAGCCTGTTCTGCTTTCACTTTCCACATCTTCCCTTATAAATATTTCCCCTCTTTCTGTAACTGCCTGAAGGGAATTTGGAAAGAAAAAGTTTAAGAAATGTATGAATCAATTCCTACTCTACAATTAACACATTAAGAGAGAACTTCGTGAAAACGGAAATTCCTCAGGCATATGTGGTTTTTGTTTTTAAGCTAACAGTTTCCCTCTGAGTTCAATAGCTGCCATTTTGTAAATGAACCTTTGCTTGTAAGAATCAACTCTAAGTGTTTCAGCAAATTAAAAGATATACTGCACATATCATTTAATTTAAGGTTATACTCTGTACCTGATCTACAGGACTTTTAAAGAACCACCCTCACTGGCAAAAGCCCCAGAGAATCACTCTGAAATCAGGCCTTTGGGAAAAGCAACCTTTCAATGTTTGCTCTAGGCATATATATAAAATATATACATATATATATATAGTTACCAAATTATTTTGTTGTGAAAGTGAAAGTCAGCCGTGTCTGACTATTTGTGACCTCATGGACTATACAGTCCATGGAATTCTCCAGGTCAGAATACTGGGGTGGGTAGCCTTTTCCTTCTCCAGGAGATCTTCCCAACCCAGGGATCAAACCCAGGTCTCCCACATTGCAGGTGGATTCTTTACCAGCTGAGCCACAAGGGAAGCCCATCATAATGTTATTGCTAGTGAAAATAGATTTTCCTCCTAATTTTGTGTTACTGAAAAATTCCCCATGCAACATTTTTAATATTCTCCAGGAAAAATAAGTATAACAGTTTATAGAAAACCAAAGAATACAAAAAAATCAAAGTTGAACTACAGTGACTCTGGTATGCATGGTAGGTATATATGAATGTATGTATGCATGTGTGTATATACATATATGTATACATATATCAATACATACATACCCGCATATACTGTCAAAGAAAAATTGCACTGGATGGAGTTAAATAGATGAGGAAGACTTTATTCAAAACTATTAAAACAGAGGTCAAGTCTATGGCAATAGAAGAGAAAGATAGAACTCAACTCCTCTGAAGCAAAAGGTGGGAGAATATTCTTAATCACTGGGTTGAGCTAGTGGAAGACCAACAGAGACCATCATATGAGGGATTGGTCAATGTGATTAGGCATCTAGGGTTACTAATGGCCCCCACCTACCATCCCATCTAGAGAGGAGACAGGGGTGCTATCTTTCCTGAGGATTCCCTGATGCTCAGGTCCTTGAGAAATACAGTCCAGGATTACAAAACCAACCAGAGCCTGGGAGAAAAATTTACAGCTGAAAGAGACAAAGAATGAACAATTTCAAGTTTTTTAAGTAAATGCTCTAAGAAAAGGGAAGTTAGGAGCTCTATAGTCAGGAAGAAGCCTGTCTAAATTTAGTCAAGCTGAAGGGAATATTGAAGCCTTCTTGGTCAATCACACACCCACACACACACACACACACGCACACACAGAAGATATAGGACTAACTCTTTCAACAGGCAAGAATTTATTTAAATGATACTGAATCATCATTGTAAGGAATATATGTGATCACATAAAGTATATACATGATAATGTAGTAATATATAGATATCTATTGATCCATATAATAATGCAAGATAATATAAGGCATACATATATCTCTCATCTTACCTTGTTGTAACTTAAGCATGTCTATATATCATTTCCATATTTAGGAATAGAAATATTGAAGTTATATCAAGATAAGAAGTAATTTATTAACAGCATGCATTTTAAGAATCTATCAGGCAGCATTTGGAGGAAGAATAACTTTGCATTGTAATAGTTTCCATAAATATACACAATGGTTTAAATATTAAAACTCTTGTGTAAGAATAATGGTATTCATATTTCCACTTACAACTTACAAACAATCTATAAGTTGCTTTTTCTGAAGAAAAAAAAATTGTGGTCCATCAAAATTCCATTTTCCCAAAAGAGCTCAGGGATGACCATGGTGAAAATATAAGCACATGGAAAGAATGTTAGTAAACAGTGGTAGCAAGATTTCAATGAGAGATAGGAAAATGGTTAACATAAAAAATGCTAGGTAAATGGGGAAATATTTATAGACATCGTGAAGTTGTTGGAGAAAATGTCAACTTTCCAGAGATCAGTTTATAAGAACTCTCACTTATGATCTTAACCTCGAATATATATACATCTTCCCTTTTTAGTGAAACAAACAGCAATAAACCTAGAAAAGAATCTGGGTAGAGGAAAATGAATAGAAAATTCAAGAGCTGACTAGTAGAAAGATGATGCATTTGGCAAGGCTACAGCTCAAGTTCCTATATGTAAATTATTAGCATTTATTATCAAATACCACATATTGTTTATGGCTTGTCACACAGAAAAAGGTGTTATAGAATATAGTATAATCTTTGAGATATTCATTAATTTATTATCCATAGATATTTTTATGTTTTTTTACCAGGTCCTGTGATTAAAAAATTTTCTTTCAAATATAAATATTTCCAGTGACAACTCCAGTCAACATTCTTATTTTCATAAGCTACACAGGGTGAGAAACATATACAAAATAGTTTCTTCTTTATGGATGCTATACAATATGCAACTGTAAAAGATGTATAAGCTGCTCTAGTATAAGAATCAGTGTAATTATTCTGATTTTTAAAAATTATTAATAAAATATCGTACATTTGTTTTTCATACCAAACCTTTGAAGTAAAGAGAAAAAGAAGTCTAACCACAGTAAACTGAAATACACTTACTTAGAGGTAAAACATGCACATATGTGGAGTCTCAGATAGAAAGGAGAAATGGAAGGAAAGAAAAGGAATTTCAAGATGCAATGGGTAAAAAAAAGTCAAACTTTTAAAATTATGCACAATTTTTTTAGAGACATTTTATGTTCATGGCAAAAATAATTGAAAAAGTGGAAAGTTCCTGTATTCTGCCTGTACCCACAACTTCCTCCTCCACTATTAACATCTCACACTAGTTGCTACATTTGTTACAATGGGTGAATCTACACTGATATCATCATCACCCAAAGTTCATAGCTTACATGCATGCTTCTTGTTGTGCATTCTATGGATTTTCATAAATGTATAACGATATGTATCATGTAGAATAATTTTATTGCCTTAAAATCATCTGTGCTCTGCCTCTTCATCCATTTCTTTCGACTCCTGACAACCAATAATCTTTTTACTGTCTCCATAGTTCTGCGTTTTTCAGAATGCTATTTAGATGGAATCATATGGTTTGTTGCCTTTTTTTAGATTGGTTTCTTTCTCTTAGTAAGATCCACTTAAAGTTCCTTCATGTGTTTTCATGGCTTGATAATACATTTCTTATTAACACTGAACAATATTCCACAGTCTGGATGTACCACAGTTTATTTATCCACTCACCTAGTAAAGGGCATCTTAATTGTTTCCAAGTTTTGGTAATTATCAATAAAGCTGCTATAAACAACAGTGTGCAGGTTTTTCTGTGAACATATGTTCTTAATTCATTTGGGTAAATACCAAAGACATGATTGCTGTATCATTTGGAAAGAGCATGTTTAGTTTTGCAAGAAACTGCCAAACTGGCTTCCAAAGTGTCTGTACCATTCTGCATTGCCACCAGCAATGAATAAGAGTTCCCTTATATGTTGAATCTAAAAAATACAACAGACTAGAGAACATAACAAAATAGAAGCAGACTCACAGATAGAATAAACTAGTGATTACCAGTGGGGAGAGGGAAGAGTAGGGGCTATACAGGAGTAGGAAATTAAGGGGTACAAACTACCTTGTATAAGAGAAGCTACACGGCTATACTGACAGCATGGGGAATACAGATACTGTTTTATAATAACCATAAATGGAGTACAACCTTTAAAACTGTGAATCATTATACCGTACATTAACTATATACTTCAATTAAAAAAGAGAGTTCTTATTACTTCATAAATACTTCATCAGTATTTGGTGTTGACAACGTTCTGAATTCTGATCATTCTAATAGATATGTAGTCGTATTTCATTATTATTTTAATTTGCATTTCCATAATATAATTTTGAACATATTTTCATATGCTAATGTCTCATCTATACATCTTCTTTGGTGAGATCCTATCCTTTGTGCTCAGTCATGTTCAACTCTTTGCCACCTCCTGGACTCACCAGGCTCCTCTGTCCATGGATTTTCCTATCAAGAATACTGGAGTGGGTTGCCATTTCTTTCTCTAGGGGATCTTCCCAACCTAGGGATCAAACTTGCATCTCTTTTGTCTCCTGAATTGGCAGGCGGATTCTTTACCACTAGTGCCACCTAGGAAACCCATCTTTGGTGAGAAAAAAAATGTCAAATTTGATGAAAACTATTAAACCAATTAGGTTTTGCAACTTATCAAATTCAACAGTATTTAAAGATACATTTACTATATATTTATATTTTGTAGACAACAAAATTAGATATTTTTCAAGAAACTTGTAAACTGGAAGAAAAGACAGACAAAAACGTTGTAGCAAAAAGCAATAAATTTCATAATAAAGATATCCTCATGCTCTTATATGTCACATTAAGATAACACATTAAGATGTGTTATCTTTTCCTGAAGTACTTCAGTATTAATTTCCATCATTTATAATAATTAAGGCATAAATTATTTCTAGAGAGAGTCTAGTTATTTCTAAAATATCTGGAGATTATTTTAACAAGAAGGTATTTCTTACGATACCTTCAATAGACTTCCAGAACATGTCTTTCAAAGCCTAAATGTGTTTAGCTTCTCGTTTGTATGATCCTGGAAAGCCAGAAGGAAAAATGTAAATATTGCTGATTATTCACCATTTAAAGTTTTCTAGGTTTTTTTTCATAATTACAAATAAATGACTGTGAACTAGGCAAAGAATTGTTATACCTGAATTTCTTTGTGATCCATCACGTGTGGCCATTGGAATGAGCTAATCTGGAGAAGGAAATGGCAATCCACTCCAGTACTATTGCCTGGAAAATTTCATGGACAGAGGAGCCTGGTAGGTTACAGTCCATGGGGTCGCAAAGAGTTGGACTTAACTGAGCGACTTTCCTTTCCTTTCCTCTATTACAGCTACTTACACTCTACGTACTTCTACTCAAGCATTGGTGGAGAAAGAGCAGCTCAATTTAAATTTCAAATTCAAGATGTGTGTGTTCAGTCAAGTCATGTCTGACTCTTTGGGACTGTAGCCCACCAGGCTCCTCTGTCCATGGGATTTCTCAGGCTAGGATACTGGAGTGGGTTGCCATTTCCTTTTCCAGTGGATCTTCAGGACTCACAGATCTAACTTGCATCTCTTGCTTTGGCAGGTGGATTCTTTACTTCTGTGCCACCTGGGAAACTTGTTCCAATTCAAGGTAATATAACTAAATAAGATAGTCCTGTCCTTTCCCCTTACTCTTGCTTAGAGAGTTTGTGTGATCAGGGATTTAAAAAATGAAAACATTAAGCCAAATCTGACAGTACAAATTCATTGACCTCTTTAGAGAAAGTAAGCCCAGCTTCCATTCACCCCAACATATAAATTGCCTATCTGAGAAGCAGTTCAAATTTAAATCACATGAGGTCGGCTGTCTTTCTGAGTTTCAGTTTGGACCTTTTATTTGAAGTCATTCAAGAGCATCTCAATATCAATAATAGAATATCTTCTTCAGCAAAAACCTTGGATTTCAGCAGAAACCCAAGCAGTGCCCTTGGGTTCAGAGGATAAACTCTTTGACCATACACTTTATCTTCCAGTCTCAAGGCCAATGCTAAAGTCGTTAACATCACAAAACACATTTCTAAACCTAATTATATATCCTAATTTTGGCAGAAATCCATTCCTCTACATTTATGCAATGTATTTAACAAACAAATTTAATTCTACTTGTTGAAACTATAATATTAATATCAATAAGAAGCATTCTATCTTGAAGCTCAAAACCTTAATATTTGCTTTTCCCTTTGCAAGAAATGTTCTTTTACTCCCTCATGCCCTTAGGTTATCTCGCTTCTACATCAGTTAAGAAGACATTTCAAAAGAAATGCCTTTCCTCATCCTTCCAGCTAAGAAACACTTCTTGTTCCATGGCTCATAGTACCTTGTCTATATTTAGTAATTTAGTAATTAGTAATTACTAGGAGACACCCACTCCACTAGTCTTGCCTGAAAAATCCCATGGACGGAGGAGCCTGGTAGGCTGCAGTCCATGGGGTCGCTGAGGGTCGGACACGACTGAGTGACTTCACTTTCACTTTTCACTTTCATGCACTGGAGAAGGAAATGGCAACCCACTCCAGTGTTCTTGCCTGGAGAATTCCAGGGATGGGGGAGCCTGGTGGGCTGCCGTCTATGGGGTCGCACAGAGTCGGACACGACTGAAGTGACTTAGCAACAGCAGCAGGAGGGATTAGGGGCAGGAGGAGAAGGGGACGACAGAGGATGAGATGGCTGGATGGCATCACCGACTCGATGCACACGAGTTTCAGTGAACTCCGGGAGTTGGTGATGGACAGGGAAGCCTAGCCTGCTGTGATTCAGAGGGTCACAAAGAGTCGGACACGACTGAGCAACTGAACTGAACTGAACTTGTAATTACTAATTACAATTAATTAACTAGTAATTACAAAATTTAGTAATTATTCATTAGACTGCAGGCTCTAAGAAATATGGACAGTGCTTGCTTTTCCCCACTTTGTATTAGCAGTACCTAATGCAGTGAGTTTTGGAGGCTGGCGGGGCTTTTCGGCGGAGAAGGCAATGGCACCCCACTCCAGTAATATGTAATAAATATTAAGTATGATTTTCCGCCTGGAAAATCCCACGGGCGGAGGAGCCTGGTAGGCTGCAGTCCATGGGATCGCTAAGAGTTGGACATGACTGAGCGACTTCACTTTCACTTTTCTCTTTCATGCATTGGAGAAGGACATGGCAACCCACTCCAGTGTTCTTGCCTGGAGAATCCCAAGGTCAGGGGAGCCTGATGGGCTGCCGTCTATGGGGTCGCACAGAGTCGGACACGACTGAAGCGACTTAGCAGCAATGCAGTATCTGGGACATAGTAGAAGTTCTATAAATATTTAATGATTGATGGATAAATGAATGAATGTGTTGGTAACAAGATAAATGCATAAATTGTGTTTGTAAAGCACGATAGTAGTTTCGTTAATATTCAGCAATTTATTTGTACTTTTTACCCTTCTCTTTGTTTATACATCTTAGTGAAAGAAAGTGAAAGTGAAGTCGCTCAGTCGTGTCTAACTCTTTGTGACCCCGTGGACTGTAACCTACTAGGCTCCTCTGTCCATGGGATTCTCCAGGCAAGAATACTGGAGTGGATTGCCATTTCCTTCTCCAGGGGATCTTCTCGACCCAGGGGTCGAACGCGGGTCTCCCTCATTGGAGGCAGACGCTTTAACCTCTGAGCCACCAGGGATTAATTTTATCAGCAGGGATATAGGATTAAAAGAGTAAATTTTGCTGAAATGTATTAAAAATATTTGTAAATGAGATGACTCAGCTGGTAAAGAATCCACCTGCAATGCAGGAGACCCCAGTTTGATTTCTGGGGTGGGAAGATCCCCTGGAGAAGGGATAGGCTACCTACTCCAGTATTCTTGGGGATCCCTGGTGGCTCAGAGGGTAAAGAATCTGCCTGCAATGCAGGAGGATCTGGGTTTGATCCTTGGGTCAGGAAGATACCCTGGAGAAGGGAATGGCTACCCACTCCAGTATTCTGGCATGGAGAAGTCCATGGACAGAGGAGCCTGGCAGGCTACAGTCCATGGGGTCAAAAAGAGTTGGACACAACTGAGCAAATTTTACTTTTATTTTTAAGCACTATGCTACAGGGAGAGAGTGTAAACTAATAACAGTTATTGCTATATTCTTGGCTCAAGTCATACTTAATATTTATTACATATCATATTACACACACGTGCATTCTCACTAGCATGGTATAGTCTACATTTATTATAATTTCCAATTCTTTCCCAACCCCTTCAGAGTCCACATCTGACCCTTAGACTTATTATATTACATTGTTTTAAACCACTTCTCCAGTTTGTCTAGATCATATTATGATCATGTTGAATTTTGATCTTGACATTCAAAGTGTTCATCAGTCTTATCAACTAAAAGAGAACAATAAATTACTAAATCCACAGACTTCCCCATCACTCTAGTTTTGATGAAAATATTAATTAGCCTCTGGCCCAGGATTGACCTCTACATATAAAACTTCTGTCCACTTTGGTTGACAAAGAACTGTTAGTGAGTCTAATTGTTCTACCTTTTCTGTTTCCAATAAATAGGTCTCTGGTGCTAATTTATTTTTATAAATTTGTGAATGAATTAAATCCTTAATATTTTTATAATATTAGCATTGAACATCTGGCTTCAGGTCTTGGATGAAACAAAAATGCTAATGTCAAGGAATACTACTACTTGCCCAAATTGGTTAATAATAGTAAGAAGAATTAAAGTACGTTTTAAATCTGCCGTCACAAGATTTCGTTTCCTGCGTTGTTCCCACTATGCTACTTCCTCACCTTCTGAATATGATAGGTTAGTGCATGATGTTCTTCTAGATGCTGTGCCATTAACAAGTCTTTCTGATTATAATAGGTGGTCATCTATGGTGGATAATAAGATAAATATGCTTGTGCATTCTAAACCACAAATTCATGTCTTGGACAATAAAATCATTTTACTTGTTTGATCATGGAGACTTCTTCCTCTGAATAAACAGAGTTGACTTTACCTCTTCATGCAGTCATCTGTTCACAGTTCTGTCTTTCTCAATAGACTGTCTTTCCAATAGACAAATAAATATTCATTCATATTTGATCCTCCTGGCTTAGCACACATAGTAACTGCTCAACAAATGTTTAATGAGCTAAACACTGGTATGTCATGAAATAGAAAAATCTGTAGTTCTGAGTGGTCAAGAGATGGGTAGGATTAAAGGATACCTCTGAATTCTAAGAGCAACATATTTAGGATGAAATGCATGTGTAAACAAAGGGGTTGATTAGTTAACAACTAGTATGTATTTAATTTTCAAATTCTATATTATAAACATCCTTGAGGACACTATGAAATAGATAGTTTTATTTTACTTTTTCTAACAAGGAAACAGTTGTCGTTTACCTGTTAAGTCATGTCAGACTCTTTTTGTGTCCCCATGGGATTTTCCAGGCAAGGTAAGAATACTGGAGTGAGCTGCTATTTCCTTCTCCAGGGGATCTTCCCCACCAAAGGACTGAGCTCATGTCTCCTTCACTGCCTGTATTAGCAGACAGATTCATAACCACTGAGCCACCTGGAAAATAGTCTCTATTCTCATGGCCTCTGTTGCTTCCTATGAATATTTCTCCAATATCTTAACACAATCATGCTCAGGAAGCCAAGAGGTTCCAAAGGAAAATGACAAATAGAACATTTTCTCATTTTCTAGTGTTTGGAAAATCATGAAAATACATTACTTCAGTTTTTCAACCGTATCTAGATTTCATTAGATTTTGCCTGGCTTAGAATCAATATGATAAGATGCATAAGTATGTATATAAAATCATCATTCATTTTAAATTGGAATTAAGGTATGTTCCCATGGCTGGTCTGCAAATTGTCAATAATAAGAGATACGTTTATGTCCTCCTAAGTGTATTGTACCCCTCTTTAAGCACATTCTTTGAAAATAATTTCATTTCAACCACTTTAGATCCTTTCTAAACAATAGCAGATGACTTGTGTAAATTTTCATTTCAAGATGAAAATATTACAATAGATTAAAAATAATGCAATAATGGGTAAGTTTGTAACTGAGCAAAATATATTCTAACAATTTTTGCATTTATTTGCCTTTCTCTATAGTAATTAATTCTTTTTCTTTCACTATGGAATTTGAATTTTGATTTCTCATCTTCAAATTTGCCTTTAAATCCATGGCTCCCCTTATTTTCCTCCTGTGCTGGAAGTTAAATTTTCCTGAGAAAATTTGTTTCCACAAATACTGAATGTCTTGATACTAGGAAAATTCTAATGTGACTACTTTGTATTTGGAAGTATTCCGCTGTCTTTAGGAAGACTAAACACAAACACAATTTTTAGTAGACAGTTATAAAACATACTTTGGGGTAAGTTCAAAAAAGATTAGTCCAATGATTCAACCAAATATATTCAAGCACATTGATAAGGATTTTCAGACTAACTGTGTGTGTGTGATAACCATCAATTAGAGACATAAAATGAATGCCTGCTATTTTAAAACATAATTAAGCCAAGGTAAAGCTGTGCATAACTAGCATGTTCTGTAAAGATAATTGGCTCATTAACTAAACTCTATCAGCCCATTCTCATTTCTACATTTTTAATTGAAGACTAGATGGAAATAGTAAGGTGAGCTCATTGCCCAGTACATGTAACCATGAGACAATTATTTCTGCACAGATGCTTATATTGTTTGAAATCCTATTAATATTGTGGTGGAGTGCAGTGAGTCATGCTGTAAAAGAGGCACATAATTGACTGTTTTGCTTCTGTTCACAAACACACACAGGCACACACTTCTTTTTTCTTCTCTCCATTCCCATTTGACTCCCATTTTTCCTTTTCTTAGATAAGCACTAGAATGAATTTAACACAAAAACTTTGAACTCAAGCTTTAGTTTTTTACTATATTAAAATGAATCCATGAAGCATACATGATTGCTCTGTTTTAAAAAATTTGTATACACGCTCTCATGCCATATATGTAATCCTGAAAAACATTTCTGTTCAGTTTAGTTCAGTTCAGTCACTCAGGCATGTCTGATTCTTTGAGACTCCATGAACTGCAGCACCCCAGGCTTCCCTGTCCATCACCAACTCCCAGAGTCTATTCAAACTCAAGTCCACTGAATCACTGATGCCATCCAACTGTTAGGGGAAGCACACTGATTGAAACTGTCCACCCTGGACAGGCACCAGAGTAACCATTTGCATGAGTTGTTTTACAACAGGAGGTCCTGGTAAGGAACACAGAACTAACAAGCCTCCACCAACTAGAAGAGTTCGGGAAAGGTCAAAAGGAAACACCATATGTCCTACCACCTCCCAGAATCCTTCTCTCTAGCATTCATCTTGACTGAACAAGGCATGCACCAGCAGGAAGTACTCTGAGTCAGAATGATTGGCTAAACACAACCCGGAAGCTAATCCCATCACCATAAAACCCGAGACTGCAAGCCATGTGGCAGAGCTGTTTTGGGTTCCCTTACCCTACTGCTCTCCACCCAGGTGCTCTTTCCCAATAAAATCTCTTGCTTTGTCAGCACATGTGTCTTCTGGAACAATTCATATCCGAGTGTTAGACAAGAGCCCAGTTTCAGGCCCTAGAAGGGGGTCCCCCTTCCTGCAACACAACCATCTCATCCTCTATCATCCCCTTCTCCTGCCTTCAGTCTTTCCAGCATCAGGATGTTTTCAAATGAGTCAGTTCTTCCCATCAGGTGGTCAAAGTATTGGAGTTTCAGCTTCAGCATCAGTTCTTCCAGTGAATATTCAGAACTGATTTCCTTTAGGATAGACTGATGAGAGCTCCTTTCAGTCCAAGGGACTCTCAAGAGTCTTCTCCAATATCACATTTCAAAAGCATCAATTCTTCAGTGCTCAGCTTTCTTTATGGTCCAACTGTCACATATATACATGCATGACTACTGTAAAAACCAGAGCTTTAACTAGACAGATCTTTGTTGGCAAAGTAATGTCTCTGCTTTTTAATATTCTGTCTAGGTTGATCATAGCTTTTCTTCCAAGGAGCAAGCATCTTTTAATTTCATCTGCAGTGAAATTACCATCTTTTAATCACCATCTGCAGTGATTTTGGAGCCCCCCAAAATAAAATCTGTCACTGTTTCCATTGTTTTCCCATCTATTTGCCATGAAATGACAAAGTGGAAAACATTTATAACATATATGATTAATTTTTCGAGTGACGCACATCACTACATCTTAAAAATACTTTATGTATGTCTTCTGTATGCAACATAAACTAGAATTTTAAAATTTATTTTTATTGTCTTTGTAATCATAAGGTGAAGTTGCTCTTGTCCAACTCTTTGGGACCCTGTGGACTGTAACCTACTAGGCTTCTCCGTCCATGGGATTCTCCAGGGAAGAATACTGGAGTGGAATGCTATTTCCTTCTCCAGGGGATCTTCTCGACCCAAGGATCAAACCCAGGTCTCCCACACTGGAGGCAGACGCTTTAACCTCTGAGCCACCAGGGAAGCCCCCTTTGTAATCATATGTATTGTTGTTATTGGCTCAGTGGTAAGGAATCCTCTTGCCAAGGCAGAAGACTCAGGTTTGATTCCTGGGTTGGGGAGATCCCCTAGAGAAGGAAATGGAAGCCCACTATAGTATTCTTGCCTGGGAGATTCCAGGGACAGAGGAATCTGGCGTACAGTCCATAGGATTCCAAAGAATTGACATGACTTAGTGACTAAACAACAATTTCCCCTTTATTCCATGGTTTATCCTTTCCTGAACTAACCTTGTTTGATCACATTTTCCATTATCTTTTTATGGGCTACTATTTTGTGACTAATATCTGAAATATTCATTTTTAGTTGTTTCTGAAAATTTCAACATATATCCCTAACTTTAAAAAGTCTAAAACTAATTGTCTCATTTTCTTGCTAAGAAGTTCATGGACTTCCCAAATTTAAAATCTGATCTCTAATATTTCAGTATAGCATCTAATGTTTTAGTTTTACTTTGTATTTATCCTTTATTTAGTATTATTTTTTATACTCAACCATTATTCAAATTCATTCCAACATTATAAATTTCTTTGCTCATCACTGTTCAGTGTACCCTACTTCTGTTTCTTTTTTTCAGACTTTGAAGTTGTTATTTTGTACTGGGGTAGACCTGATTAACCACTTATGGTAGTTTCAGGTGAACGGCAAAGGGACTCAGCCATACATATACATGTATCCATTCTCCTCCAAACTCCCCTTCCATCTGGGCTGGCACATAACTTTGAGTAGGGTTCCATGTGTTATACAGTAGAACCTTGTTGATTATCCAGTTTAAATACAGCAGCGTGTACATGGCCTTTCCAAACTCCCTAAATATCCCTTCCCCCTGACAACCATAATTTCATTTTCTAAGTCTTTCTTTTGTGTGTGTGTGTGTGTGTGTGTGTATGTGTGTGTCAGTCTTGTGAAACTCTTTGCGACTTGATGTCCTTGGGATTGATGTCCTTGATACTTCTCTGTCCTTGGGATTCTCCAAGCAAGAATTCCGGAACGGGTTGCCATTCCCTTCTCCAGGGGATTTTCCCAGCCCAGGATCAAAACCTGGTCTTCAGCACTGCAGTCAGATTCCTTACCATCTGAATCACCTGGGAAGCTCAAAATAGAGGCTGCTGCTGCTGCTGCTAAGTTGCTTCAGTCGTGTCCAACTCTGTGCGACCCCATAGATGGCAGCCCACCAGGCTTCACAGTCCCTGGGATTCTCCAGGCAAGAACACTGGAGTGGGTTGCCATTTCCTTCTCCAATGCACGAAAGTGAAAAGTGAAAGTGAAGTTGCTCAGTCGTGTCAGACTCCTAGCGACCCCATGGACTGCAGCCCACCAGGCTCCTCTGTCCAAGAGATTTTCCAGGCAAGAGTACTGGAGTGGGTTGCCATTGCCTTCTCCAAAATAGAGGCTAAATAAATATAATTTATTTCATCTTCTGCATGAGAATGTGTTAGTCATTCAATTGTGTCTGACTCTTAATGACCCTATGGACTGTAGCCCTCTAAGCTCCTCTGTGCATGGAATTCTCCCAGCAAGAATACTGGAGTGGGTTGCCATTCTCTTCTCCATTGTTTTTTTGTAAGTAAGTTCATTTGTATCACTTCTTTTTAGATTCCATTTATAAGGGATGTCAGCACTGTTTACAATAGCCAAGACATGGAAGCAGCCTTACTTCTTTTTTTATGCTTGTTTGTTTGTTTGTTTTTAATGAAGAACATTCTTTGTACAGTGGTCTTCAATCTTGGAAAAAACACATGAGAATTATGTGCAAAGTTTTTAAAGCTCCCATTATTCAAACACCATCTAGATTATTTAGGTAAAGAAAATCCTGAGGTATTGGAGTCAATAATCAATAATTTTTCTTTTAATATTCCCCTTGTTGTCTTGTTGTTCAGTCACTCAGTCATGTCCGACTCTTTTTGACCCCATGAACCGCAGCACAGCAGGCTATAGCTGCCACTACTGCTTTAGACTGTTTTGTTGTTACAGTTTGTGTGTGGTAATGCTTCTTTGTCTCTCTATGAATGAAATGTCTTTATTTCTTGCTCCTGAGTAATTTTTTAAACAAGGTATAGAATTTTAATTTGGATAGGCATATGTCCTCCGAACTTTGAAGATATTATATCATCTTCCAGCATCTATTTGTTGTCCGAAAAGATAACAGATATATAAAGCCAGCCCTCAAAAACAAGGCATATTTTTTCTAGGACCCTCTTGAATTTCTAAATTTCAGCTCCTAATCACTATTTTAATGTTGAATTTATTTGCTTTTTCCTTTTAAATCTTGGGACTGGGGATTCCTGCCTCCTTTTTGTAAGTTTGTTCATTTATTGTTTATTTGTTTGCTTTTCCTGTATTGCCATATATAAAAGCGATGTGCAAAAGAAAACACATGTATGCCAACGTGTTAAGACTGGAAAGAAGGATTTTCATATCATTTCAGCTTATCCTATTGAATGAATGAATCTCACTTGCTTTTTTTTCTTTTACAAATAACTTGAATGTTATGAATCTTATACAGTACTGTTCACCCTTCTTGAAATGTCTGTGCTCAATAAGGATATTACTTGATTTGTTGCCAATATTGCTTTTTCTACATGTGACTTCATGCAGAGCTCCATCCTGTCCCATAAACATAGAATAATCTTATATTTTGTATGTAGCTGGCATTATTTGTCTTTTCTGATTTACTTCTGCATTTACATTTGTAAGGACTGTACTGAAACACTCTTACACCTTAATGAACCCAATTCTCTAGATTTAAAAATAATATATTTCTGTATCACAGGACATTTATCTTTAGAGATACTGATTTCTATTCTCTGCACATGTTTTCATGTTATATACCCAATGTAACATGAAGGGAGTTAATTTATTGCATGTTATATATAATAAAGAATCCAGAAGAATAATGTCATTTAGAGTTTTTTTTTCACTCTTTCTATGAATAACAATAACAACAATAATAGTAATAGAAAAAAAAATTTATATTTTTACCAATAGCAGCCTCAGTTTTTTTTTTTTTAACTGCAGTAGAAGGCCCTTCACACTCCACTTGTCAGCTCGGCTTTCAGGTTTTCATTTTGTTGGCTAGAAGACAGATAAAGGGGATTATGGACAGAACTGAGCCTGGTTTCTGCTAATCTCCAACTTGAATTCTTTCAAGGGTTGCAAAATATGATTCAAGTATTTCACAGGCCTTTATAACCTGAGCCAGACTTTGTCATCTGTCTGGTATATGTGCCATCATGGGTGGATTTGGAACTGACATTTTATATCTCTGATTTCAACTGTATAAATATTTGTTTAGAGTGACTATCAACATAGCACACAGGCATTCTCTTCTGATATATAGATGATAGAATAGTTCTTAACTGAGGCCCTACGGATTGGGCGGGCATGAACTAACAGAGGGCAATGAAGCAAATATTTAGTGAACTCAGATTTATATTTTCTCTTAGGTAAAACATAGAGCAGTTGCTTCTCTATCAAAAAAGGATTTCTTATAATTTGGGTTATGTTAAAAATATCTTATATATACAGACATATATCTGAATCTATAATGGTGAATTGGTTGTCTCAAATACCTTAAATATAGAGTCTTCCTTTAGATTGGAATTAAATTAATCAAGATTTTATTTATTTTCTTTCTATTGTCTTCCTGGTTATCATCCCCTAGGAAACTGTCTTAAAGCAACAAGGGGTACCTTTGAGGCAATATTATGTAAATATCATCACCTTTATTAGATGAATTAGTATTCTTAAAGTTATAGCTCAGTTCATGGAAATCAAATTAAATTGATGTCATGGCCATTGTCATCTCTAAGTTATCTGTTACTAAAAATATGCTCAGTATACAACACAGAATCTGTAATTTATATAACAGAATTGTTGTTCAGTTGCTCAGTTGTGTCTGACTGTTTGCGATCCCAAGGGCTGCAGCACACCAGGCTTCCCTGTCCTTCACTATCTCCTGAAACTTGCTTATACTCATGTCCATTGAGTCTGTGATGCCATCCAACCATCTCATCCTCTGTCATTCTCTTCTCCCCTTGCTTTCAATCTTTCCCAGCATCAGCATCTTTTCTAATGAATTGGCTTTTCTCATCAGGTGGCCAAAGTATTGGAGCTTCAGCTTCAGCATCAGTCCTTCCAAAGAATATTCAGTGTTGATTATCCTTTGATGAACTCAAATAATTTAACAACTCTTAAAAATGATAAGGATTAAAAACATGGACATGCAAAGAACACATAAGTTTGGAGAGCTTTAAAACTATTTCTACAGTTTCCGTCATACAAGGAAGTGAAGACTGGCACTTTTGTATCATTTAGAAATTCTTCTAAAAGTTATCTGATTTTCTCTTATAATTAAAGAGTAATTTAAATTTTAACAACCATGGTACTGATCACATGAATTTCCATCATTTAGTCAAGAATTTTTTGAACACTCACCTTTGAACATTGTACATATACCAGACAGCAGGAGTGAATAACTTCATACCCAGAGTCTCAAATAATGGAAAGAAAAAGAATCCCCTATGTTAGTCTATACTGAGAAAACTATGGATGATGCTATGAAACATTATTTAAAATGTGGCTTATTAAGTTAAAATATTTTGTTTTTGAGATTAAAATGCCTTGTTTTCATTCTAATGATGCTGATGATAGATAGTGGTTGTATTTTGCAAAAGTTTTATAGAAGCAGAATAAAAAGTTGTGATATAAACTTGTTCCCTCAAGGTGATTTTTATTATTATTGCTATTGGTGTTAGTGATAGAAAATCCTGTGAACTATTAGAAAAAAATATGGAGATCAATATCTAATCAAAAACAAGGACAGAATAATGGATAATTAGAGTATATGTATGTGTGTATATATATATTTATATATATATATATATATATATATATATTTATATATATATATATACCTGTTCCCTGGTGGCTCAGAGGTTAAAGTGTCTGCCTCTAATGTGGGAGACCTGGGTTCGATCCCTGGGTCAGGAAGATCCTCTGGAGAAGGAAATGGCAACCCACTCCAGTATTCTTGCCTGAAAAATCTCATGGATAGAGGAGCCTGGTGGGCTACAGTCCACAGGGTCACAAAGATGACCAGTAAATTAAAAATATCCTCACATGCTTGAGAAACACAGTGGTGGACATTTTGCTTATTGTAAGCCTTAACAGTGAGGAGTTATCTTGGTGTCTCAGATGTAGGAAGATATGCTAACAGTCAGTGATGGATCTGTTGTAAAATTTGGAACTCTTNAAATCTCATGGATAGAGGAGCCTGGTGGGCTACAGTCCACAGGGTCACAAAGATGACCAGTAAATTAAAAATATCCTCACATGCTTGAGAAACACAGTGGTGGACATTTTGCTTATTGTAAGCCTTAACAGTGAGGAGTTATCTTGGTGTCTCAGATGTAGGAAGATATGCTAACAGTCAGTGATGGATCTGTTGTAAAATTTGGAACTCTTTGGTATTAAATTTCACTTAAGATTTGTGCTTCTGGACATGATGGAGTAATGGGAACTGAATTTACTCTCCTGGCTTAAACAGATAAAAATGAACAAAATATATTAAACAATAATTTTTACATACTAACAGCAAGCAGCATCAGACATTAGTTGTATGACACTGTTAATTATAATGATAATCTATAAAAACCAGTGGCATAATGTTTTGCATAATACAGTTAAATGTTAGTGTTTAAATGAAGTATTTGTCACCTGTAAAAAATAAAGCTAGATTCTTCTTTTCATAATTATTAACAAAATGAATTTCATAGGGATGAAGTATTTAAACATGTTAGAATTTTCAATTACTAGAAAACATTTTATTCTAATTAATAAAATTTAATTTAAAATTTATATTTTATATCTTGCAAATATTGCTTTAAGATTATACAAATATGATTTGATATAATTTAATACATGCAGCATCAAGCTAAGTATTCAACACACAGAGAATATTCAATGGGTATAGACTTACTAGTGAGGCTGAGTTAGTCTTAGACTGGATTGCTTCAGTTGTACCCTAATCAGGCTTACAAGGAAGACTTAAAATGATCAAATTATTTCTTAACTGTCTCATAGAACAAAATTACAAATATTAAAAAAAACCCCACAAAAACATCCAACAACCAATAAAGTAAAATTCACATCTGACATGCAACCTTCAATTACTAAGGATGCTGTGCTGTGCTGTGCTGTGCTTGGACGCTGTGTCTGACTCTGCTACCCCATGGACTGCAGCCCGCCAGGCTCCTCTGCCCATGGGGAGGCTCCAGGCAAGAATAATGGAGTGAGTTGCCATGCTCTCCTCCAGGGATCTTCCCAACCCAGGGGTTGAACCCAGGCCTCCTCCTTTGCACTTTGATTCTTTGCTGTCTGAGCCACCAGGCAAGCCATGGGGTCGAATTAGTCCTAGACTATATTGCTTCAGTTGTACCTTAATTAGGCTTACAAGAAAGCCTCAAAAGAATGAAACTATTTCTTAACAATTTCTTAGAACAAAATTATAAATATTAAAAAAATAGAGAAACATCCAGCAACCTATAAAGTAAAATTCACAGTATCTGACATGCAGCCTACAATTGTTACCAGGGATGCAAAGAAGAAAGAAAATATAACCCTTAATAGGAGAAAAGTTAATTAATGAAAACAGACTGAAAAATGGTGCAGATAGTATAATCAGTAAACATTGACTTTCAAACAGCTATTATAACTAATTTCCGTGGGTTCAAAAAGGTAAAGGAAAGCATCAACATCTTAAGAAGGACATAGAGACTACAAAAGTAACCCAAATTGTGTTCTTCAAGATGAAAAATATAGTTTCTGAGATAAAAAATAAACTGGATGGAATTAAAAGAGATGAGGCAGCAAAGAAGCCAAGATTAGCCTCCCTGGATAAAGCAAAATTTTGTTATTATAATATAATCTTTTCCAGTGGAAAGCCCAAATATAAAGTCTAAAATGAAAAATGCCAACTTGGTCATCTTTTTTCATTTCAAATTTATTTTACCTTTTTTGGTTTGTGTTTCTAAAAGAATGTTTAAAATTATGAAAATTGTCTTCAGTGGTATCAAAATTAAGCATCTATCCATTTTATGAATTGTCTGTGTGTGTGTGTGTGTTAGTCACTAAGTTGTGTCCAACTCTGAAACCCCATGGACTGTAGCCCATCAGGGTTCTTTGTCTATGAAAGGTATTGTCTGGCATAACGCAAACATCTAAAATTTGAATATTATGTACACACACACACACACACACACACAGGTGTATATATATCTAAATAGAAGAATGAAAAGAAAATATGAAGTACAACTTAAGCTATGGAGGAATACATTAAAGTAATATCATACTATTTTAGTTATTTAATATAGATGGTCTACACAGTAGAAAAAGTGATACAATCATTAGCATATTTTATTTTCTGAGAAGCATGAATCAACTTAAAAGCAAATGGGAAAATGAATTTAAAGAATGATGAATTTAAACACATTATCAGTCTTCATTTTTTTTTTTTTTACTAACAAAATCCTCTATAAGATTTTAAAATGCTGAAGGGTGAGATACCAAGGTTTTTAGTTGCTATAGAAGCAATTATTAGCAAATCCTTTCTTTGAATCTTAGTACAGAAAATAATGCCCTTTGTACTGAAAGAACTTGCATTAAATAACTGAATTTGAGAGCAGCTAATAACATAGGGTGTAACACTCTGGAAGTTTTTCCACATCTTGTATCAATAGGCTATATACATATTGCGTATATAGGCTATGTTTCTTTCAGTTCAGTTCAGTCGCTCAGTTGTGTCTGATTCTTTGCTACCCTATGAACTGCAGCATGCCAGGCCTCCTTGTCCATTACCAACTCCCAGAGTTTACTCAAACTCATGTCCATTAGGTCGATGATGCTATCCAATCATCTCATCCTCTGTTGTCCCCTTCTCCTCTCACCTCAATCTTTCCCAGCATCAGGGTCTTTTCAAATGAGTCAGTTCTTCAAATCGGGTGGCCAAAGTATTAGAGTTTCAGCTTCAACATCAGTCCTGCCAATGAATATTCAGGACTGATTTCCTTTAGAATGGACTGGTTGGATCTCCTTGCAGTCCAAGGGACTCTCAAAAGTCTTCTCCAACACTTCAGTTCAAAAGCATCAATTCTTTAGTGCTCAGCTTTCTTTATAGTCCAATTCTCACATCTATACATGNGGGAGGCCTGTCGTGCTGCGATTCATGGGGTCTCAAAGAGTCGGACACGACTGAGCAACTGAACTGAACGAACTGAACTATGTGAACTCTTGCCACCTCTTCTTAATATCTTCTGCTTCTGTTAGGTCCATACCATTTCTTTATTTCCATCTAAATAGACATCTATATTTCTGAAAACACTATCTGACATACAATGAAGTCATACTTTCTAGATAGTTGCTCTGATAGTCATTTGCCAAATATTGTTAGTTATCATCTCATTTATATTTTACAAGTGTGAAATCAGAGAAATGTACTAGAAACATAATCTATCTTCTGACTGAATTTTTTGGTATTAGTAATTTTACAAGATGAAACAATTAATTTATTATAAATTATTTTATTCTTCATTTATTAGGGAGAAATATTAAACTGAATCTGTTATAGCTTAAAGGCTTTGTCCCAGAAAACAGTATCTGTGGTTATCACTTTATGCTGAGAAGTATATTACTTGTGAACAATCAGACAAATATATATAATTAAAATAAGTTATTATTTAGGATTTTAGAAATAAATGCTACAGAGATAATTTGTAATTCATCCCTTAATCATTTATAATGTCACAGAAATATAAAATTTAAAAAATAAAATTAAAAATAAAAAATTTAGTAAGTATAATTTGTAATTCATTTAAAATGTCACAGAAATATAAAATATTTAAAATATAAAATTTAGTAAGTAGTATTGATATTTTTTCCACAATCCAAGAAAATGGCATTTCCACTGTCACTTTCTATATTCTTGCAGAGCAAATAGTAAGGTGGACTCCATCTGGTGTAGTTCTCTAAATGGACTGGTGAAATGAGATGTCTTTGGGTTTTTTAAAGAAGATTCAGGCAAAGAATTGTACTGGTTTTCATTAAACACTTTTAGAGGGTGTAAATTGTGCATGTTCTATCTAACATTGTGATCACCTGACAAGCAACATCAAATTAATCTTGTAAAAATTAAGACAGCTGGCACATTGGACAGGTATGCAACAGTCCAGACATTGTTCATCCTTTGATTTCATTGTCACCACTCTCTTACTACAAAGAAATTATATCTTAAAAACAGTGATGAGATCCAGATACTTCAACCAATGTGAATGCTCTCAGCTGTAACCTTAACTAAGAACAAGGTTTCCTCTTCCTATATAATCCTTTTCTCCCTCCAGTCATATAATGCTTCCACTTGATAAGTTTGACAATAGGAAAGTAATCCCCTATAATGGTCCGCTTACTGGACCAAAGATAATATCAAAATCATCACTCTCCACCCACTCTGCTTTCCCTGCTCTTCAGTTTCTTACGCTAATCATTCCCTTCAGGTCATTCGGGTTTCGGCTAAAAACCCAGCTTTTAGTAAGGTATGCTACCACTCGTGCTTGTGCGTGTGCTAATCCTGTCTGACTCTGCAGCCCCATGGACTGTAGCCTGCCAGGCTCCTCTGTCCATGGAATTTTCCAGTCAAGAACACTGGAGTGGGTTTCCATTTCCTACTTCAGGGGACTCTTCCCAACCAAGGGATCAAGCCTGCCTCTCTTGTGTCTCCTGCATTGGCAGGCAGATTCTTAACTACTGTGCCACCTGGGACCCCTTTGTTAACATTTAATACATCCAAATTAGAACATTCTCACTCCTTTCCTCTTTATCATATCCCTTTGTAGTGGGCTCTTTTTTTCTTTTTGATAGTGCTTATTTTTGTTTGAAATTATCTTGATCTTCTATTTGTAGATTTCTTTGCTTTCTAACTCCCAAAGCAAGAATATGTACTTTGTAAAAATAACCACCTCATCTGTCTCTAAGGTCTAGAACATTGCCACACATAAAAATCACGGGCTAAGTGATTTGTTTTTGAGTACATTCACATACTACTGAAACAGGATCAATCTGTTGGTTTGTAATCATCTGACTCTTTGTCATATATATATTATTTAATTAGAAATATGAGGAAAGTCGATTAAACAACAAATATAGAAGAGCATATTTTTAGTTTTGCTATCTGATTGAAAATATTTAGCAGTAAGGGAGGAAAGCTATATGGGTACATGAAAATTTTTGCTGCTGCAGTTTCCTAGATTCATGTCTCAAATTCTGTTTTATCTTTCCCAATAAGATCTTCAATTTTTCTCAAAATAATTCTAAAAAAATAGAAATGAAAGATACATGCTATTAGAGTGGTCTTTCAGCTCAGGAAACAGAAAGTATCAAAAATATTGTCCCAGAAGAACAATGAGAAAAAGATGAAATACAAAAGAGCAACACTTCCTGAACCCATCAGAGAACTGAAACTTCAAGGAATGTATATGTATCGAGGAGGGACAAACACCTGCAAAAAGAGACAGAGAGCTGGTTTACTTTTGAGAAAGCCTGAGGGGCAGAGGATCTTGCCAGTTAAAGTTGAAGTGGGTAAGACAAGAGCAAAAGCTAATGAAGATTGAATGTGAGTTAGCTTCAGTCTGGAATAACAGGAGAAGTGGCAGAGAGAGAGAGAACAGAATTTTGTTACCAATATTAGGACTAAAAAGAGAACATCAGTGTAGATATTATGAACATCAAAACATAACAAGAAACTATTATAAACAATTTTTGAGGCATTAATTTTGACATTTTGAATAAAATGGACAATATCATCAAAAAGGACACACCTTAAGAAGCCTGACTCATGATGAAAATAACAAATCGAATAAGCAGATATTTATTAAAGTCATTGAACTCATGAGCAAAACTTTTCCCCACACTGAATATCTCAAGCTCAGGTGACTTTACTTGTGAATTAGCCTAAATATTTGCAATTATCTTATAAATGGTTCCAAAGAATAGAAAAATTAGGAACATGTTGAAAGTCTTTATTTGAAGCTAGAAAATTATTGATTCTAAAGCCAGACAAAAAGAAAGGAAAATGACAGACCCATCAATAATACAAAATATTAAAAGAATAGCTCTGATACATTAAGATAGAAACAGCCTTTGAAAACAAACAAACTTGGGGAAGAGCCAGAAATCTATCTCCCCACAGGGACAAAGAAGCAGAATCCATCTGATGTAACTACTTTGGAACTCTGGAAACCTTTGAAGACTGGCAAATTCCAGGAGAAGGAATTAACCCTGGATGGTAAATTGCAGTTCATTTTGGTCAACTTAAGATCTTTTCTCAGGACTGAGTACCTGTCTCCCATCTCTGAGCCCTCTAGCAGGCATTTTTGTACATGCCTCAGGAGCAACTTGGATACCCCTTATGGGAACCAACAACAAAACAAAAGACCTAATTCAAAAAGGGCAGATAGCTTGTCTTAAATAGACATTTCTCCAAAGATGATATATGAATGGTCAGTAAGCACATGAAAAGATGCTCAACATCTCTAATGGTTTGGGAATACAAAGCAAACGTACCTGGCACCAACTTGTGCTCATTAGGATGACTACATGGACAAAAACAACAAAAATAAGCAGAGAAAACAAAGGCTGATGAGGATATGGAGGAATTGAAGTATTTCTGTAATGTTGGTGGGAATGTAAAGTGTACATCATTGTGGAAAACAGTACGGAGAGTTCTCAAAAAAAAAAGAAAAAAAATCAAATCCAGAAGAATCATATAATCCGGCAATTACACTCTTGGGTGTATACTATAAAGAATTGATATCAGGTTCTTAAAGAGATAACTGTACAAAATGTTTGTAGCAACATTATTTACAATAGCTAAAATGTTGAAGTAACACAAGTTTCCATTGACAGATAAGTGAGTAAGCAAAATGTTGTATATATATATACAATGGGGGCTTTCCTGATGGCTCAGCAGTAAACAATTCGCCTGTAGTGCAGGAGACATGGATTGAATGCCTGGGTAGAGAAGATTCCCTGGAAGAGGACGTGTCAACCCACTCCAATATTCTTGACTGGAAAATCCCATGGGCATAGGAGTCTGGTAGGCTATTGTCCATGGGACTGCAAACAATCAGAAGGGATGGAACAACAAAGCATAGCACACATAGTGGAATATTATTCAGCTTTAAAAAGAAGGGAAATTCTGACATGTGCTACAATATGGATGACTCTTGAGAACTTCATACTAAGTGAAATAAGCCTGTCACAAAAAGTCATGTACATAGGATTCCACTTATATGAATTACTTAGAGTAGTTAAAATCATAGTGCAGAAAGTGGAATAGTGGTTGCCAAGGGTTAGAATAAGAAAGAATAAAGTGTTATTATTACTGGATATAGGGTTTCCTTGGTGGCTCAGTCAATAAACAGTCTGTCTGCAATGCGGAAGACTCAGGTTCAATCTGTGGGTGGGGAAGATCTCCTGGAGAAGGAAATATCAACCCATTCCAATATTCTTTCCTGGAGAATTCTATGGACAGAGGAGCCTGGTGGGCTATAGTCCATGGGGTGACAAAGAGTCAGACATGCCTGAGTGACTAACACTTTCACTGTCACTTCATAGGGTTTCGGTTTTGTTAAACAAAAGGAGTTCTGGAGATGTTTGGCAGTTATGATCGCATAACATTATGAGTGTGCTTAATACCACTAAGTTATATATTTAAAATGGCTAAGATGATAATTGTATGTGTATTTTACCACAATACATTTTTTAAGCTAAAAAAAAAATACCAGAAATGCAAATAGTCAAAATAGTTAAGAAAATCTGGAAAAAGAAGAAAGTTAGAGATACATCATCTGACACCAAGTTTTTTTACACAGCTACAGTGACTGATGGAGCACGGTACTGACGCAAAGAAACACAGAGACCAATGGAAGAGAACATTACAGTCCATCAAATTGACCGAACACATATATGAAGATACTTGATGAAAAAAGTGGCTTCATAGTGGGAAAAGAATGGTTATTTCAATAAATGCTGCTGTCTTGATGGCTTTCCATTTGGAAAAATAAAGTATCAAACTCTTTCTCATATCACACACAAAAGTGAATTCCATATAAACAGTATATTTAAATAAGAATTTAAGCAAGGTAGCTTTTAGTTGACTACCAGAATCAAAGCTTCATGATTTCCAAGGAAGCAAAGATTTATAAAAATATACATATATGATAAATATTTTCAAAAAAATAACAAATTATTGTACATTAGAATTAACAGCTTTTATTCATCTAACAACCATTAGAAGAGTGGTAGAAATTACTCCAAAAACATATATCTGATAAAAGAATGCAAAGCATTCCTACAAATTTGTAAGGAAAAGATAGACAACCCAACAGAAAAAATTGGCAAAATCTTCAACAGACACTTTGCAAAGCAGATACACAAATGCCTACTTAAACATACAAAATGGATGCTCAATTAATCAATCATTATAGAAATACCAGCTTAAATTATAATGAATTATCACTGAAAATCACCTAGAATCATTAAACTGAAAAATGTAATTGTGTACTGCAAAAATTGCAGGACTTCTGGTATCACCACTTTGGAGAATGTCCTGTGATATTAGAATGAATTGGATGTAGATATGAGCCAGGAATAGATACGAGACAGACGTTAAAGATATTTGTTAATATGCAAAACAATGCCATTTTTCTACTTGATATTTGTCTTCTTGAAAACACAGATACTATTCTTAAAATACACTTAGACTGATGTAATGGAGTCTTTTAGGATGGACTGGTTGTATCTCCTTGTAGTCCAAGGGACTCTCAAGAGTCTTCTCCAAAACTACAATTCAAAAGCATCAATTCTTTGGCGCTCAGCTTTCTTTTTAGTCCAACTCTCACATCCATATGTGACTACTGGAAAAACCATAGCTTTGATGAGACAGACCTTTGTTGGCAAAGTAATGTCTCTGCTTCTTCATATGCTGTCTAGGTTGGTCATAACTTTTCTTCCAAGGAGCAAGCATCTTTTAATTTCATGGCTGCAGTCACCATCTGCAGTGATTTTGGAGCCAAAGAAAAGAAAGTCTGTCACTGTTACCATTGTTTCCCCATCTATTTGCCATGAAGTGATGGGACCGGATGCCATGATCTTAGTTTTCTGAATGTTGAGCTTTAAGTCAACTTTTTCTCCTCTTTCACTTTCATCAAGAGGTTCTTTATTTCTTCTTCCCTTTCTGCCATAAGGGGTGGTGTCATCTGCATATCTGAAGTGATTGATATTTCTCCCAGCAATCTTGATTCCAGCTTGTGTTTCTTCCAGCCCAGGGTTTCTCATGATGTACTCTGCATGTAAGTTAAATAAACAGGGTGACAATATACAGCCTTGATGTACACCTTTCCCGATTTGGAACCAGTCTGCAGTTCCATGTCCAGTTCTAACTATTGCTTCCTGACCTGCATGCAGATTTCTCAGGAGGCAGGTCAGGAGGTCTGCTATTCCCATTTCTATAAGAATTTTCCACAGTTTGTTGTGATCCACACAGTCAAAGACAAAACAAAAGCTCCCTGAGCTTTAATAAAGTGTGAGGTTTCCTTACAGTAAAAAATAAAAACATACATCAATCTATATTTGATTAATACTGTTAGGTCTGGTTTGATTTATTAATTCCATTAATAAAGAGTTTTAGTGATAGATGTCTTTAAGTATGTTCATCATGTTCCTTGAAGGGAAGGTAGAAATTTTCCTGGGGAAATATTGACTTTACCTTAATAATTAAAAGAAAATTACTGAATAAAATTGTACTTTCAAGCACAAAGAAACATGGGAATAAGTTTAGAATATTACCCAGGAAGTGCATTTACATATATACAATACAAAAATGACTTTGTCTTCTCTCTTTTCTCTAATATTTTTTAGATATTAAGTAGACATAAGAATGATGTTGGTCATACAAGTTTGCACACGAATTGAATGAAGATTCTAGTCATTTTATAGCCGGTTGCTTAGTAATGTAATTTTTATATGCTGCATTTATGGAAATTGTCATTTTCTTTGCTTTCAACTTGTCTTTTTGTTATATCTCTACAGCATCTCAAACTTATGTGTACAGCATTTTTTCTACTTTGGTATAATATGGAAAATAATTTCCCTTACTTATCTCTGTACCCAAAAATACAATTTGATTATTATATTCTGACCATATTAAGAATCATCTAATTTAATGTTAGCGCTTTTTGTTTCTCTTATTTCTACAACTTTGATTCTATGATTGTCAAATACAGTATAATTTAATATTGATTCTTGCCAAGATGCATTATAAACATATTCCATTATTATAGTTATGCTTTAAATATAATTATATTATCATAAACCACAACTTGTGTTCATAATTTAATGCTGAACATTCTAGTAATTTCATGACATAATTTTCTAGTTTATCATGAGTTTCAGGGAAAGTTAAAATTATTTATCAGAATTTTCTGCTTTCCAGTACACCCTCTAGTTTAAATAGTACAGCAATATCTCTAGTAACATCAATATAGTAGAAATGAATTTTGAAATTACATATTTTAGAGACAGAGCAGGAAAAGATATATAAGAAATTATGCAAATTTGTCTATTGGACTTTGAATTTTGTGCTCTTTTTTCATTTTTAATTTTAATAATAAAATGTCCAATGCATACAAAAGTAAAAATAATGGTACAGTCAATCTTGTGTCCTTCCAAATTTAATACTTACAAAAATTCTGCCAGGTTACCTTCATTTATCTTCATCATTTTTTCTTTGTTGAAGATTTTGCCATCAAAGTTTATATAATGTTAATGTCTATAAAAATCACTTGGGAATCTTTTTAGAATGTGAATTCTAGTTTAATAGGTCCGTGGTTGTGCATGCTGAGTGCCAAGTCACTTCAGTCGTGTCCAACTCTTTGCGACCCTATGGACTGTAGCTCACCAAGCTCCTATGTCCATGGGATTCTCCAAGCAAGAATACTAGAGTGGATTGCCAAGCCCTCTTTCAGGGGGTCTTCCCCACCCAGGAATTGAACCCTCATCTCTTATATTTCCTGCATTAGCAGGCAGGGAGACCTGCGTTATAGTCCAAGGGGTCGCAAAGTCGGACACGACTGAGCGACTTTCATTTCACTTTTTTACCACTAGCACCACCTGGGAAGTCCCGAACTTGTATTTCTCATAAGGCCCAGGTGAATCTAACACTGCTGGTTTAGGGACCACACTTTAAGTAACACATTTGTAAAGCATACTTCAAATGCAATAATGTTTGGCACTACCCACTTTGATACATATCTCTAAAGTCCGGGCATTTTCTTACAAGTACATGTGCTTATTAACCTACTTAAAAATTAAAAATTATTCCTTATTGTCATCTAATTCACAAACCATAATCATATATTCCCAATTATAATAATTTACTTTTATGCCTAATGCATACAAACCCAACCTAAAAACTAAGTACACAGTTTGTCATGCCTCAAGTCTGTTTAATATGTAATAGTCTCCTCAGTAGGTTTTTTTTTTAACCCACTGAGCGGGGAAAGTTATCCTACAGCATATAACACCATCTGGGTTTGTCTGTTCAGTTCTGTTCAGTTCAGTTCATTTCAGTTGCTCAGTCGTGTCCGACTTTTTGCGACCGCATGAATTGCAGCACAACAGGCCTCCCTGTCCATCACCAACTCCCAGAGTTCACTCAGACTCACATCCATCAAGTCGGTGATGCCATCGAGCCATCTCATCCTCTGTCGTCCCCTTCTCTTCCTGCGCCCAATTCCTCCCAGCATCAGAGTCTTTTCCAATGAGTCAACTCTTCGCATGAGGTGGCCAAACTACTAGAATTTCAGCTTTAGCATCATTCCTTCCAAAGAACACCCAGGACTGATCTCCTTCAGAATGGACTGGTTGGATCTCCTTGCAGTCCAAGGGACTCTCAAGAGTCTTTAGCTTCACCCATTTTTGGTGCCTTATAGCTTCCCTTAAATAGATGGAATTTAATTTCTTTGTCGCTATTTTTTTCTAGTAAACATGTACTTTTCCCAGTTTGTCTTGCCGTTGAGGGTTGCAGTTTTTGTGGGATTCTCATTTCCAGCTCTTCATGCATGTTAACTTGAGACCTGGTCCCGGTCTTGAGTCTGCAAATGTTCATACAGCAGGAGTGGCTTCATTCTCCACAGATCATATTGTCTTCAGACAACTCTTTGTCTAAAGATTCAAGTGTTCTCTTTATTTCTTAAAATTTTATTATAGACATTACATGAATAAAGAGAAAAAAATATTATAACATGATGCATGTACCCATCATCAAGGTACAATAATGATCAGCTTCCCAACCAAACTCATTTTGTTCTTTAGCCTCTCTGACCTCTCCAAGTCAATGTTGAATTAAATCTGAGATAACCAATCATTTTATCTGCAAGTATTTCACTTTATAACTAAATGAGAAGAACTTTAAAAAATTTCAAAAACACATTCAAAGATTATTTTACACCTAAAATTTAAGATGATTCTTTATTAACCTCAAATATTCATGTAGAATTCACATTGCACCGACTGTCTCATAATTCTTAGGTAGGATTGTTTTCAGGACACAAATAACTTTTACATTTTGTCATTTGTTTATTTGTTGGTATCTCCATATAAAATCTTATTCAGCTCTCTTTGCCCCTTATTTATGAAAGNCTACTGGAAAAACCATAGCTTTGATGAGACAGACCTTTGTTGGCAAAGTAATGTCTCTGCTTCTTCATATGCTGTCTAGGTTGGTCATAACTTTTCTTCCAAGGAGCAAGCATCTTTTAATTTCATGGCTGCAGTCACCATCTGCAGTGATTTTGGAGCCAAAGAAAAGAAAGTCTGTCACTGTTACCATTGTTTCCCCATCTATTTGCCATGAAGTGATGGGACCGGATGCCATGATCTTAGTTTTCTGAATGTTGAGCTTTAAGTCAACTTTTTCTCCTCTTTCACTTTCATCAAGAGGTTCTTTATTTCTTCTTCCCTTTCTGCCATAAGGGGTGGTGTCATCTGCATATCTGAAGTGATTGATATTTCTCCCAGCAATCTTGATTCCAGCTTGTGTTTCTTCCAGCCCAGGGTTTCTCATGATGTACTCTGCATGTAAGTTAAATAAACAGGGTGACAATATACAGCCTTGATGTACACCTTTCCCGATTTGGAACCAGTCTGCAGTTCCATGTCCAGTTCTAACTATTGCTTCCTGACCTGCATGCAGATTTCTCAGGAGGCAGGTCAGGAGGTCTGCTATTCCCATTTCTATAAGAATTTTCCACAGTTTGTTGTGATCCACACAGTCAAAGACAAAACAAAAGCTCCCTGAGCTTTAATAAAGTGTGAGGTTTCCTTACAGTAAAAAATAAAAACATACATCAATCTATATTTGATTAATACTGTTAGGTCTGGTTTGATTTATTAATTCCATTAATAAAGAGTTTTAGTGATAGATGTCTTTAAGTATGTTCATCATGTTCCTTGAAGGGAAGGTAGAAATTTTCCTGGGGAAATATTGACTTTACCTTAATAATTAAAAGAAAATTACTGAATAAAATTGTACTTTCAAGCACAAAGAAACATGGGAATAAGTTTAGAATATTACCCAGGAAGTGCATTTACATATATACAATACAAAAATGACTTTGTCTTCTCTCTTTTCTCTAATATTTTTTAGATATTAAGTAGACATAAGAATGATGTTGGTCATACAAGTTTGCACACGAATTGAATGAAGATTCTAGTCATTTTATAGCCGGTTGCTTAGTAATGTAATTTTTATATGCTGCATTTATGGAAATTGTCATTTTCTTTGCTTTCAACTTGTCTTTTTGTTATATCTCTACAGCATCTCAAACTTATGTGTACAGCATTTTTTCTACTTTGGTATAATATGGAAAATAATTTCCCTTACTTATCTCTGTACCCAAAAATACAATTTGATTATTATATTCTGACCATATTAAGAATCATCTAATTTAATGTTAGCGCTTTTTGTTTCTCTTATTTCTACAACTTTGATTCTATGATTGTCAAATACAGTATAATTTAATATTGATTCTTGCCAAGATGCATTATAAACATATTCCATTATTATAGTTATGCTTTAAATATAATTATATTATCATAAACCACAACTTGTGTTCATAATTTAATGCTGAACATTCTAGTAATTTCATGACATAATTTTCTAGTTTATCATGAGTTTCAGGGAAAGTTAAAATTATTTATCAGAATTTTCTGCTTTCCAGTACACCCTCTAGTTTAAATAGTACAGCAATATCTCTAGTAACATCAATATAGTAGAAATGAATTTTGAAATTACATATTTTAGAGACAGAGCAGGAAAAGATATATAAGAAATTATGCAAATTTGTCTATTGGACTTTGAATTTTGTGCTCTTTTTTCATTTTTAATTTTAATAATAAAATGTCCAATGCATACAAAAGTAAAAATAATGGTACAGTCAATCTTGTGTCCTTCCAAATTTAATACTTACAAAAATTCTGCCAGGTTACCTTCATTTATCTTCATCATTTTTTCTTTGTTGAAGATTTTGCCATCAAAGTTTATATAATGTTAATGTCTATAAAAATCACTTGGGAATCTTTTTAGAATGTGAATTCTAGTTTAATAGGTCCGTGGTTGTGCATGCTGAGTGCCAAGTCACTTCAGTCGTGTCCAACTCTTTGCGACCCTATGGACTGTAGCTCACCAAGCTCCTATGTCCATGGGATTCTCCAAGCAAGAATACTAGAGTGGATTGCCAAGCCCTCTTTCAGGGGGTCTTCCCCACCCAGGAATTGAACCCTCATCTCTTATATTTCCTGCATTAGCAGGCAGGGAGACCTGCGTTATAGTCCAAGGGGTCGCAAAGTCGGACACGACTGAGCGACTTTCATTTCACTTTTTTACCACTAGCACCACCTGGGAAGTCCCGAACTTGTATTTCTCATAAGGCCCAGGTGAATCTAACACTGCTGGTTTAGGGACCACACTTTAAGTAACACATTTGTAAAGCATACTTCAAATGCAATAATGTTTGGCACTACCCACTTTGATACATATCTCTAAAGTCCGGGCATTTTCTTACAAGTACATGTGCTTATTAACCTACTTAAAAATTAAAAATTATTCCTTATTGTCATCTAATTCACAAACCATAATCATATATTCCCAATTATAATAATTTACTTTTATGCCTAATGCATACAAACCCAACCTAAAAACTAAGTACACAGTTTGTCATGCCTCAAGTCTGTTTAATATGTAATAGTCTCCTCAGTAGGTTTTTTTTTTAACCCACTGAGCGGGGAAAGTTATCCTACAGCATATAACACCATCTGGGTTTGTCTGTTCAGTTCTGTTCAGTTCAGTTCATTTCAGTTGCTCAGTCGTGTCCGACTTTTTGCGACCGCATGAATTGCAGCACAACAGGCCTCCCTGTCCATCACCAACTCCCAGAGTTCACTCAGACTCACATCCATCAAGTCGGTGATGCCATCGAGCCATCTCATCCTCTGTCGTCCCCTTCTCTTCCTGCGCCCAATTCCTCCCAGCATCAGAGTCTTTTCCAATGAGTCAACTCTTCGCATGAGGTGGCCAAACTACTAGAATTTCAGCTTTAGCATCATTCCTTCCAAAGAACACCCAGGACTGATCTCCTTCAGAATGGACTGGTTGGATCTCCTTGCAGTCCAAGGGACTCTCAAGAGTCTTTAGCTTCACCCATTTTTGGTGCCTTATAGCTTCCCTTAAATAGATGGAATTTAATTTCTTTGTCGCTATTTTTTTCTAGTAAACATGTACTTTTCCCAGTTTGTCTTGCCGTTGAGGGTTGCAGTTTTTGTGGGATTCTCATTTCCAGCTCTTCATGCATGTTAACTTGAGACCTGGTCCCGGTCTTGAGTCTGCAAATGTTCATACAGCAGGAGTGGCTTCATTCTCCACAGATCATATTGTCTTCAGACAACTCTTTGTCTAAAGATTCAAGTGTTCTCTTTATTTCTTAAAATTTTATTATAGACATTACATGAATAAAGAGAAAAAAATATTATAACATGATGCATGTACCCATCATCAAGGTACAATAATGATCAGCTTCCCAACCAAACTCATTTTGTTCTTTAGCCTCTCTGACCTCTCCAAGTCAATGTTGAATTAAATCTGAGATAACCAATCATTTTATCTGCAAGTATTTCACTTTATAACTAAATGAGAAGAACTTTAAAAAATTTCAAAAACACATTCAAAGATTATTTTACACCTAAAATTTAAGATGATTCTTTATTAACCTCAAATATTCATGTAGAATTCACATTGCACCGACTGTCTCATAATTCTTAGGTAGGATTGTTTTCAGGACACAAATAACTTTTACATTTTGTCATTTGTTTATTTGTTGGTATCTCCATATAAAATCTTATTCAGCTCTCTTTGCCCCTTATTTATGAAAGTAGCTATTAATATTGTGCTTGAAACAAACCCCAGAATATTTGCCCTATTTCCCATACTCTAGATTTGATCAATTGCTTCCCCATTTAACATGGTTTTATGCTTCTATACTTCTTGAATTGATAATTAGGTCTATAATCCTAATGAGATTCAGTTTTGAGATATTTGTAGAAAAACTAAATCATAGGTGGTATATTCATTACTTCTATTATAAATTTTTAAGTTAATTTGAGGGACAATTCTTGTACAAAAAATCCAGAACATGTTTGCCTGCTCTCCCTTCTTTCTCTTTCTCTTCCCTTTTATTATTTTGTATTAATTTTCAAACTAATGAGTTGGTTATCTATTTTCTTACTGCTGCTGCTGCTAAGTCGCTTCAGTCATGTCCAACCCTGTGCGACCCCATAGACAACAGCCCACCAGGCTCCCCCATCCCTGGGATTCTCCAGGCAGGAACACTGGAGTGGGTTGCCATTTCCTTCTCCAGTACACAAAAGTACAAGGTGAAAGTGAAGTCGCTCAGTCGTGTCTGACTCTTAGCAATCCCATGGACTGCAGCCCACCAGGCTCCTCTGTCCATGGGATTTTCCAGGCAAGAGTACTGGAGTGGGGTGCCATTGCCTTCTCCGCTATTTTCTTACAAAGGTGATCAATAAGGGTAATTTTGTTGCTGTTGTTTTTTTTAATATAAATAATAAACATATTTGATATGTTTCAACATATTTATTTTTACAGATTTTAAAAATATCTCAACTTTGTATATGAAAAAATGGGGATATAAAATGATATCTGTTTTTTGTTCTTACACAAAGCATATTTAAGTATTAAAGTCAACAAAAAACAAAAACAGAAAATTATGCAACATCTTTAATTGATCTGTTTACATGGGACCCTGGCCTTTGCTTTCCCAATCCATAATTTTTGAACCCAAGAATATTCTCATGTTTTACTAATGAGCTATATACCAAATATTTGTATTTCATAAATGTCAAGTTTTATGATATATATATATATAAATTATTCTATCTGTATATTTTCTTCACTAATGGTAACAGTCAATGAATGTTAACAGTCATGGTAATAGTCAATAAATACACAATGAGCTGCTAATTTTTCTTCTTTTCTATAAAATTTTTATTTNTCTTTCTCTTCCCTTTTATTATTTTGTATTAATTTTCAAACTAATGAGTTGGTTATCTATTTTCTTACTGCTGCTGCTGCTAAGTCGCTTCAGTCATGTCCAACCCTGTGCGACCCCATAGACAACAGCCCACCAGGCTCCCCCATCCCTGGGATTCTCCAGGCAGGAACACTGGAGTGGGTTGCCATTTCCTTCTCCAGTACACAAAAGTACAAGGTGAAAGTGAAGTCGCTCAGTCGTGTCTGACTCTTAGCAATCCCATGGACTGCAGCCCACCAGGCTCCTCTGTCCATGGGATTTTCCAGGCAAGAGTACTGGAGTGGGGTGCCATTGCCTTCTCCGCTATTTTCTTACAAAGGTGATCAATAAGGGTAATTTTGTTGCTGTTGTTTTTTTTAATATAAATAATAAACATATTTGATATGTTTCAACATATTTATTTTTACAGATTTTAAAAATATCTCAACTTTGTATATGAAAAAATGGGGATATAAAATGATATCTGTTTTTTGTTCTTACACAAAGCATATTTAAGTATTAAAGTCAACAAAAAACAAAAACAGAAAATTATGCAACATCTTTAATTGATCTGTTTACATGGGACCCTGGCCTTTGCTTTCCCAATCCATAATTTTTGAACCCAAGAATATTCTCATGTTTTACTAATGAGCTATATACCAAATATTTGTATTTCATAAATGTCAAGTTTTATGATATATATATATATAAATTATTCTATCTGTATATTTTCTTCACTAATGGTAACAGTCAATGAATGTTAACAGTCATGGTAATAGTCAATAAATACACAATGAGCTGCTAATTTTTCTTCTTTTCTATAAAATTTTTATTTGAAAGTTTGAGTTTTTACATATCTTTGGATATTATTTTTACTTTCAACTTAACTGATATATAATTGAAATACAGTTCTGTATAAGTTTAAGCTGAACTGCATAGTGATTTGATTTATATACAACACGAACTGATTACTACAAGTTTCACAGATGGCGCTAGTGATAAAGAATCCACCTACCAATGAAGGAGATGCAAGATCAATCCCTGAGTCAGGAAGTTCCACTGGAGAAGGAAATGGCAACTTGCTCCAGTATTCTTGCCTGGAAAATTCCATGGAAAGAGGAGCCTGTCAGGCTATAGTCCCTGGGGTCTTAAAGTGTTGGACATGACTGAGAATAAATACAACATACCCTATTTTTTAGATATCAGTGACTTCATGAGCCTAATGCTATTTCATAAAAAATTCTACCACACGATACTTTGTGGTATACATGGAATCTCTAGTTTATTAAAATAAATTTATTTATCCTAACCATACTTGTTTCCAGGTAATTTAATCAGACATTCCATATACCAAAAGAAAGTTGCTGTCTGAAGGAAATATGGTTCAATTTTAATGATTATACACGTTGAATACAATATTTTGTCTTGGTGATCAATTACTAAATAAATATTAAAATTTAAAGAGATTATTTTAACTGGGAAAATTGTTAAACCTACAAAGTGTATATACATACAGATATCAATTATATGTGTTGTTGGTGTTCAGTTGCTAAGTTGTGTCCAACTCTGAGACTCCATGCACTTCAGAAAGCCAGGCTTCCCTGTCCCTCAGTATCTTCTAGAGAATTATCAAAATTATGTCAAAATCTTGTCTCAGTTAAAAGTTAATCAATTCTAGTTTTATTTTCTTAGTATTTCCACTGTAATTACTTCAGAAATCTCTTGCATATAGTTACAAAGTTTGCACTTGTGAGGTTATTATGCCTGTTACTCTTCAGAAGGTTAAAGTATAAGAAAAAGCAAGATAACATAATAGTAAATATTAATCTAGCTAAATCATTTAGTATTCACTATACTTCCCTCTGGACTGCTTAAAGTTCATTTAATAAAGTAAATAATAATTGGGACTGAGTTCTTCCCTTGTACACATTTGCCCCATTAGACTTCTGTTTCCATCCTCAGCATCCATTTTAAGTGCAAATAAAATCTAAATTTTTATTTATGGTTAAGTGATTCCTGGTTTTTCAAAGGGAAGAAAAACATTCTTGGGAACAAAGAAATCAGAAAACAGTCTGAAATCTCCTTATTTTCACTGTCATTAGCCGAGAAAGGTTTTCTAAAAGGGAAAATATGGTTGATCATTGAAGGTGACTTGCCATTGACTTGGCTAGTAATTAGTCTCAAATTACGTTCAGCATAGTTCACATTCGCACATCACAGAACAGAAAATGTGAGGCAGACAAACAATCCAGGTAGAAGATCATTAAGATTCCTGCTGTGACATGCCATGTGAAACCACGTTGATTCAAATTAGTCATCTGTATTGTTCTATATTTTATACTATGGAAAGCATCAACTCACTTCACAAAACCACAGTTGTTATACATTTATGACTAGAGTATTATGCTGTACGTTTACATTTATAAATTGCACTGTGAATAGTCTAATATGTTTCATTAATGTGTTGCTAATAAGCAATGCTGTGCAAAATTGTTTCATTCTATTAAACACCTTTAGTTTTGAATTTGTAGCTTCTTAATCTGGCTATTCCATTTCTGCCAGTGTTAAAACTGAAGGAAGTTCTTCAGATTAAATAGTTTTGTTTAGCCTATTTTAAATGACAAATCAATTATTTTGGTATGATATGGAATTAAGTGTTTGTCTTAGTTGGTAGAAACTATTTTTCACGAAACTGGTATTTTAATTTGTGTGTGGTATTATTTCTTCATTAAATATATTGTATTTTATGGTATTATCATTTAGAGACCTACAAAAGTTGTTACAGAAATTATTTGAAGAGTGCTTATCCTAGGAAACACAAACTGAAGTGTTTCGGGATAAGGTATCATCATATATATGAGGCATAGCACCCCCTGCACAATAACATATGTTTGTATATATCTATTAGGTTGTGTATATATATATATTATATATTTATAATAACATTATTGTTTTCATTATAGTTTTCATAATTGTCTAAGAATTATTATATAATTTCTCATATAATAATATATAATAAGCAGCAATTTATTATATAAGCAACTTACCCTTAGACAATTCTTACAAATGTTATGAAAACAATATTGTTATAAACATATACATATACATACCTAATAGATATATATGTGCATATGTTACTGTGGGCAGGCTATGCCTCATATATTTTAAAGATATAAACCTTATTCATGAGGCCAGTACACCTACATATTAAAGGGGAGGAAAGAGAAAGATAAGTAGAATTAGCAGAATATGCTATGAGGAGAAATGGCTCCCACACCTGGCATTTTGGGAGAGGTGATATCCAAGGAAACTGTACATACTCGGACCCCTTGGAGGGAAGCTGCAATGGTGTAGCTTTCATTTGTCATGTATATGATTGTAACCAAATCAGGAGTATCTATGATACAACTTTGGTATCTCAGTGGTTCTGCTCTGAGACTTAGTCCAGGAAATGTTGCTGAATTCTGTGCTTCCAGAAGCTCCAAGACCTTCATGGAGTCTAGTTCTTTCACAATTGGCAGAGTGGGCCATGAACACATGAAATAAAATTTGAATTTAGGTAGGATTGAGCAGTACAAAGGAGTGAAACATAAACTGGGTTCTGTTAGGAAGAGGTGCATCACATGCAATGACTTTGGTCATCTAACTGTCAAATGTAATCAACTGTTTGTAGTCTACATCACAACTGGCTTAACTTATTCCCTCTGTTGATCACTCCCAACTTCAAGGAAAACCTTCCATCACCATCCCACCCACCTAATCTCCCATTCCTGCCATTAACTTTTTAAAAAACACTCTCTTCTGAGCTTCCTTGGTGACGTAGTGGTAAAGAATATGCCTGCCAGTGCAGGAGACATAGGTTCTATCCCTGATCTGAGAAGATCCCACATGCTGTCATGACTATTTAGCCTATGCTCCAGAGCCTGGAAGCCTCAGCTATTGAACCCATGTGCTACACAGCAAGAAGCCTGTATACCGCAGCTAGAATAGTAAATAAAATTTAGTAAATAAATAAATACAATTATTGAAAAAATGAACAAAAAAAAGAAAACAAAAACACTCCCTTCTTTATTTGATCTCATCAACCCTTATCATTCTCCTTTACTTGACCTTATAAATCTGATCATGTTTATGTGTTATTCCCTGGCATACCACTTAGTTCCTTCTACAATTTCAATACTTTTTTTTTATAGCCCCAACAATTTTACACCTAAAAACAATATATCAAAATTAGACAACAGACCGAGTCAGAAATCTGAAAATTTTCTTAACCCCTCTTTCTATTTTATCTCACATAGTGTTTTAGTTACCCATTATTGCATAAAAATCACCCCAAAATGTTATCAGTTTAAAACAGTAAATATTCTATTGTTTATCTCAACTGAACATGTGATGATTCAGGAATGTAAAACTTTTTCTTGCTGCTGTAGGATAAATATTTGTGTCCCTGTAAATCCATAGGTTAAAACTTCATGGCCTATGGGATGGCATTAGGAAGTGGGGCCTTTTGGAGGTGGTTAAATCATGAAGTCAGAGCACTCTTAAACGTAATAAAGAGAGCCTGGAAAGCCCCTTTGCCCCTTTGATTGTGTGAGGTTATAGCAGAAATATGACTGGCTAGGAAGTGAGCTCTCAGATGGACACCTGCTGGGAGCCAGCGTGAGGAATCCCACCCATGACAAGGTCATGCGGAGAGGCCTGATGGGCAAGGTGAATCAGGCCTCAGGAGTTCCCCCTGAGTTTTCCTGAGCATGTACCCCCAAAATAAGAATTTGCCTTCCTTATTGTATTGTGCTTTTCCACTCTTCTGACACTCTCTGGAAAAAGTTAACTTAGGGCTTCAGTCTTCTGCATTTGAAAGGAGTGTTTCAGCTCAAACCCCTCTGATAACTCTCTAACTTGCCTAACTGGTTCCCCCAAACTTTTTACAGCTTGTGAATTGTTTACAGCCCCCCAACCATGAGAGGCACAAAGCTTAAAGCATCTTAAAGATATAGAGCCTTTTAGAGCTAAAAATCATATTGGTGACAGGATTTCACAGTTGACTCAATGATTGCTGCCAGGCCTCCATGTTCTTTATCTTTTAGGCACCTGGGTGGATGTTAACCAATGTAATCGGGATGTAGAAAGAGGTATATAGTAGTTTTGATGCTAGTAATACTAGACTTTTGAGTTACTTTCCTCTTTGTTATATCACTGCACTCCTTCTGTGTCCTTGTTATGTAAGAATGTAACTTTATTTAATGCTTTCTGAGAGTGGCACCAGACTTGGGGAAGAACAACACAAATGAGTCTTCTGGTTGACAAACCCTTATCAGAAAAAAGGCTGTAAAATGTTAATTGGCCCTTTTGGACAGAAGATGATATAAATCACCTAAGACTTGTGTATACAACTAGGTATGCAGAGAGAAAAGCCTGGTTTTGATAAGAGTCTGGGCTGCTAACGCTGCATAATTTTGTATTACCCATTGATATCTATGTACAATCAAAAGTATAAAAGGCCTTCTGAACAATAGAGGATGGGCCAGTCGCTGGACCTGTTTCCCCCGTGTCTCCTCTTTACTCTAATTTCTGGCTGAATTCCCATCTGGGGCATGGAGGCTCACCATGTCTACTTACTTGTCGTGGCTTCTAAGTCCACACGAGAGGGAGTCCAAAGTGAGGCAGCCTCCAATATTCAAGAGTATGCCGGTGGCCTAACGTAGATGGTGCAAACTTCTTTCTTGAAATTTTATTAGTTCTCCACGTAAACAAAGTTATTAAGCCTCTTTTCTTCACTTAATTTTCCTACTACATTATTTCTTCCTAATCTAATCTTACATAAATAAATAAATAAATAAATTTTTCCTCACCCATGCCGTCCCCGCTTCAAATTACCCTGGATCCACTGGGGCTGGACCCCGGCAGACACTGATATACTAGTGCTTTGATCTTGGACTTTCAGACTCCAGAGCCATGAGAAATATGTTTGCTGATTAGCACTCACCTAGTTTATGATATTATTGTTATAGAAGCCCAAAGGACTAAGACATCTGTTCATGCAGCATAGACTAAGTTATTATTCAGCTGTGAAATGGGCTGTCTAGGGCATGTGGGATGGCTTCATTCACCTGATTGATACCCCAGAGTGAATAATTTCAAAGCAAGACTCAGGTGGAATTGTGTATCAGAAATTTACATCTGATGATGATTTAGCATTTCCATAGAGGGTGTTCCAGGGGTGAGGCAATGGAAGTTACCCATATCTTGAAGCTTGTATTTTAAAAAGGCACAGTGTCACTTCTAATGCCCTCTTCTAGTCACACAAGTAACGTGAAACAGCCCAGGATTCAAGAATGTCTCAGTGAAAGTGGAGAACTAGTGGCCATTCTAATATACTATATACATTTCTACTCACTTACTGTTAAAAATTATTTATCCTTGCTATTGCTGCTAAGTTGCTTCCATTGTGTCCAGCTCTTTTGTGACACCATTGACTGTAGCCCACGAGGCTCCTCTGTCCATGGGATTCTCCAGGGCTGTGGAGTGGGTTGCTGTGCCCTCCTGCAGGGATCTTTCTGACCCAGGGATCAAACCTGTATCTCTTACATCTCCTGCACTCACAGGCAGTTTCATTACCACTAAAGCTGTCTGGGAAGTTTATATCTTTATGGTTCTTCAAATTTATTTATTCAATTTATCCCCACTGCTGAATTCTTACTCAGGTTTTCAGAATATACATTTAATGAAGCTAAATTGTAATCAGAGTAACCTTGCTGAAATCATTCAACAGTTATTCATCACTAATGGAGAAGTGGCCACAGTACTGGAAAAGGTCAGTTTTCATTCCAATCCCAAAGAAAGGCAATGTCAAAGAATGCTCAAACTACTGCACAATTGCACTCATCTCTCACACTAGTAAAGTAATGCTCAAAATTCTCCAAGCCAGGCTTCAGCAATACGTGAACTGTGAACTTTCAGANTTTCTCATGGTGTACTCTGCATATAAGTTAAATAAGCAGGGTGACAATATACAGCCTTGACATACTCCTCTAGTAAAAGACATTGAACAGATGTCAAAGCTGAAATGACAAATATGTTGAAATTACCTGGCATAGACATTAAAAAGCAGTTATTACAAAAATACTCCAGTAGGTAATGTGACTCCTTTTGGAGTGAATGGAAACGTAGAAATATCACTGAAGAAGTTCCAAGTATTGGAAGCCAATAGAAATATTTCAATTTAACTATACAGCAACTGGAATAAGGTCTCTGGTTGGACTCAATAGACAAATGGATACGACTAAGGAAAGAGTGGATTTGAAGATGTATATAATGGAAATTATCTAATTTGAACAAAATAGAAAAAAAAAGATTACAAAAAATTAACTTCAGAGACCTCTGGGGCCATATTGAAAGTTCTCACATTCATGTCTTCGCAGTCTCAGAAAGAAAGAAGTGTTCAGTGACAAAAAGGAAAAGAAATGAGGAGGCTGAACATTTCCAAAATTTGGTGAATGATGTAAACCTACAGATTCAAGAAGCTCAGTGAATCAAGAAGACATCCACCATCCACTCCCAGTTACGTAATAGTCAAACTACTGAAAACTGAAGACAAGAAAAGTATCTTGAAAGCAGTCAGAGGAAACTGGGACATTATTCAAATGAAGGAAATGACATGAATGACTATGAATGTCTCATCAGAAGCCATGGAGGCCAGAATTAAGTGGACAAATATTTGCAAAGTACTTCAGCACTTTCTTTCAAGAAGGTAACTGCCCAGAATTCTATATCCTGTGAAAATATCTTTCAGGAGTGAAACAATATAAAATCATTCTCAAATGTAGAAAATCTTAGAGAATGTTTTGTTCAGTAGACATGCTCTCAAGTAATTGCTTAAATATTTATTTCAGACAGAAAGATAATGCTAGCAAAATCTACTTAAAATATTAGAAATGAAAGAATAACAACTGAAATAATGTGTACAGAAAATAAAATGAAAGTGTCTTTTCTTTCATAGTTCTTTCTTATATGTGTTATGATTGAGAACAAAAACCATAAAGTTTTCTGATGAAATTATTTGCCTATCAATATTTTATGTAAGTACACAAATTGAGCAGAATAAAGAGATATATATATATTGTGGTAAGTCTTATATGTTTTACTTGAGGTACTAAAAACATTGATTCCAAATAGACTGAAAAGTTAAACAATGATTGCAATCTCAAGAACAATTGTTGAAAAAATATGCAAAATTATATTAAAAAAAAAACTAATAAGCACACTGAAGAGGCTCAAATAGCACAAAAGAAGGTAGGAAGGAATGAGTGAACGGAAAACAGATGAAACAGAGGGGACAGAATTTTCAGAGTGAATGAATAAGATTAATCCTTTCTCCAAATCATTTTCCCAAAATGAAATGATGAGTCACATGAAATTATTAAAGAATAACCTTTTAAAGAGGAAAATCAATGGAAGTCATATAGCAAAATGGAAAGAGTTGACTCAAGCAAATCTACTGAACCTCAGTAGTAACGGTGGGATGACTCTTTAGTCACCTCAGTTCCGTGGCACAAAAGTGATGCAAAGATGATGAGTGGGGACTGCTTGTATTGGAGAGGAATGCTGGAAATGCTGCGACCTGCAAAGATGTTAAAACACACAGAGATTTCAGTGGCAGAAATGGAAGACCAACAGCCCAGCTTTGGTGGCTCAGTAGTAAAGAATTTACCTGCAAAGCAGGAGATGCGGGTTCCATCCCTGGGTAAGGAGGACCCCCAGGAGAAGGAAATGGCTACCCACTCCAGTATTCTTGCCTGGGAATCCCATGGACAGAAGAGCCTGGTGGGCTACAGTCCATGGAGTTGCAAAAGAATCAGACACAACTAGGCAACTAAACGAAAACAACAGCCTAGCTAGCTTGTACTTTTGATACTAGTTGGAATGAGTGGCAGACCAGGAGACCCACCAGAAATTTAGCAGAGAGATTTGGGGACCAAGACAGGCAAAGCAAGTGTGGATCAAAATCTTGAGGTAGAAGGTTGTAGCATAGTCAAGTCTGCATGCACCCAAAGTGCTAATTGTCCTCAGTGAGCTAATTGTACCTGTTGGGATGTGAGACCTTGAAAACACAAACAGTTTAAAAAAGATAAAGTAAATGCTTATAAATTGTCTTAAGTGGCTTAGTGGTAAAGAATCCTCCTGCCAATGCAGAAGTGAGTTTGATCCCTGGGTTGGAAAGATCCCCTGGAGAAGGAAATGACAACCCACTCCAATATTCTTGCCTGAGAAATCCCATAGATGGAGGAGCCTGGTGGGCTAAACTCCATGGGGTTGCAAGAGAGTTGGACACAACTTAGTGACTGAGCCTGAACTTTAAATACATTGGGATTTTTTTTTAATCTAATTCTTTAATCTTTATTAATTTCATGTACTATTCTCTTTTTTGACTTAAATTAGCACTATATCATCTGATATCATCTTAAAAATCCAGGTTATTTGGTAGCTTTATTTAAAATAATATTTTTTTTGAAATTAAGGAGTATTTTCTATTGGTGAAGTTGTAGAAACTATCCAATAATCTATGGCATTAATTTTCCCCTCAGATTTCTTAAGTGACTGAATTAAATAAAAAATAATTTAATACTTTAAGAAATATTCTCATAAACCAAAAGTGACTTGAAAAAGTAGAGGGGGAAAAAAAAAAAAAGAAAAAGTAAAGGGAAAAACAACTTCATATCTGACTGCATTGGAGCTTATTAAGTGGAATACTCACATTTTGCTGGAACTAGAGAAGTAGAAAAAGATGATTTGTAAACAATAGTTGTCAGGAATTGCAAACTTTGAATAAAATATTGCTACCAAAAATTCAGAGGGCTTGATTCAGCACTACATTTGATACCACTACAAAGCGATATCAAAATATCACTTTGGCACTGTGATTGCAGACAAGCCCATCAGCTTGCTAATCTGCCTCGTCAACTTCCAGTTACCTCTTAATGACAAATTATCAGTTACATTTTTTCTATTATTTCTTAATAATTTATCCTATTCAAATTGGAAATCCTTCTTCTATAGCTCTTGCTTTTGTATTTCTACACAACTGACTCTATAAAATGTATTTCAGAAAATCTAATGATTGGCAGACAACTGTTCTAGGTGCTGTAGGGGAGGAACAGAGATAAAGATAGTGACCTTTGAAAGCAGATGGAGGTTTGAAATCTAGCTCCACCACTTATGAGTTATGTTACCTTTGATTTCTCTGGGCTTTATTTATTTTATCCGTGAAATGGGAGTATCTATTTCACAGGTTTATAAGAATTAAGGAAGATAAAAACATATGTAGTTAGTTGGACAACTCTTGATGGATAAGTAGTAATTGATGCTATAATTAAGGATAAATGATGTGAGGACTTCCCTGGTTGTCCACTGGTTAAGAATCTGTCTGCCAATGCAGGGAACATAGGTTTGATATTGTTGGTGGAGGAACCAAGATCCCATGTGTGTTGGGGAAAGTAAGCCTGCATGCCACAAAGAAAAGATGCTGTGTGCTGCAATCAAGACATCAAGTAAATAAATGAATATTGAAAAATAAATATTGAAAAATAAAGAAATGTTGCCCCTCAAGGTTTTTAAGGAATGCATATGTTGAGATGCTGTTTAGTTTATCAGTTCTTTTGAATTTCTTATGTTTTTCCCCAGTGGCAGGATTATAATATCCTCAACAGTAGTAGGGCTGTGTTTAAGTAATTTGCATCTTTGCATGTTATTTTCCCAAAACATGTATGGCTTAGCAGTAAGTATACAGTATTTATGCACCAAAGTGGGCTTCCCTGGAGGCTCAGTCAGTAAAGAATCTGCCTGCAATGCAGGAGACCTGGGTTTGATCCCTAGGTCAGAAAGATCCTCTGGAGAAAGAAATGGCCATTTCAGTATTCTTGCCTAGAGAATTCCATGGACAGAGGAATCTGGCAATCTACAGTCCATGGGGTTGTAATAGTTGGAACCACCACCACCATGTACCAAAGGAATTCATAAAGGAAGTTGTCACATCCCATAAGAGTCAAAAGCTCTCAAAAGCTAAATTGTCTGAAAGGTAGACTCTGATGATGATATGTTTGCATATGTACACAGATATATGAAAAACTGGAATATATAGACATAACTAAATACAGTGCATTGGAGACATGAGTGTATTTAATTCTCTATTTTTTAAAACAAACTATAGCCTTAAATCTATCCACAAAGCACACAGAGTAATTATGCATCCACACTTACACAACGTGAATCGTGTCCTCATCAGAGAACGATTGTCTGTCAAATTGCCGTTTCCCTACTTGGAGCCTATTTCTGATGGCTCCCCAGCAGCTGTATGTGTGGAGTTGAGCCAAGATGTTCTCAAGTATGGAAAGTGGTCCAGATGTCACTGCTACTGCTGGAGAGAGAGATACTCCAGAGGTTGTCATCTGGGCATTAATGCTGCCAAAACTGTTGCCTTGGCCACAGCTGTTGGCTTTCCTGCTGGAAGATGATGGAGCAAGAAAACATTTGAAAGTCTTGCCAAAACAGTGGGAGACAGCCACAAAATAAGTACACACTGGTGTAAAAGTCCCTGCTCGATTTGTTTGTCACAAATCTGATATAAAATGAATTCCCTGGTTAATGGCAACACTATGTTTATATGTGTAGACTTAATTGTTATATACGTCTCTGCAGTATCAAAGGCATGATTTCAAAGTTCATAAAGACCTGACCAGCTGTTGGTTGAATTTATTAATGATCCATTGTACCATCATGTTAATCTAAAAGATTCTAGTGTTTCAAAATTGAACTTTAAGATGTAGGTCCCAAAGTGTACACTCTTTTCCTCCATGCATCACTAAAATTAACAATTTTTTTGTAGACAATTTCCTATATTTGTATCTTCTATAGTGTCTAACAAACTTCATTTCTTGTAGCAGATGTTCAATGCCTGCTGTTAAGGTGATATAAACTGAATGTTTAATTGAACTGAATAAAGTTGAATCAAATCATATTCGGTGCTACTATGTGCTACCTTTTGGTCTTTCATTTTGCCATGACTTCACATTGACAAATATATCATATTGTCAGTCACATATAGGGCTTTTTTTTCCTGTAAATGTCAATATACAAGAAAAGAACTGAGAAAAAATTTAAAAAAAAAAGGTGTTGGCCATTTGCCTGGGTTAATATGCTGATGCAGATATTCATTTTAATTCATTTATTTTTTGATTCTTATATAAGGTGTAGATAAATGACAGCAAGTATTATGCAACAAATATCTATTATGATTCAGTTCAGTTCAGTTCAGTCACTCAGTCGTGTCCGACTCTTTGCGACCCCATGAATCTCAGCACGCCAGGCCTCCCTGTCCATCACCAACTCCCGGAGTTCACTCAGACTCACGTCCATCGAGTCAGTGATGCCATCCAGCCATCTCATCCTCGGTCGTCCCCTTAAAAATAATAAAATGCTGTCTTGGATGCAATAAGGAAAAAAATAATATTTTCTCATGGACATGAATTATCCCACTTTATTTAGGGCTTCCCTGTTGGCTCAGTGGTAAAGAATCCACCTACAAATGCAGGAGACACAAGTTTGACCTCTCGGTTTTGAGAAGATGCCCTGGAGAAGGAAATAGCAACCCACTCCAGTATTTCTGCCTGGGAAATCCCATGGACAGAGGAGACTAGCAGGCTACAGTTTATGGAGTCTCAAAGAATTGGACATGACTTAATGACTAAGAAGCAACATTTATTCAATAAGCTTGTATTGAGCAAAACTTAGTCTTCTATAAAGTAATACATAGATAAATATGAGATGGCCTTTCCTTTCAAAGGACTCCTGGTTGCATGGAAAATTCATATATAAATGTGGGTAAATTATAATAGGGCAAGGACTGTGATAGAAATACACACAGGGAATGTGCTTGGAAAGAAAAGTTTGAGAGGGATTAATGGAAGATGAGACTTGAACACATTAGTAAAACAAATATAGAATGAATCTAGATAAGGAATAGAAAGAATTTTTGAGAAAAGGGCAAAATATATAAAGTCAGAAAACATGAAACTCCCTATCCGAAACACTGAAGTGCAGGTGTTTTGGCATAGTATTAATCAATGTTTTTTCTCCTCTCTTTTTTCTTCCATAATATGATGCAGAATTTTAACTCAAACAGTTGTAAATAAAAAAAGAGACGTTTTGCTCTTATTCAAACACTGAAAATCACAAACTTCCTAGTATAGCTCAAATCAAGGATAGAAGTTCCTTCTTTAAATTTACAGTTTCTTGTATTTTTGTTTCATATTCTCAAAATGCAGAATAACATCAGACAGTCAATATATTCCAAGAGTAGGAGAGTGTTCCACAGAAATTCCAGCTGGAAAAAAAATTAGGTAGAGACTTTTCATTTCATGGTTGCAGTCATTATCTGCAGTCATTTTGGAGCCCAAGAAAATAAAGTCTGTCACTGTTTCCATTGTTTTCCCATCTATTTGTCATGAAGTACAAATACCAATACCAGGATATATCTCTGAGATCAAGCAGGGGCACAATATGACTGGCTCTGTTTTTCTTATATAGCGAATCTCTCTATGTACATGTATGCTAAGTTGCTTCAGTCATGTCTGACTCTTTGCAACCTTATGGACTGTAGCCTGCCAGGCTCCTCTGTTCATGGGGATTCTCCAGGCAAGACTACTGGAGTGGGTTGCCATGCTCTCCTCCCAGAAACCTCTCTGACCATAAAGTAATTGATGACATTGATCAAAATCACATGGAAACCAGGAAGATTAGTCTCTTCTAGAGAATAGAAAAGATGATGCCCACAAATAGAGGAGGAGAGAATGCTGTTCTAATAAAGATAGTCATTCATTTGTCTCTTCTGTAGGAGGTGCCTGAGTCACCCTGGTGGGAGATGATGAGATTCTATACAGACAGTAGCTATAGATATAGACTAAGAAATGCGAAGAATATATGTTGTAACAGTAATCGATTGAATGGGATGTAGGTGTGAACAAGCAGAAGGTGGTATAGAAAAAGGGGGGAAACTTATTCAATTACTAATTTTATGCTGAAATACCTTATAATCATCCCTTCTTTTAAACTGTAGTTACTTTATTTAATTAAGCCTTCATCATCTCTTTTCCCTGGAATAGGACAATAGTCTTTTCAGCAATCTGTTTGCTTCCAGTATCTTCTCTTTCTAGTTTATTTTCATTCTGTAATTCAGGATATCTTCCTAAAGTAATCTGATCTCACTTTTCCTTATTTTAGAAACATGAGGTGTTACTTAGAAATGTAAGGTTGGAAGAAGATCCTAATTTTTCAAGGAGGCATGCAGAATCTTCTAAAAGCAAGTCTTAATCTGCCCTGTGAATAACTATTAACACAATCAAGCAGAGATTAAAAGCAATACACCTTTTCAGCACAACTTTCCATCTTTCAGTGTTCTCCAGCTGGAAGTCCATAATTTTTTTTCCCTATAATCACTACCAAGAGTCTGAATCTCTACCAAGGTTTAGAATTTGAAAGTAAGAGACAGTAATGCTGAAGAATATTCAAAATATCATAAACTGTACTCATTTTACATTCTATGCTCAAAGTCCTTCAAGCAAGGCTTCAACGGTATGTGAACCAAGAATTTCCAGTGTACAGCTGGGTATGGAAAATGCAGAGGAACCAGAGATCCAATTGCCAGCATTCACTGGATCATGGAGAAAGCAAGGGGATTCCAAAAAAAAAAAAAAAAAAAATTTCTTCATTGACTACTCCAAAGCCTTTGACTGTGTAGATCACAACGAACTGTGAAAAGTTCTTAAAGAGATGGCTGTATGCAAGTCAAGAAGCAGCAGTTAGAACCAGGCATGGAACAGCTAACTGGTTCAAAATTGGGAAACTAGTATCAAAAGGCTGTATATTGTCACCCTGCTTTTTAATTTATATGCAGAGTACATCATGCAAAATCCTGGTCTGGATGAATCACAAGCCTGAATCAAGATTGCGAGGAGAAATATTAACAGCCTCAGGTACACAGATGATAATACTCTAATGGCAGAAAATGAAGAAGACCTAAAGAGCCTCTTGATGAGGGTGAAAGAGGAGAGTGAAAAAAATTAGCTTGAAACTCAACTTGAAAGAAACTAAGATTATGGCATCTGGTCCCATCACTTCATGACAAATAGAAGGGGAAAATCGGAAGCAGTGACAGATTTTATTTCCTTGGAATCCAAAATCACTGCAGATGGTGACCGCAGCTGTGACACTCAAAGATGTTTGTCCTTGGAAGGAAAGCTATGACAAACACAGACAGTGTACGCGAGACAGCAAAAGAGACACAGATGTATAGAACAGTCTTTTGGACTCTGGGAGAGGGAGAGGGTGAGATGATTTGGGAGAATGGCATTGAAACATGTATAATATCATATACGAAACGAATCACCAGTCCAGGTTCTATGCAGGATACTGGATGCTTGGGGCTGGTACACTGGGACAACCCAGAGGGATGGTACGGGGAGGGAGGAGGGAGAGGGGTTCAGGATGGGGAATACGTGTACACCTGTGGCGGATTCATGTTGATGTATGGCAAAACCAATACAATATTGTAAAATAATGAGCCTCCAATTAAAATAAATTTATACTAAAAAAATAGACATTACCTTGCCAGTAAAGGTCCATATAGTCAAAGCTGTTATTTTTCCAGTAGTCATGTATGGATGTGGGAGTTGGACCATAAAGAAGGCTGAGTGCCAGAGAATTGATGCTTTCAAACTGTGATCTTGGAAAAGACTCTTGAGAGTTCCTTGGACTGTAAGAAGATCATACCCGTCAATCCTAAAGGAAATCAACCCTGAATAGTCATTGGAAGGACTAATGCTAAAGTTGAAGCTCTAATACTTTGGTCACCTGATAAGAAGAGGTGACCCATTGGAATAGACCCTGATGCTGGGAAAGACTGAAGGCAAAAGGAGAAGGGGTGACAAAGGATGAGATGGTTAGATAGCATCACCAGTTCAATGAACATGAATTTGAGCAAACTCTGGTAGATAGTGGAGGACGGAGGGACCTGGCATACTGCCATCCAAGGGGTCACAAAGAATCAGAAGTGACAGAGTGACTGAGCAGCAGCATCAACAAATAAAAGAAACTGGAGAAAGAAGAATTGGAAGAAGGAAGTCTTATTATAATTTCTCTAGTAGAAGCAAGCACAAATATGAGCTCTATCAGACATGAAATTTTTGCTGGAGTTTCTGAAAGTTTTTTTGAAAATCTGCTGCCTCGTATCTGGAGCTAGATGTACTTTGTGGCCAAAAGCGTTTTTTGATTTACGCATCATCATGACGCCCTGTTAGTGGCAAATCAGAGAACAACATCAGATTTTCCTGAATCTTGGAACATCTAGCCTTTTCATCAGTTTTTAAAAAATATCTGTTTTACTATGTTAAATCTTTTTCCACTTGAAATATCTAGAATGGTTACCATCATCCTCACCAAACACAAACTGAGAATTTTACTATCATAAGTAGTTTCATGAAACCAATTATAAAGATAGGATTTATTATTTGATGCTTTTGTATTTAAAAACGGGGATGAAATCACTGCCAGTGGAAACAGGACACTGATAAAGTGTTCCAGTGGCAATACTGTTACTTATCTGTTACAGCTGGTGTGTAGTGAAGTGCTTGTTGTATGCACTGTTTGATAGTCTAAGTGGCAGGAGCAATAGAGCATTGCCATAATGAGAACTATATCTAGCTGCTTCTGGCTTCACTGAAGAGTTTATGGAGTGCAGATGGAAAATACAAGCCTATAATCTCTGCTTAAGGCATGTGCAAGGAAGTAGAGGGCATGTACATTTGACCTTGAAATAATTTTTTTAAACTTTTCTAGCCAAAGGACTAAAATATTCAAAATATAGACCCAAAGTCTGATCCTGTATGTTCCTGAATTACAGTGCAATTTGGAGCATTGATTGGGAAAGATCCATATATTCAGTGTTTTAATTGGAGCTTCTTATGGAGAAGGCAATGGCACTCCACTCCAGTACTCTTGCCTGGAAAATCCCATGGGTGGAGGAACCTGGTAGGCTGCAGTCCATGGGGTCGCTAAGAGTTGGACACGACTGAGCGACTTCACTTTCACTTTTCTCTTTCATGCATTGGAGAAGGAAATGGCAACCCACTCCAGTGTTCTTGCCTGGAGAATCCCAGGGATGAGGGAGCCTGGTGGGCCGCCATCTGTGGGGTCACAGAGTCGGACATGACTGAAGTGACTTAGCAGCAGCAGCAGTGGATTTTAAAAATCTGAATATCTTGGTGCCCTTTCCCAATATCCCATTCACTAATATTTCTTATCAGGAAAGTTATCCTTTACTTATCCTGTCTGAATAAATCTGCCTACCTTGTCTTAGCTCTTCAAAGTCCCCTTAAGACTCATCTCCTCTACCTTGTCATGAACTTGAGTTTCATAATTAGAGGAACATCTAGTGTAGCTTATTCAGTGAGAAATTGCGTAACATTTGATTGCTCACAGAAACTTGAGAAATATATATGAGAATAAATTCTGTAAGTGTTAGACAAAGAAGGAAATAACATAATTTGACCAGGTTGACTATACTGATATGCATACAATTATAAGTGATTGATTCATGATTTGAATAATAAATAAGTGGATGTAATTCTTACTCTGTTGCTTGAATGGCACTTGAACAAAATATAACCTACACTAAATGCAACTGAGGATGCAGAATTCTCTGGTACAGTGTAGAGGAATGAATCCAAAGGTTCAGGAATATAGGAAATGTTTAAATGGATTAATACCAAAAAAGCCATTCATAGCTATCTATCTCCTCTCTCTGGGGTTCAAGGTATACTCTATGCAATAATGAGAGGATCTCAGCATTCATGAAAATTTCCCTAGTGGCAGTCCTTCTGGAACTATTTGTACGGCATTGGCTGTCAGAGACAGGAAGGCATGCTAACAAAGTGGTAAACAGGACCAGAGCAGACATTAAAATGGACTAACTGAAGGAAACCTTTGGAAATTGCTAATTTATTACATTGTTTCTAGAAGCCAGGACAGAAACAAATTGTTGCCTACAGAGTAATTATCTGGTTAGAATAATTCAAAAATAAAATACTGGTCTGGTATGTAGTTTTCCCTGCACTATTTGTTGAAAAGATTACCCTTTCCCCTTTGAGTAATCTTAGAACTCTTGTCAAAACTCATTTGCACATATATGTAGGGATTTATTTCTAGACTATATAGTCTATTGCATTGGCCTGCATGTTGGTCTTTATGCCAGTTCCACACATTTTGGTTACTCTAGCTCTGTAGTAAGTTGTGAAATTAGGAGGGAATCCTCCAATGTTATTCTTCTTTTTTGAGGCCGTCATGGTTACTGTAAGCCATGTGAATTTCAGAATGGGTTTTCCTATTTCTGAAGAAAACATCTTTGGGTATTGATAGAAATTGAATCGAATCTGTAGATTATTTTAGGTAGTATTGACATCTTGACAATATTAAATCTTCCTATCCATGAAAAAGAGTTATTTCCACTTATTTATGTCTTTTAACATTTCTTAAAGCATTTTATTGTTCTTATTAAGCAACTCTTTCACTTCTAGGTTGAAGGAATTTCTAAATATTTTACTCTTTTTAATGCTATTATTAATAAAATTATGTTCAAAATTTCCTTCCAGGTTATTCATTGTAGTGTAAACAAATGCAACTGATTTTGTGTCCTGCTACTTTGCTGAATTCATTTATTAGTTCTAATAGTTTGTGTGTATGAATAATCTTTAGTATTTTTTGCATATTAAATATGAGAGAGAGATGATATGCATATATCATCTGGAAAGAAAAACAGTTTTACTTCTTCCTTTCCAATTTGGATGTCTTCTATTCCTTTTGTAATTGCTCTGGTTGGAACTTTCAGAATGTCAAATACAGTGTGAATGGTGGGCACCCTTGTATTTTTTTTTTAAATTTTAAAAGAAGTATTTTTCATCTTTTACTGTTGAGTATAATGTTTGCTGTGCATTCTCATTGGTTGCTTTTATTATGTTAAGTAACTTCCTTCTATTTCTAGTTCACTGAATGCTTTTATCATGAAAAAGTGTTGAATTTTGTCAAATGGAAATAATCATGTGAGTTTTCCTCTTTATTTTCTTAATGTACTATATTACATTGATAAATTTTCATATGTTGAACCCCATCCTTGCATTCCAGGAATAAGTTCTCCTTGGTCATAGTGTATAATCATTTTAAAATGAGTGGTGTTGAATTCAACTTAGTATTTTATTGAGGCTTTTTGCATTAATGGTCATAAAGAATATGGGTATATAATTTTCTTTTTTCTTGCAGTCTGCCAGGCTCCTCTGTCCATGGAATTCTCCAGGCAAGAATACTGGAATGGGTAGCTATTCCCTTCTCCAGGGAATGTTCCTGATCCAGTGATTGAACTTGGGTCTCCCACATTGCAGGGAGATTTTTACCATCTGAGCCACCAGAGAAGACCTTTCACTTTTTTTTTAGATTGAGGATTTTTGCATCAATATTCATAAAGGACATATGAGTGTGTGTGTTAGTTGCTCAGTGGTGTCCAACTGTTTGAGACCCTGTGGCCTATAATCCACCAGGCTCCTCTGTCTATGAGATTCTCCAGGCAAGAAAACTAGAGTGGATTGCCATGGTCTCCTCTAGGGGATCTTCCTGACCCAGGAATTGAACACAAGTCTCTTATGTCTCCTGCACTGGCAGAAGCGTTCTTTAAGATATTGGTATATACTTTTCTTTTCCTTGTATTGAATTTGTCTTTGGTATCAGGGTAATTCTGATTTCATAGAATGAGTTAGAAAGTGATCTCTTCTCTGTAATATTTTGGCAAAAACTGTGAAAGATTGTTATTAGTCCCACTTTAAATGTTTGATAGAAGTCACCATGGAAGATCTAGAGATTTTCTTTGTTCAGTGACATGCAGATACTGATTCTGTCTCCTTCCTAGCTTCTGCCTCCTTCCTAGGTCTATTCAGATTTCCTGTGTCTTCATAATTTGGTCTTTGTAGGTTTTGTTTCTAGAAATTTGTCCACTTCATATAATTTATCCAATGTTTTTCAATATGCAATTATTCATAATACTCTCTTACAGTTTTTTAAATTTCTGTAAAAATGGTAGTAATATGTCCACTTTTATTTCTGATTTTAGTAATTTGAGTCTTCTCTTTTTCTTATTTAAAGAGCTAAAGGTTTGTCAATTTTGTTGACCTTTTTGAAGAACTGATTTTTGGGTTCATTGACAATTTTTTATAGTTATTCTATTCTATTTCATTTATCTCTGCCCTAATCATTATCATTTATTTCCTTCTACTAGCTTTGGGTTTAGTTTTATTTTTTCTAGTTCCTTAAGTTTTAAAATTAGCTTTCTGATTTGAGAACTTCTTCTAATTTAAGCTGTATAGCTATACATTTCCCTTTAGTACTATTTTAGCTTCATCTTATAAGTTTCATTATGGTGTAGCTTAATTTTATTCATCTGTGCTTTTTAATTTCCCTTATGAATTTCTCTTTGATCTATTTGTTTAAAAATATTGTTATAATTTGCATATTATGTTAAATTTGCACTTTTCCTTCTCTCACTGATTTATAACTGATTTATAACTCAGTTGGAAAATTACTTTGTATGATAGTGTTTAAAATCTCTTAAGGCTCACATTATGATCTAATATATGTTCTGTCCCCCAAAACATCCCATGTGCACCTGAGAAGAAGGTGTGTATTCTTGTCATTAGGTAAAGTGTTCTATATGTGTCTGTTAGATATGGTTGATTTATCGTGCTGTTTAAGTCTTCTATTTTTTACTTCTTTTCTATTTGGTTTAGCTATCTATTGTCAATAGTGAGTTATTGCTGTTCTGTACTTAGTCACTCAGTCATGTCTGACTCTTTGTGACCCTACAGTCTGTAGCTTTCCAGGCTCCTCTGTCTATGGGGGTTCTCCAGGTAAGAATACTGGAGATGGTTACCATGCCTTCTTCCAGGGAATCTTCCTAACCCAGGGATCAAACCCAGGTCTCCTACATTGCAGGCAGATTCTTTACCATCTGAACCACCAGGGAAACCCAGTGAGTTATTATATTCAACTATTACTGTAGAGCTATTTCTTCTTCAATTCTGTCAAATTTTATTTCCTGTATTCTGATAGCTTCTTGTTGTGTGTAAATAAATGTTTATAATTGTCTTTTGTTTCTGCTGTATTCAATTTTTTAATAATATATAATGTCATTCTTTGTCTTTTTAAACTTTTCTGATTTAAAGTCTATTTTATTGAATGCTAGTATAGCCACCATGCTCCTTTTAAATTTCTATTTGCATGGGATATCTTTTTCCATTCTTTCACTTTTGGTAAGTTTGTATTTGGATCTGAAGTGACTCTCTTATAGACAGCATTTAGTTGGATCGTGTGTGTTTTTCTATTCTGCCAACCTCTGTCTATTGATTAAATAATTTGTTCCATTTACAGCTAAAGTATGCTGAAAATCAGGGACTGCTATTTTGCTATTTGCTTTCTACATATTTTACAGCAACTTTTTAATCCCTCATTCCCTGTATGGCTGTTATCTTTTGAGTTTTGCTCATTATTTGTAGTAGAATACTTTAATTCTCTTTTCCCTTTGTGTATATTCTATATCTCATAGTTACCATGAGGATTATCTTAAAGTTACAACATTAATTTGTTTTTTAGTTTCCTTAGATATTTATCCATTGTTTATACAGCCTTTTCATAAAGATAATTTTAAAATGTAAAACACAAATTCTTAAAGTGCATTATGAGGCATTATAATTTTATATAGCGGACATTTTACTAGCAAAGTTATAAGCACCTATCACTAAAATTATTTCCTCACACTTAAAAAAAAATAACACTCATGAAATAGTAGAAGCAATTTCTCTTTTCTGTGAAGCCTATAAGTATCTATTGCACTTTCAATAAAAGTTCCATTGACAAATATTTTTAGCACACTTCTCCCACTGGTCACTTTGTAAAAAACATCTTGAATCTGGCTTCTATATTCAAGCATCTCCAATCCCACAACTTTATAATTAACATTCATGTCATGCAAAAGCATGTTTACCATTGTACTGTAAGAACAAAATGTTTTTGAGAAAATCATCACATAATTATCAGAAGTTGCTTCTTGGATCTGATTCACAGGAGCAGTTGCTGAGTTCCGCAAAGATGATGATGTGCTATTTCCTTTAGCAGAGGCAGAAACTCTCACTGCCAATCAAGCTGGTCCACTGAGTCACTCAAACTTTGGAAGAGCAGCTCCTTATCAGAGCTGCATGGTGCCAGCACACAGTCCTGATTTGTTTTTTTTTTTTTTTAATTAATTTTTATTTTTTTAGTTTGTTTTGCTTTACAATACTGTACTCATTTTGCCATACATTGACGTAAATCAGCCATAAGTATACCTGAGTTCCCAATCCGGACCCCCTCCCTTCCCCCTCCCTCCCCACACCATCCTTCCAGATCATCCCCACTCATCAGTCCCAAGCCTTCTGCATCGAACCTAGACTGGCAATCCGTTTCCCCTATGATATGATACATGTTACAATGCCATATTCCCAAATCCTCCC
>SJYA01002013.1:656815-759189 GCA_006410615.1 Neotragus moschatus
GGATGGCTAACAAACACATGAAAAGATGCTCAACTTCACTTATTATCAGGGAAATGCAAATCAAGACCACAATGAGATACCATTTCACACCAGTCAGAATGGCTGCAATCCAAAAGACTGCAAGCAATAAATGCTGGAGAGGGTGTGGAGAAAAGGGAACACTCTTACACTGTTGGTGGGAATGCAAACTAGTACGGCCACTCTGGAAAACAGTGTGGAGATTCCTTAAAAAACTGCAAATAGAACTGCCATATGACCCAGCAGTCCCACTGCTGGGCATGTACACCGAGGGAACCGGAACTGAAAGAGACGCGTGTACCCCAATGTTCATAGCAGCACTGTTTATAATAGCCAGGACGTGGAAGCAACCTGGATGTCCATCAGCAGATGAATGGATAGGAAAACTGTGGTGCATGTACACAATGGAGTAGTACTCAGCCATTAAAAGGAGTACATTTGAATCAGTTCTAATGGGATGGATAAAACTGGAGCCAATTATACAGAGTGAAGTAAGCCAAAAAGAAAAGCACCAATACAGTATACTAACTCATACATATGGAATCTAGAAACATGGTGATGATAACCCTGTATACGAGACAGCAAAAGAGACACAGATGCATGGAATGGACTTTTGGACTTCGGGGGGGGGGGCGGGGGGAAGGTTTGGGAGAATGGTGCTGTCGTGTGGGAAATGAAGCATCGGTCTATATTCGGTTCAGGATACAGGATGCTTGGGACTGGTGCACAAGGATGATCCAGAGAGTTGATGTGGAGTGGGAGGTGGGGGAGGGGTTCAAGATTGGGAACTCATGTACACCTGAGATGAAAAAAAAAAAAAAATTTAAAAAAAAAAACGAGGCTATGGAGTTTCAAATTTTCTTCTTTCCTAACAAATACATTTAAAGCTATGTTTTATTCCTAAATAATGTTTTAGTTATATCTTTCATTTTTATTTATTGTGTTTTCATTATAATAGAATACAAAAGTATTTTTTGATTTCTTTTATGATGTCTTTGATCCATAGTTTATTTAGAAGTGATTGCCCAATTTCAAGTGGTTGTAAATTTTAAAGCTCTCTTTTGTTTTTGATTTCTAGCTTAATTTCATTATGGTCTGAATGATTCCAAACTTAGAAATTTATACAATTTTTTTTATAACTAAGGTTTTCTTTGTGGCCAACTATGTGGTCAATTTTTGTGACTTTTCCATTGCATTTTGGAGAATGTGTATCCTCTTTCATCAAGATGTGTATAAGAGACAGATTATATATAGTGTAACTATAACGTGAGTCTGAGTGAACTCTGGGAGATGGTGATGGACAGGGAGGCCTGGCGTGCTGCAGTTCATGGGGTCAAAAAGGGTCGGACACGACTGAGAGATTGAACTGAAATGAATTAATGCTTAATTTTGTACCATATTTGAGTTCTGACACAGAAACATCACCAAAGCATTTGCTTACTTTCATTGACATACCACCTGAGATAATTTGGTTTTACAAATACTAAAAACAGTAACATTATTCAGAGGAATTCTGAAACTGCTAGTAAATTCATAGCATTTTTCACATTGAGAATTTTCACTTTTAAATTTTGCTTCAGTTCAGTTGCTCAGTTGTGTCCNTGTTGAATTTTGTCGAAGGCCTTCTCTGCATCTATTGAAATAATCATATGGCTTTTATTTTTCAATTTGTTAATGTGGTGAATTACATTGATTGATTTGCAGATATTGAAGAATCCTTGCATCCCTGGGATAAAGCCCACTTGGTCATGGTGTATGATCTTGTTAATGAACGGTCACTTCTAATTTCAGTAAGTATGCTCTTTTACAGCTCTATCCTCACTCCTTCTTGCTGCTGATATCACAAAGTTTCATCTTTATACATTCATCATTTTCATCTGCACGTTCAGTTGAGTCCAACTTTTTTGCAACCCTATGAACTGTAGCCCACCAGGTTCCTCTGTCCATGAAATTTTCCAGGCAAAAATACTAGAGTGAGTTGCTGTTTTCTACCTGTAAGTGAATATCAGTTTCATGTTGGTCAGAGCCAGCTATGCGTGTGTGTGTGTGTGTGTATGTGTTAATACTCAATAGTGTCCAATTCTTTGTGAGTCCCATGGACTGTAGCCCATCAGGCTCCTCTGTCCATGGAATTCTCCAGACCAGAATACTGGAGTGAGTAGCCATTTCTTTCTCCAGGGGATCTTCCTGACTCAAGGATTAAAGCCAGATCTCCTGCACTGTAGGTAGATTCTTTACCATGTGAGCCACCAGGGGCACCCTCTTTATACATGGTGTGCTCTAAAGGAAACTTTCAAACACAGTTTCTTAAGGGCTTCCTTCCCTGGTCTCTCAGACAGGAAGGAATTCTCCTGCAGTGCAGGAGGATTGATCCCTGGGTTTGATTCCTGGGTTGGGAAGATTCCCTGGAAGAGGGTATAGCAACCCACGAATCCCCAGGGTCAGAGGAGCTTGGCAGCCTGTAGTCCATGGTGTTGCAGAGTCAGGTGCAACTGATCGACTAAGCACACATTCTCTTAAGTTGTGTTTTAAACAAAGCATTGAATTATAAACCAAAGTTATAATAGTATTAGCTTTTGGAGTAATAATTTTAAACAAGATTTTCATTTCTTGGATCTTGTAGAAAACAATAAATGTACTTACAAACCATTGTTAGAAAAATGCTGGCTTTACAATTGTCCACATGTTTACATTTGGTGAATTGTTTTTATTTCTTTATGTGACTTGGTGTTGTTGCCTTATGTCCCTTCATTTCACCCCTGCAGGACTCTCTTGAGTATGTCCAGTTCAAGGGCAGGTCTACTGGTAATAACTCTTTCAGTTTGTGTTGTATAAGAATGTCTTAATATCCCCCTCACTTTTGGATGACATTTTATTGGATATAGCATTCTTGGTTAAGATATTTTTCTCTCTTTTTTAAAATTTTACTTTATTTTACTTTACAATACTGTATTGGTTTTGCCATACATCAACATGAATCCGCCACGGGTGTACATGAATTCCCAATCCTGAACCCCCCTCTCACCTCCCTCCCCATACCATCTCTCTGGGTCATCCCAGTGCACCAGCCCCAAGCATCCTATATCTTCATCGAACCTAGACTGGCAATTTGTTTCTTATCAGTTTAAATATGTAGACCCTTGACTTCTGGCCTCCAAATGTTGTATTAAGAAATCTGTTAATAATTTTATTGAGGATTCTTTGTATGAGATGACTCACTTTCCTCTTTCTGCTCCCAGGGTTCTCTCTTTATCTTTTGAATGTTTGATTATAATGTGTCTTAATGTTGGTCTCTAAGTTCACCATATTTGGAATACATATAGTTTCTTAGATATTTGCAATTAAATATTTCATCAAATTTTGGAAATTTTCAACCATATTTTTTTTTTCAGATATTGTATTCTCTTCTTTCTTTTTTTCTTCTCCTTCTGTGACTACTACAATGTGTATATCGGTTCATTGATGGTATCCCACAGGTCGTTTAGACTCTGTTCACTTGTCTTCAATATTTTCTCATTCTGTTCTCCAGACTCAATAATTTTATCCCAAGGGGCTGTTTTTTTCAGTGTTTCAGTCACAGCACCGGGTAGATGTACATGTATGGTTGCTGAGAGCCTATTGGATAGTTTTATTGGTAATTCAGAACATTTTCTTCTTTTAAAGTTTCCCACTCAAAGACAATATGTATTAGACCAACGCTGTTCCGTCCAATAAATACAGCTAAACGTCCTAGGTGTTATGTGAACACACACAGACGCAGACACAGACACAGACATGAAAACTTGAGAGATACAGATGGAAAGTTTTATATATATAAATATATATATATATAATATATATAACTTTTTCTGACCAATTTCTTCCTAAACAACTATCAGCAAGCAAACTTACATAAAGACAAGTAGCAAGAATACAGATATTGAGTATTGAATGTTATTGTATAAATGAAGTAGGGACTTGAGCGCAGGCGGCTGCGGGGCCGACTCACTTGAGCGCAGGCGGCTGCGGGGCCGGCTCACTTGAGCGCGGCTGAGAGGAACCACCCCGTGTCCGAGAGACAGCGGCAGAGAGTCCCGGGCTGTGACGGCGCAGAAACGGCTGAGAGGAGATACCCCACTTCCGAGGTCAGGGGCAGTGGACGAGAGTGCCAGGCTGCAGCGGCGCGGGAACAGCTGANCACCAGATTTTAGCTCATTTTTCTTTACTGATGTATACCCCTTGCATAGCATTGTACACAAAACATAGAATGTACTGAATAAAAGTGTTAAATAAAAAAATAAAATAAAAAATAAATAAATAAATGAAGTAGGAAATAAGGGATATTTACTATATTATATCAAATTAAATTTACTATGAAAACATATTTTGCCATTTAAATGCAAATATATTTTAACAACTTTTTATTTCATCTTAAATATGTCTCTTCACACATTAATTCATACACACACACACACACACACACACACACACACACACCACATATTCTTTATCCATGTATTTGGTGATGGACACATAGCTTTCTTCCATATCTTAGCTATTGCAAATAATGCTGCCATGCATGTTGGAGTGTAAATATCTTTTTGAATAAGTTTTTTGGTTTCTTCAGATATATATCCAGCAACAGAATTGCTGGATCCTGTGGTAGTTCTATTTTTAGGTTTTAAGACCTCCATACTGTTTGCTCTAGTAGCTGCACCAATTTACATTCCTACCAACAGTGTATGAGATTCTATTTCTCTACATACTCACCAATATTTATTATTTGTAGACTTTTAATGATTAGCCATTGTGACAGGTGTGAGGTTGTATCTCACTGTAGGGTTATTCCGTGTTTTAAGGAAAATAAATGCTTTGGATAATTTGAGTTTTGCCTTATTCAGTTTGCTGCTATAATAAACTGAATTCCCTAGGGGACTTAAAAGCATAAATTTATTTTCTCACCTTTCTACAGGCTGAAACCAGAGATCAGGGTGCCTAGCATGATTGGGTTCTGATGATAACTATCTTCCTGGTTTTCAGATAATCAGCTTCTCACAGTATGTCCTCACACAATGGGGAGAGGAAGCTCTGGTGTCTTTTCTTCTTTATGTGTGTGTTAGCTCCTCAGTTGTGTTCAACTCTTTGCAACCCCATGGACTGTAGTTCATTAGACATCTCTGTCCATGGGGCTCTCCAAGCAAGATTACTGGAGTGCACAGCCATTTCTTTCAATCCCATCTTGGGGCTCTATCCTTATGACCTCATCTAAATCTAATTAAGGGCTTCCCAGGTGACTCAGTGGGTAAAGAATCCACCTGAGTTGCAGGAGACAAAAGATGTAGGTTCAGTTCCTGAGTGGAGAAGATCCCCAGGAGGAGGGCAGAGCAACCCACTCTGGTATTTTTGCCTGGAGAATCCCATGGACAGAGGAGCCTGGTGGGCTACAGTCCATAGGGTTGCAAAGAGTCTGACCTGACTGTCAGGACTGAGCATGCACACAGAAGTAATTACTTTCCAAAGACTATGCTGTGGGCTGTGCTTAGTCACTCAGCCATGTCCAACTCTTTGTAACCCTATGGACTGTAGCCGTCCAGGCTCCTCTGTCCATGGGGATTCTCCAGGCATGAATACTGGAGTGGGTTGCCATACCCTCCTCCAGGAGATCTTCCCAACCCAGGGACTGAACCCAGGTCTCCCACATTGTAGGTGACTTTTTTTTTTTTTTATCATCTGAGCCACCAGGAAAGGCCAAGAATACTGGAGTGGGTATCCCTTCTTCAGGGGATCTGCCCAACCCAGGAATTGAACTGGGGTCTCCTTTATTGTAGGCAGAGTCTTAACTAGCTGAACTACGAGGGAAGACATTACTTTTTAATACCATCACATAGGAGCTTAGGAATTCAACATATGAATATGCTGGGGGTGGGGGCACAAACATTCTGTCCTTAATAGACTTATTTTACTACAAAAATCCAAAAATGATTTTCATTTAAAATTGAATGCCACTTATTGCATTACATGTAAATTATTCTTATAAATCTTTATATAAACTCTTCTCCAAATCAACATATATAAAAATATCTGTGATGCTCCTTTAAAATTCAGGCTCACAGATTCAAAATACATGTTCTTATAAGCTCTTATCCCTATTAATACTATGCAACTATTGCCATAAATGTTAAAAAAGAAACTTTTCAGCAATCAAGAGACATTTTAATGGATACATTATTAAAATGCATATTTATTTAATGCAGAAGTCATTCTATAATTATTTGAACATTTAAGTTGCTACATATTTAATGTCAAGGTATTAGTAACAACATAATAATGACTACATTTTTAAGCATCCAGCAAGGCACTGAAGTTTAGTTGTATTATTACATTTTAACTTCATAGGAGGCATACAAGATGCATGATAATAGTATTTTCAGCTTTAATATTTAGAAACTGAGATTTATATGGATTAAGTCACCTAGCTAACAAATAGAAGATTAAACATATGAGTTTAAGAAGCTCTAGATCTGATACCATTTCCTTTGTTCTGACCAATGTTAACAAGAACGTGATTGAAGTTACTTTTCAGATTTCAAAAAAAATTCTGTGCATTTAATTAATTAACTTAGTTATCTTTATTATTCATCTACATTTTTATGTTTCATTGTAAAGTATTGCCGTCACCAAAGACACAACTTCAAATTTGTAAACTTTAAATATGATCTTTCGGTGATTGGTACTGGTATTTTGAAATTTAGCATGTTGAGAATCTCCAGGAGAGTAATGAGTTTAATTTTCCATAGAATCAACAGATTTCTTTGGTCAACCAAAAAAAAAGACTGAAATTTGCAAGTTTCTCATAAGTTAGACCTACCATACATTTTCTTCTCATTATAAAAATGCAAAGAGGAAGTGACAGAAATTTTTGCTTTTATAAATCTGGCCTATGGTATGCAGACATTCTGTGTGGCAATAGTACAGTTTCAGTTGTGAATTCCCATGCTTTGATACTTTAGACTGGAGTATATCTTTTGGAGCCTCGGTTAGAAATCTGAAACCCTCATTATTTCTGCATTTGTTAAACTATGTCTTTTGTTCCACTTGCAGACCAAGTAGTCTGCTTTGATAAAACTTGATCTACATTCAGAGATCTGCTCTGATGTTGGCTTTCTAACTGGTTCATCCTGGGGCACCCTAGAATGTTTGAGAAGATATTTTTAACTAGTTTCTTTATTTTGTTCTTTTTAGCTTGGCTGTTTTCATTTATATATCTGAAACTTTTGACTTTTGCATTTGCGCTAAGACTGAAACTGTTTTGAAAAGCTTTGCATTCATATGTTTTGCAGGATTTTCATGAATTAATGCTCTTATTTCAAATGTAAAATCCTTTTTAATAATTTCATACATATATATACAGATCTAGATAAACATATATGTGTGTACACATTTTACAAAGGGAATTTTATGTCTTAAAACAGAAATACTGGGTATGTTCTACCTATGTTTACTCAAAATGTTCTTGTCAAGATCAGAATTTTAAAGGTTATTCTTCTGTACCTATTCTCTTTGAAACTGTGCTCACTGTTGAAAACACAGTTTATTTTAGGATTTCACATATAAACAATTCATGAGCTGAAAAATAATCTTAAACTATAGTGTCATGTTTAAATTTTGAAGATACTTTCTGTATCTCAACTTCTAATTTGTGGACATTCATGAGGTTAAATTAGTGATGTTAAACTATATCCTCCATGCACTTATGCACACACTAATATATATTTATATCAGTTTTCTGGGTCCTTACACCTATTATGCATTCCACCAAAGCACCTATATGAGAGGATAGAAATTGACTTTCCTTTCCTTCCCTAGATTGTCTATCCAGCTTGCATTCTACTTTTCTGACTCTTTTGGACATTTTCCACATTTTTCATATTCTTATCAGTTCCTTGGGCTTCCCTGATAGCTCAGATGGTAAAGAATCTGCCTGCAATCAGGAGACCTGGGTTCAATCCCTGAGTTGGGAAGATCCCCTGGAGAAGAAAATGGCTACCCACTCCAGTATTCTTGCCTAGAGAATTCCATGGAGTCACAAAGAGTTGAACATGACTGAGTGACTCACTTTCACCAGTGCCTTGAGCGTAATATATGTCAAGTGAAATTATTCTCTCTTCTTTTTTAAGTGTGATCTTAGAAGTCTCACCAAGTGTATGACAATGCTGTTGATTCTTCTTAGTGCCAGATTTTGATTTTCCATGGAGCTCTTCTGTAAAAATCAATATTATGGTCTATTTACTTGGCAGCTTTTGAATTTCTTTCCTTGGTTTTGGTAACAGGGACATACCTGAATACAATTTACTTAGACTTTCATGTAGAGACCAGGTAGAAGTGGTTATGAAAATAGACCAGTCAGATCTTATGCCCTGAGGGACGATACTGTCCAGTGATCTCAGTTGCTGCCCTATGGATTCACCACTGCACTAGCACTGAGACTATATCTTCTATGTCCTGTTCCTAGTCAACAGCTAAACACAGAGGAAGTATTAACATGGACCCATTTCAGTGAAAAGCAGGGCTGTCCCAACGCACAGCTTTTTCTTAAGAGCAGTCAGCTACCCAACTGCAGCATTCTTCAAATTGTGCTGTAATCTGCAACATATCCTACAATAACTTCCATCCCAATCACTCTTTTCTTACACAAAATTCATATTTATATCAAAAATTAAAGATTCTTTACACTTTCTGCTGCCCCTCTATCTCACTTTCATCTCTAATCCCTTTTGGTCATCTGGAGAACCAAACTTATGTAAATAATTTAAGAAATTTAAGAATAATTTAAGAAATAATAATGGAATAATTTAAGAAAACTGATGGTAAAATGAGGTTTTGGAGACTGATTCATTCCCCACTGCGCTGGTGAAAAGTATATCATTCTGAGTAGTATCAGAGCATAAATAGTGTCAAATACAAGATGGTCACTCACTAACTAAATATTTCCCTGTTTAAGACCTAGGGCAATAAAACTGTGGAGGAAAATATCCTTGAAGATACAGGTGATTTCAGACATTTGTCAAACATAGTGGGAACCATGTCTATAAATAGAGCAGAATTGTCTGTTATGGCAGAAACAAAGGGCAATTAACAAGCAGTTAGAGACCTCTTTTGTAATTTATAAAGTGCCCCTTAGCTCCTACAGTAAAGGCTGAGCACTAGAGACCAAGAGATATTTGAATACTCTGCCAAGGCAGATCTGAATCCCTTTGAAAGTGAAAGTGGGGCTGCAACTTTTGGAAGAATATCTGAAAGTATGATTCTGCATACTCCTGAACAGATGAGTTTAAAGAGATATCCCACTTTATTTATTTATTTATTTTGTCCCAGAGCTATTGCTTCTCCTTTTGCAAGATGTTGCAAAAGCTTGTCCACCGTAAAGGACTTGTAAACTTTCAGTAGCTTCCAATACTCCTTTTGCTGACCCAGAAGCTAAAAAGTAGTTTAAATCTCAGCAAATTTGTGTAAGGGATGTACAATGTATGATAAAAGAGATAGATTACATATTGAAGACTTTACAAAAATTAGCTGGAGTCAAGGAAGCAAACCTGGAACTGGATTTTTTAATTAATATTTAATTAGAGGATGATTGCTTTACATTGATGTGTTGGTTTCCATCATACATCAAGATGAATCAGCCATAGATATACACCTGTCCCACACCTCTGGATCTTCCTTCCCACCTCCAACCGCATCCCATCCTGCTGCATTGTCACAGAGAAATGGATTTGAGCACTCTGCATCATACAGCATTCTCACTGTCTATCTGTTTCCATATGGTGATGTATAAGTTTCAATGCTACGCTCTCAATTCATCCCCTCCTTCTTCCCCCACTGTGTTCACAAGTCTGTTCTCTATATCTGTGTCTCCATTGATGGCATTTGATCTAGGTGGTTGGAGTTTAAGACTGGATAAATTTCAAGACCCATTGACTTAGAAACACATTTTCTGGGCATGAAATATAATACTCTGGCAAGAATTTCAGGGAATGGAGCACATTTACTGTTCAGTTGAGTTCAGTTCAGCCACTCAGTCAAATCCGACTATTTATGACCCCATAGACTGAAGCATGCTAGACTTCCCTGTCCATCATCAACTCTCAGAGCTTGCTCAAACTCATGTCCATTGAGTTGGTGATGCCATCCAACCATCTCATCCTCTGTCAGCCCCTTCTCCTCCTGCCTTCAAGTTTTCCCTTCATCAGGGTTTTTTCCAATAAGTCAGTTCTTTGCATCAGGTGGCCAAAGTATTAGAGCTTCAGCTTCAGCATCAGTCCTTCTAATGAATATTCAAGATTGATTTCCTTTAGGATTGACTAGTTGGATCTCCTTGCAGTACAAGGGAATCTCAAGAGTCTTTTCCAACACCACAGTTCAAAACATCAAATCTTCAGCACTCAGCTTTCTTTATGGTCCAACTCTCACACCCATACATGACTACTGGAAAAACCATAGGTTTGACTATATGGAGCTTTGTCGGTAAAGTAATGTCTCTGCTTTTTAATATGCAGTCTAGGTTTGTCATGGATTTTCTTCCAAGGAGCAAGCGTCTTTTAATTTCATGGCTGCAGTCACCATCTGCAGTGATTTTGGTGCCCGAGAAAAGAAAATCTGTCACTGTTTCCCCATCTATTTGCCATGTAGTGATGTGACCGGATGCCATGATCTTAATTTTCTGAATGTTGCGTTTTATTGCTACAGAAACTTTTATAAACCTGGCTAACACTTACTGCTAGAGAAACTTTTATAAACATGGAAAAAATGATGGCCAANGAGAAAAGAAAATCTGTCACTGTTTCCCCATCTATTTGCCATGTAGTGATGTGACCGGATGCCATGATCTTAATTTTCTGAATGTTGCGTTTTATTGCTACAGAAACTTTTATAAACCTGGCTAACACTTACTGCTAGAGAAACTTTTATAAACATGGAAAAAATGATGGCCAAAGCTGAACCTTTGATATGTCTCTATTTCTATTTTAAAATGTGTACACTTGTCTCATACCCTTGGAAGGACTAGCTGTCATCCCCATAGAGTTAAATACTAATTATGAATGTGAGTTTGCCTTTCTTCACTTCAGACATCCAGCACAACTATCCAGGGGATTATGTAATATCTGATCTGTAAGCATAGAACTGTATATAGCATAGTATTACGACCAGAAGACCATATCTTGTACGTGCCCAGACAAGTTACCTCCCTTCTTTTTCTCTGTCTTTCAATGGGTATAATAGCTACAATATTCTGAAAGTTCTCTTTACTTTCTCATGCTCTTTTCACTAATAAATCTCTTGCAAAACTAATCCCATCTTACCATCTGCTTTTCCACAAATGCAAAATGAGTCAGAGTATAAATTTATGGAGTAACCCAAGAGAATTCAATACTATCTCCTCTTATGCACCTAATGGGACTCAGGAAATAGATCTTAAACATATTTTGAGTGAACATTTGTGGGACTGTGTATGAGGACAAAGATTAGCAGCCATCATTTATTGCCCTTGCTGTGTTACTTTATTTTCATCTTTTGTACTGAGTGAGTGTAAACAGCTATTAGCCTGTGTGGACAGAGAGAAGAAGAAAAGGACTCTTCATTTTAACAGTGAGTGAAGATAGCAGTTTACACTATAGATGGGTGCTGAGAGTTGTATTCTATGAAGGAAAAAGCGTTTTCCCGTGCCAACAACCATTTGTCACTTATTAGCATCATGCAGAGGCATTTCCCTTTAAATAAATGTACAAGTAAGTTTAGCACTGTCAATCAAGCTGGAGATTTTTAGAGAATATGAGGGATTCCCCCCCTTATTTGGTTAAGAATGAAGAGGAATATGAAGGAAAGAAGGCAAAATAAAATCCAAAACAGTTAAAAAACATTATTACTAAGCAGTTGGCTGTGGCTGTTTAATATTACTATGGAACAAATTATTTTTGTAATCTACTCTGGGAATTATTCATAGATACATAGCATACTCATATATCTCATGCTGCTATTTACACTGAGTTAGTTATTGATTAGCACTTCCAAAATGCTCTCAAGTTTGGACACTCATCTGTGTCACTTGGGGACTTTAACAAATACCCATGCCTTAGTCACACATCTGGAGATTCTGACTCAATTGTCCTGGATGAGTATAGGCATTAGTATTTTTAAAAGTTTCTTGTTCAGTCACTAAGTCCTGTCTGACTCTTTATAACCCCATGGACTGCAGAACACCAGGCTTCTTGTCCTTCACTGCCTCCTGGAGTTTGCTCAAATTAATATCCATTGAGTCAGTGATGCTATCTAACCATCTCATTCTCTCTTGATCCCTCCTCCTTTTGCCTTCAATCTTTCCCATCATTAGGGTTTTTTCCAATGAGTTGGCTCCTCACATCATGTGGCCAAAGTATTGAAGCTTCAGCGTCACCATCAGTCCTTCCAATGAGTATTCAGGGTTGATTTCCTTTAGGATTGACTGGTTTGTTCTCATTGCTGTCCAAATCATCAAAGTAATGTCTCTGCTTTGTAATATGCCGTCTACGTTTGTCATAGCTTTCCTTCCAAAGAGTAAGCATCTTTTAATTTCATGGCTACAGTCACAATCTGCACTGATTTTGGATGCCAGGGAAATAAAAATCTGTCACTGCTTCCACATCCTCACCTTCTGTTTGCCATGAAGTGATGGGACTGGATGCCATGATCTTAGATTTTTGAATGCTGAATTTTAAGCCAACTTTTTCACTCTTCTCTTTCACCCTCATCAAGAGACTCATTAGTTCTTCTTCACTTTCCACCATTAGAAAAGTTTCTTGGATGTCCCAAAATGCATTCAGGATTAAAAGCAATTGGTAACATGCAAAAGAGAAGGAGAGAGAGACTGAATATTCCATCCGTATTTTAGATCAGTGGAAAGTTGTGTATCTACCTGACACAAAGAAACCTCCGTTTGATTCCTGGGTTGGGAAGATCTGCTGGAGGAGGGCTTGGCAACCCACTCCAGTATTATTGTATGGAGAATCCCCAAGAACAAAGGAACCTGGTGGGTTACAGTCCAGGGGGTCTCAAAGAGTTTGACATGCTTGAGTCACTAAGCACAAGCACAAGGAAGGGTCAGAAGCATTTTCTTGTCATGTTATGTCTTGATGGACTAACTCACATTGTACTTTGTCTCAGTTCCAGAAAAACATCTATTTCTGTTTTATTGACTATGCCAAAGCCTCTGCGTGGATCACAATAAACTGTGGAAAATTCTGAAAGAGATGGGAATACCAGAGCACCTGACCTGCCTCTTGAGAAACCTATATGCAGGTCAGGAAGCAACAGTTAGAACTGGACATGGAACAACAGACTGGTTCCAAATAGGAAAAGGAGTACATCAAGACTGTATATTGTCACCCTGCTTATTTAAACTTCTATGCAGAGTACATCATGAGAAACGCTGGGGTGGAAGAAGCACAAGCTGGAATCAAAATTTCCAGGAAAAATATCAGTCACCTCAGATATGCAGATGACACCATCCTTATGGCAGAAAGTGAAGAGGAAATAAAAAGTCTCTTGATGAAAGTGAAAGAGGAGAGTGAAAAAGCTGGCTTAAAGCTCAACATTCAGAAAATTAAGATCATGGAATCCAGCCCCATCACTTCATGGGAAATAGATGGGGAAACAGTGGAAACAGTGTCAGATTTTATTTTGGGGAGGCTCCAAAATCACTGCAGATGGTGACTGCAGTCATGAAATGAAAAGACCCTTACTCCTTGGAAGAAAAGTTATGACAAACCTATATAGCATATTGAAAAGCAGAGACATTACTTTGCCAACAAAAGTCCATCTAGTCAAGGCTATGGTTTTTCCAGTGGTCATGTATGGATGTGAGAGTTGGACTGTGAAGAAAGCTGAGCACCAAAGAATTGATGCTTTAGATCTGTGATGTTGGAGAAGACTCTTGAGAGTCCCTGGGACTCCTTGTGGAGATCCACCCAGTCCATTCTTAAAGAGATCAGCCCTGGGTGTTCTTTGGAAGGACTTATGCTAAAGCTGAAACTCCAGTACTTTGGCCATCTCATGCGAAAAGTTGACTCATTGGAGAAGACTCTGATGCTGGGAGGGACTGGGGGCAGGAGGNATCTGTGATGTTGGAGAAGACTCTTGAGAGTCCCTGGGACTCCTTGTGGAGATCCACCCAGTCCATTCTTAAAGAGATCAGCCCTGGGTGTTCTTTGGAAGGACTTATGCTAAAGCTGAAACTCCAGTACTTTGGCCATCTCATGCGAAAAGTTGACTCATTGGAGAAGACTCTGATGCTGGGAGGGACTGGGGGCAGGAGGAGAAGAGGACGACAGAGGATGAGATGGCTGGATGGCATCACTGACTCGATGGGTGTGAGTCTGAGTGAACTCCGGGAGTTGGTGATGGACAGGGAGGGCTGGCGTGCTGCGATTCATGGGGTCGCAGAGTCGGACAGGACTGAGCAACTAAACTGAACTGAACTGAAAGACCCACACCATCCTCTTAAACTGACTACTTCCAAAGCCTCAGTGTCAGTACCACAGTAACTCTGCCAGGGTCTTTCAGCCTAGATTAATGAAGGTTCCATGCTTTACAAATCAGTTTTTAGATTCGCATCAAATTCTTAAGTGATTAGTAATTTAATTTATACTGCTTTATACTTCTCTTTTCAAAAGAAAGAAGATATCACATTGTGTCAAAACTAAACCTGACCAAATAGTAAGTCGATGCTCCAGATTAGACCGCAGGGCTCTTTGCTCCCCATTCTGCTGCTTAACTCACTGAGGCATGAGGTTAGGGTATGGCTTTGAAGCCAGCCACAGCCTCTTTGGGTTAATCCTTAGGCTTAATGCCTTAAGACTTAGTGAGCTGCAACATACCAATTCCCACATGTCCCACTTTTCTTAGTGATGCGTTAGTTTTTGCTTCATCATTTCTGCAAGCATCATAAGTGTCAAATGGGTCTATAAAAGCATCAGTATTAGAACAGTTCATATCCCGGTGGTCAGCAAGTGCTCACATGCAGAGAATCAAGTGGCGTATCACTCCACAAATGTCTCCAAGACATGAAAATTAGGCTGCAATGACACATTTCTCAGATGGAGCAAAACAATAATTTCTAATCTGCTACATTCCATTGTTGGGTTGCTCAGTCATTCATAGAGACTTCTGGTAACAATTAATACAGTCATAAAAAAGGGAAAATAACAGGGGAAAACATGCACACAAATTGAAAGCAGATATCTGAACACTGTTATCCCACAAATTTAGATCAACCACACGTCTGCCTGGAAACTTGTAAATAGCATACATAAGTGATGTTATCATATAAAGTGTGGTGGGGAAATCACAATGGAGACCATTTGTACATTCTGGAATTAATATCTATGTGCAGATAATTAAGAGAACAATAAAAATACGCGAACCAAATGTACACAGGGGAAGGTAAGAACTGAACATGATCCAAATATGTCATATTGTGGAAACCTTGGGGAAATAAAGCTTTATGGGATACTGGCAGACAGCATTGCTGCTGGAACCAGGATTTTCAAGCCTTTCAGCCTGGAAATAATGTTTTCAGTTAATAAGGGTGTGTGGGTGGAATTAGACTCACCACTCCCACTATTGTAGCCAGAATTATGTGCCTCATTCCATACCCGGTCTTAAAATTATTCTCACAATTTTTCTTATGAGAAAGCTTTTGAACAAGCCATGGCAGCATCAAATGATATCAAGATACACCTTCTTTGTGTTGCTTATGTGCACATACTCTTACTCTGCAAAGTTTTAAATGTGCACACAGGCATCTGGAGCACTCCAGCATGTTCCAAGAGAACAGAGCTTAACTAAGTGTGTCAGTTTTAATTTTTTACCCAATTAAAATTCTTTGAAGACTGCCGAGGTTATTAAAAGGCAAAAGTATTACATCTAGCAGTGTTTTCACAAGCTAGTGCTTCCTGGTTTTAGGAACATGTATTGAAAGAATATTTGCAACAATATAGACACAAGGCCAGAGATGGTCTGAGTGATATAAATCTTTTGTTTATGTATCTCACAGTATAGTGCAGCAGGCTTTGGGTTGGGGGGTGGAGTGCCTCATATTTGAGGCACAATTAAGTGCACATGTAGCTTTCTGTGCACAATTCACTGTGCAGTTTGATTTATAACAGACTAGATTTCAAAATTGATAGGTTGGTATAATCGTCTGTGCTCCTGGGTGTGTGTGTGTGTGTTGGAGAAAAAGGAGTTCAGATTTGTTTTAAGAAGTCTTTGGTATTTCTTTATAAATTCCAGTGAAATTTAAAAAATATATTATATTATATTAAAATATAATATATTTTAAACTATATTCATAAATAGTTTAAAAAATGCAAAAAGTTAAACATAAGGGAATTTCTAGACATGGCTTCCAAATACCAAAAGACCTGTAGTTTCTTTTGAGAGAGATAAACAAAAAGGATTAAGTTCATTGAATAGTGTAAGCATAAAGGATTCTGTCACAAATTGCTTTCAAACAAAACTTTCCCATGTTCACTTAACTTTGTATAATTGTTAATAAGGAAAAAAGAATGATACTACTCTCAGCAGTGAACAGACATTTTAGATGGTCCTTAGTAAAGTGCTCCATCAAGAAACCAACATGAATAAAAAATTAAAACCAAATATATGACCCTATAATAAATTATTTTTCTTCCATGATCTTTGTCCTATAACTTCTGGTGATTCATAATCAGTTGTTTTGTATGCCACCACGAGAAACACAACTTTCTCATATGCTAATAAGTCTTATTTGACTTAAAATGGAAATGTTATGCTATTGGCATGTGGTATGAGCTTCAACACATATAAGCAAGAGGTTTATATATAACTAAAATCTCTCAATTTGTTAGTATTGGAAGGGTCCTAAATAATATTTGTTTTCAGTCAAGGAAGAGGGCAGTTAGGAGAAAGGATGACACATTGAATGAAGCTTCAACCCTGTGCCGTCTGTAGATGGTACTTGTGGTGTAGTTGCTTAGTCGTGTCCAACTCTTTGCACCCTGTGGACTGTAGCCCACAAGGTTCCTCTGTTCATGGAATTTTCCAGGCAAGAATTTTGGAGTGGGTTGCCATTTCCTTCTCCAGGGAATCTTCCCCACCCAGGGATCAAAATTACATCTGCTGCATTGAAGGCAGATTCTTGACCACTGAGCCACCAGGGAAGCCTTGCCACTTGTGGGACTTGTATGAAATTATTATTCCCTAGCCTGTTGCTGGGAAGATTTGGAGAGAAAGCTTTTTGACTACGATATTGTCCATCCTCCTATTAGTCTCAGAGTTGGTAATTCTAAACACAAGAGTGCTCTTTCTGCCAAGGACAAAGCTGTGAGAAAGGTAGCATGTCACTTGGTCTACATAGAGCCACACGGAGTTGCCCTTACCTGCCCTTCCTCCACCCCTGTTATGCCCTTTCTAAGCCTTGCTCCTTAAGCAAAACCGTCTCTGAAATGTAAATTCATTCATACTTCCAGGGACTAAAGATCATTGCTCTTCTGGGCCTTTGGGATTTTAAGAAATCCTCTTAGCTATCTGGCTTAAACTAAAATCTTAGAGTGACCTTCAGAAATAAAGAGAATGTCCAAGTGAGTGTGTAAGTGTGTGTGTGTTATTCTGGGCATGGTGAAAAGTTCTCTTGAGGCATAACACACTGAAATGGGGATTGCACTCTATTCTGTCTGTTTAGGAGGACAGTCTTGTGTTTGGAGGTCCTCAGAGATCAAAACTGCTTCACATTTATACTACTGTTAGCATTTACATTATTGGAAAACAATAACACAAATAAAGCTTTAGTGACTTTTAAACGTTCTTCATGATCTCCTTTTGTTAATTAAGACCTCACAGCTGTTCCAACAGTTACTCTTTTCCAGGGCACTTTGCATATTGCACTCACTCCACATTGGTTTGTTTCATTAAAAATATGATGTGACTGCATCTTATGTTTGGCTGATACCATCTGGAGGTGGGTTCATGAGGGCCACCCTCCTGATTGCATAAGGAAACCAAAATCCAGTGATAAATCAACTTGGATAATAATGAGCACAAAGAAAAAAGATAAATACAAGAATTACTAGCTTTAGTAGTTGCTCTAATATTGGGAGCTGACATGTAATAAAAACAGAAGTTAAGTTTCATTAACACTTATAGTAACTGGCGTACCTAAGACTCCTCTCCCTCAATAAACTTAATGCTTTTTAAGATGGAAACAAACTTATTCAGAACTCATGTATATACCTTATCTTCAGGTGCATCGTTATAAAAAATGATTTTCTGAAGATTAAACAGGAATAAGAATTCTAAATTCGCATCCAAAGCCTATTTTGAGATATGTTTGCAGTATCTGCTCCTTTTCACATAAGATCAGCTACTCCCTCCCCTCCACTGCTTCCTTTAATCTTTCAAACTCTTACCATCTGCTATTTTAATCACTGGGTGAATGCAGAGGTATAGGAAATGCACATATGATATTGCCTTCATAAATTTTCCAATCTCATATAAAATATGATGCACAAACAAATAATTTTATTACAAAGAGACAGTTTCTTCCAGAGAAGTAGTACAAGGTACTACGAAAGCATGAACAGGAAGAGATTTTGTGATATTTCAGTTGATTTTTGAAGGATCTGTAAGGATTGTTATGGAAGAGGCAGAAATAGGACAAGTCAGTCACATCAAGTAGATTTAACATTTCAAAAGCCATAAGAACCTCACATGGCTGGAGAATAAAGGAGAATAAGAGGGGACAGAAGAAGTGATTAAGGGTCACCATGATCATATAGGTGAGGGTCTAGATTGAACAAACCAAGTCTGAATACAAAAGTAGTTTGGACCTCATCTGATACATAAGAGGGGATTTTAAAAACATTTGTCATAGGATCTGTGCTATATGGAGTGAATAGATGATGATGGGGAGAGGATTAGATAGGAAAAGAGAAATAGGACAGTTTTAATAGAGTTGAAAATCTTATTCCTGTTTTTAAGTGTGAGAACCAGCCTTGGAAGAAACCAAGTAGCAGACTGTCAGATTTGCACTAATCAAATGGAAAGCATGCAAGATCGACAGACCCTTCAGACTGCTGGCTGACACTGCGTCTGCTCTGCACATGGTAGAGAGTGCACAGTCAAAATAGTGAGTGATGCTCATTCCTCATGGCTCATTAACATGAGACGAAAGGGGTGAGACACATTTTCAACTCCACATCTTTAATAGAGAAATGTCAATGGGTGGTGGCAAATTGGAATGACAAAAGATTACCCCCTTTTTAAAAATTTCCAATGGAGGTGCAGGGTATGAAAAATGTGTGTATATAATCCATTGTCAAAATACAGAAAAAAATTCCAGACCAGTGGAAAAGCAGAAAGGATAAGCAACAACGTATCATTCATTCATTCATTTTCTATTTCCTCAGATTCACCATTTTAAGTAGCTTTAAGTAACTTTGTGTACTGTGGATACAAAGTTAATAAAAACAATGACTCCATTCTTGAGGAATGCTCAGGCCAGTAGAGATAAAAAGTAGGCACGCAAAGAGATTGATTGTATTCAATAACATGATGTGGCAAGTACAATGGAAAGATGGAAGCAATTCTTTTTAGGATCATTCAAGAAGGGTTCCCAGAAGTGATATTAGAATTTTTGTCTTGAATGGCAATGAGCCAGGTTTAAAAGAAAACGTAATACCAACAAGGAAATTGTAGCTTAAAAATGTATCTAAGAAAAATATTTAAAAAATCTTAAGATAGATTGACTGGAAAACAATGGTAAGCAGTGGGTAACAGATTCATTTGACGTCAGTAAGCAGCTTGCAGTCTGTCTTTTTAGAATATGCTGGGTAGTCTACTTTTATTTTGCCAAAAACAGGAACAAAGGAAAATCTTTCTTTTTATTCTGTGATAAAATTTCTTCCAATGCCATGGTTTTCTTTCATCACAAACTCATTTTTAATAGCACCAGTATTAGAAACATTAAACCACCATATTGCTGTCATTGTTGCAATTATATATTTAAATATTAGCTCAGTGGGAAATAATTATTGGACTTTGAATTTCATCTATTGAATTACATTCTTAGTTTTGTTTCTTAATAAGTATACAAATTCAGGTAATGTATTTACTGTGTTCTTAGGACTTAATTTACTAATCTTTAGAAAGGAGGTAGTTTCCCTGAAGTGGAAGACAAATGCTCACTGGGTCAGACTTTACATTGAAAATATAAAATGTTGTAAATATGAATGTGACATTACTATCATAATGATTATCTGTGATATCAATGCATGTCTCTTTAGGCAGAGGCAGAATGTATATTCTGCTAATGAGAAATGTACTCTGCTCAGCTTTTTCTTTTGGAAGAGAATGGGGGAATCTTAAGCAAAACTATCTATCTTCTCATCTTAGCCTTATTAATTATCAGTGATGTGACAATCCATTTACCTTTCTGAATGTCAGTGTTTTTCATGTGTAAACTGTGAGTGGAAATAGCTCATACCTATACATAAAACATCTTTGCATTTACAATACAATTTTGCACATAAGCTTGCATAATTTATAACTAACATATTAAGTAAGCAATCGTATAATCCCTCTGTTTCTTTGTGCAAAAACTGAACCTCAAAAACTGAACCTTCCAAAATCACTTGTTGGAAGTCCCAGTTTAATAATTCAGGAAGCCAAACTTATTTTTCTCATTTGTTCTTGTATTGTAGGTTCTTTTAAAACACCATGCAGCTGCCTTACTGAATTCTAGTTGCACTGCATTTCTTCAGGGCTGTGGAAGAGACCACATGAAATAATGCATTCAGATTCAAATTAAATTAATGCCTATCCATAAGGTCCTATTACTGTTTGCATGCTGTAGCAAATAATGTAATATATCTATGCTTATATCCATGTATATCTGAGACTTTTCACATTCACTTTAAATTATACGGTTAATATTTTATTCCCCCAAATTATAAGATAAAATAAATGTTCTCCTTGAGTTTTTATGCTGTTGACTTTTTGTAAGTATAGAAGATTTTAATTTTATTCCAGATATATGATAAGGTAGCAATGTTTTGCCAGTTCGAGTGTTTTAGGAAAGAAAAAACCCATTCAAACCACGGATGCTCCTAATTCACACACTTAAGCTCTGTTTACTTAAATTTCATTATAGGCTATGGCATTCTCAAAGAATTAGCTGTGGGCAAGGAAGAAATCTTTATTCCCTGAGAATAATCAAGTGAATCACCTTGGGATAGGAAAACAGGAGTGAAACAAGGATTTGAGTACTTTCAAGCCCAATATTAGATTTGAGGACCCTTGTCTGCCTACACTACAGGATTTTAAACAAAAAGGTATCCATTTACCTTAAGAAGTACAAAGTTTATTTAAGAGCCCCTGATTTCTTTAGAATATGATACGCGTCTTGGCATTGAACAGAAACACGTGATTTCACAACATGTGTCCACATGTGGTTCACGTACTCCACATGTGTTCTGTCAATGGGTCCTGTGACCTTGCTGTGGATCACATGTGTTTTACATATGCTTTGTATGGTTCACATCTGTTTTAAACATTTTTTTTTCTCTGACAGTAGACACTCTTGTTATATTACCATTTGCTATAATAATTAAATTCAAGGAACTGAAATTGAGAGGATTTGTGGGGGAGGGCGTTTGTTAGTTTTGATTTATATTTGGTGCTGTGTTGAGTGATACCCATTATAACTGCTTATCGTATCTCTTTGTAGGCATACTGTTGCTGCGTTTAACCTCACTGAAGCCAGACTAATCCAGAGATGTTCTTAAATTCCTATGACTCATATGAAGGTTATCATTTTAGAAGAGACCTTGAAAACATACTCTGGATTGAGGAGGAAAAAAAACAACAAAAAACAAAAAAACTGACATTTCCAAGAGGAAAGACTTCTGTTTAATTTTATATTGTAGATTCAGAGCTTAAAGCACTTAAACACACAGAGTAAGTAATATAATATGAGTCATATAACAAAAATTAAATTTAAATGAAAACCTTTTGTGGTATATTGCAGTCACAAAAGAAGATATAAAATGAATGTGGACACCTGACTGTTTTACTTATTTCAGGAGAAAATAAAATTCATTTTAATTCAATGAAATACTTTCTATCCTAGTACACTTAATTATCTCCTCTTTTTACCCTCAGGAAGTATCTTTTTAAACTCTCAGCTGTATCTGAATATGGCTACCCATTAAACAGGGGAGCAATACTTTTTATTAATTACAATGTATTTGTTTATATCCAGCTTTATAGAACATTCTAAAATTAGAGACTTGCCCCTTGAATAAAGCAATGCAGAGCTTAATGAAGTCTGAGAAGCAGTGACTCTATTTTGTATCTTTTCTTGATGTGTGGATGTAATGCTCATTAGTGCTAATAATTCTTGGAAATAAATGAAGCATATTGGTTTGTGGCTATCTTATCTAAACACTGAGTAGGAACGTGGCGCCCCCCAGCCAACAAGGTGCCTAATGTTCAGTTGGCCAAATGTTAAAAGAGATTTGGTGCTGTAGGCGATTAAATCCACAGCCTGCCCCTGCGGACCAGGCAGCCATAAATAAGCATTTTAAAAGAATCTCAGCCTTTAATGAAGAACAGGGGAATTTCGATCAGTAATCAGAAACAGCTTTGGAAGTACAGGGACAGTGGTATGCATATTTTGATTTGGTGCATAGAACAAGCATTGTTTTAGAGACATTCCAAAGAATGGACCCCACTATACTAGTAAACGTTCACGGGTTTTGAACTTCTAAAGAATTTAGAGGAATCCATCTAGAGTAAAAAGAGGTATCCTGGTGAGAAATGCTTATACTTAATTAAAAATAAAAGGCATAGAATGAAATGAGGCAAAGAACAGGTACACTAGAAGAAGGAAAATATGTAAAATACAAAGTGTAGCAATTCTAAGGCTTGCAGGTATTGCATACAAATGTGTGTGCATATTTAGAAAGAGCTTTACAATATAAAAGAAAACATGCTTTTATCTTACAGTTTGTAAAAACAAGCACATTAATGCAGTGTATGAAATCATTAATTCTCAGGAGGAAATACAGTTCCATTCCCATGTAGTTAAACATACTTAAAACAGACTAGGAAAACATTAAAAGTAAAGGCAAGTCAGAGGAAAAAAGTAAGAACTGGTGATGGGAGCAACACAGTTAGATGGATGAAATGAAAGTAGATTAAAATGCTTCATCTTGGGGATCACTATCTAACTAAACTGAATAGTCAAAGCTTGTCAATTGTTTTGTTTCATTTTTTTCCTTCTGCTTGGAGTCAGTGTTTACCCCACACATCTTGTTGCATTTGAGATTGAAATTTAACGAGCTGTGGATTCAGAAATATAATGTAAGGCAAGTAATGTCTATATGTGGAGAAATGTCGAGAAGTGGTACCAAGAATTGGTAAGGCTGTCCCTTTGCCTCAGACCATGCAGCTGCCCATCATGCTTTCAAAGATGATCTCTTAACAGCACTATTGATACCTTGCTGGGTTTTTCTAAAAGGTATTCCAATTACTTATTGTCGTGCTAACTTGCATGAGAGGAATGACCAACAATATGTGGTCAATGCATGAAAGTCACAGGCGAATCCAAAACATCATGACAATAATAAGTCCATCCCTTGGATCTTATACCCAAAGCAACCAAATCTTGACAGTGTACTGCAGTCTCCTTGATCCTTTCACTTAAGTATCTAATAATTATCCCAATTCAGTTCAGTTCAGTCGTTCAGTCGTGTCCGACTCTTTGCGTCCCCATGAATCGCAGCACGCCAGGCCTCCCTGTCCATCACCAACTCCCGGAGTTCACTCAGACTCACGCCCATCGAGTCAGTGATGCCATCCAGCCATCTCATCCTCTGTCGTCCCCTTCTCCTCCTGCCCCCAATCCCTCCCAGCATCAGAGTCTTTTCCAATGAGTCAACTCTTCGCATGAGGTGGCCAAAGTACTGGAGTTTCTGCTTTAGCATCATTCCTCCCAAAGAAATCCCAGGGCTGATCTCCTTCAGAGTGGATTGGTTGGATCTCTTTGCAGTCCAAGGGACTCTCAAGAGTCTTCTCCAACACCACAGTTCAAAAGCATCAATTCTTTGGTGCTCAGCCTTCTTCACAGTCCAACTCTCACATCCATACATGACCACTGGAAAAACCATAGCCATCTGACAGTTAAATAAATTCACAGCTAGGTTTCTGATTCTCCCTGATTCCCCAAACACTACATATCTCACAATTTTGCTAGCTCATTAAAGTCAACTCCACCCTGCCAGACACTCATACCAAAACACTGAATTAGTCTATAACCTCTCTGCTTCTCTCACAACAAAATCCACCCAGTATCACTGGTTCTGTTCCCAAAGGGTGTATGTTCAATCACTCAGTTATGTCCAACTCTTTGTGATGCCACGGACTGCAGCAAGCCAGATGTCCCTGCCCTTCACTATCTCCCAGAGTTTGCTCAAAGGCAGTATACTCTGAATACAAATTCTTTTCCCATCTTCATCCTTGTTACCCCCATCCTAGGTACTATCATTTCTTGTTGGGATTATTGCAACAACCTTCTAATTGCATCAGTTCTTGCCCTCTTTCAGTCTATTTGCAACACATCAGTCAAAGATTTTGAAAGCCATGGTTAATGATGGTTCTCTACTCCCATTCTTCAATGCTCTCACATTTCACTGAGAGTAAAAGCCACATTTCTTAAAAAACAACAACAACAACAACAACAACAACAACAAAAACCCTGCATGATCCCATCTCCTGGAGGGTTACAATCATTTTTCTTCCCTCATTTTGCTCCAGACACTCTGACTTCTGCAGTGCTTAATACACCAAGCATGATTCTGCTACAGGGTATTTGTGCTTACTATTACTTTTCCTTTAAACATTCAGGGCTCAAATATGCCCCTGGATTCTTCACTCTCTTCTGTAAGTTTGTTCTCAAATGTTAACTCATTGGAAAACGAACACTCCCTAGCTCTTGCAATTTTTCTTTGCAGCATGTATCTCCAACTAATACAGTTTTCATATGTCCACTGTACCTACCATGGTATCAGCCACATAGTATTTAGTCAGTAAACTTTTATCAAGTTAGTTAATGCCTTCATTACAAGAGAAAAAGAATAAAGGCCTGGAAATCTTACCAAGTCTCAACTTGTCACAGAAAGCTACAGACTAAAGAGCTAGAAAGTAGTGTCCACAAAAGGCAACATCAAAAAAAAAAGAAGAGAGAGAGAGAGCTTTAGCTGTTTGTTCTCAGAACTGTCTAAAGGCTGTTGAAGGACATAAGACATTCAATGGAACAGACATCAGACATCCTTCACACGTTTCCTCTGTGCTAGTGATTCTTTTTCCTGAACACACAGAAGACTCTAACTTTATGAGATAAAGACTACAGTCATTTCCTTTTCAGTAGTGAGGAAGACATCAAGGTACAGAGATTTTAAATAACTTGTCCAAAGCACTTGGTTAGAAAGTGTCAGAGTCAGCATTGAAACGAAGGCAAGAAGGCTTAGGACCTTCTCTCTTAAAAACTGTAACATATTTCATTGAATACTTTTGTGATCAAGAGGACTCATACACTTCTCGCTTCATTACTTCATAGAATTTCTGGAATTTAAAATCTAAGTAATTTTGAAATTATTGTGACCCTGCCAGATAGGCCCTGGCACCATCTGAGATTTTGAAACCTTGCAAAACTCACAATATGTGATGGGATAGGCATCTCTGTCTTACTCTTTTTTAAACTGAAGTGTAGTTTATTTACATTAGTTTCAAGTGTACAGCAAAGTACTTCAGTTATGCATATATATCTACACGTGCTTGCTAAGTCCTGTCAGTCGTGTCTGACTCTTTGCAACCCTATGGATTAGAGCCTGCCAGGCTCGTCTGTCTATCGGATTCTCCAGGCAAGAATACTGGAGTGGGTTTCCATGCCCTCTTCCAGGGGATCTTCCTGACCCAGGGATCAAATCCATATCTCTTGCATTGCAGGAGAATTCTTTACTGCTCCACCACCAGGGAAGCCCAAGATATATATCTGTAAATATATGGATATGAAAGTTGGTCATTCAGTTGTGTCTGCCTCTTTCTGACCCCATGGATTGTAGCCCACCAGGCTCCTCTGTCTAGGGAATATATATGTATATATTTCATATTCTTTTAACTTATAGGCTGTTATGACATATTGAATAGAGTCCCCTGTGCTATACAGTAAGTCCCTATTGGTTGTCTATTTTACATACAGTAGTGTTTATCCCAAACTCCTAATTTATTCATCCCCACAATGCAGAGTAGATTAAGTCATGAACAGTCAACTTTAAAAAGATATTATTCTCAATGAGGATGATAATACACTTAGACTATAAGCCTAAATGTCTTTACTTTATCCATTCATTGTAGAGTAAGAGCTGGCCAATTTTTTCAGGTATGACTTTAACCACCTTGAAATTATTAATAGAATTGTTACATTTTGACAGCTTCTGTGATTTACATTTTATAAATTTTATAAACTCAATAGACTATCCCATAGCATCAAGGTATTTATTATTTATACAATAATTTACATCTATAGTGTTCAATGGACTTCCCTTGTGGCTCAGACAGTTAAGAAACTGACTGCAAAGATCCCTGGGTTGGGAGGATCCCCTGGAGGAGGGAATGATTACCACTCTAGTAGTCTTTCCTGGAGAATTCCGTGGACAGAGGAGCCTGGTGGACTATACAGTCCATGGAGTCACAAAGAATCAGACATGACTGAACGACTAACACACTTTCACTTTCATAGAGTTCATTATGCTGTGCTATTACTTGTAATCACAGCTGTATGTTGGTGTGGGCAAATACCAGATGCACACATACACATGCAGTAGACATACATGCTTGCATTTCTCCTTGGAAATATTTGGCAATGCACACAAGGTTGGATAATGATTTGCTGTTAGAACTTGGCATTTGTTCTCGAAAATATATTTATTAGCTATGACAAAAATTCTTGAATTCAACTTAAGAGAAGAAAAATCTCTTTAATTTTTGTTTTATTCTCCCATACTCCTAAAGATAGAGGACACCTAAAAGTTTACAGTACGATTTTCCCTAGGACTAACTATGAGACACCAAAATTTTCAATGGATGTGCAAAAGGTATATTGTTATTAAACAGCAAAGAGAGAACTTGCTAGTGGGTGTGTGGCTTCCCAGTCTATTGCTTTGTGAATGCACAGATCAAGAGACCTGAGACAAGTATTTATCTTAAATAACCAAGCTGCAGGCTTCTTAGAGACAAATAAAGGTTCTCTATGGCTCCCAGGGGTCCTTTGCATCACTATTATTGTGCCACATGTGTCTGACCCTTCTTTTAATTTATTCCCTTAATTTTTTGTGTCTTTTTATGTGAAATGAAACACTGACATTTCAAAAAAATGAATGTATAAAATGATAGTATGTTTTGAATTTAAATGCGCATGTGTAACAGATAAATAGATAGATAAATAGATCTCATTATTTCGTCTACATCGATAGACATTTCCTATTCAAACTCAGAACTGACATATCTGGGGAGAGGTGAATCTGGGAGTAAACAGATGAAGATAAGCCACCCTTTCCTTTTCACATCAAAAACAGAAACATCCAATCTTCTCTCCTAATTTTTTTCTTGATTTTTAACATTAATTCATCTCCCATTTTTAAGAACTGATTGTTATACTAGTCTTTATATATGTATGTATATATATATTTTTCATACACTCAGCTTTTACCATAGAAAACACTTTTACTCACTTTTCCCATAGAAAACACTTCGCTTGGCTTCTTTTGTGGGTGAACATTTAAAGCAAAAGATGAACAAAGTAGGAAGTAGGTCCGATGATACACCATCTATCCCAACGTATTGGTGAGTACTCTAAGCTCTGAAGGGCTTTTAAGAAATATAAGCTCTTAATGCTAAGATCATTTCTGTGTTAACAAATACTTTTCTATAAAGTCAACCCCCCAGCTGTAGGAAACATTGTTTTATTTATTTGGGGGTTTAAAAGTTTTTTATTGCAGCTAAAACATCTATCTTTTATGATGATGCATTTTTAATGCACGGTTGGGTTAAGCCTTACTACTTTGGTCTAATAAATAGAGAGATGAAAATTGAGCAGCTGGATGAAGCCAGGAAACTCTTGACTTTCGTGTCACTTGCCTCAGCCACCTGGTTGCCTACAAAGAGATCTTGACCTATGTCATAGAAGTACTGATGTGGAGATTAAATAACGAATAGCTGCAAGTGATTTTGAAGGGCAACTCAGGATGACTTTAGGGTGTTAGTTTACCCTGAGTGCCCCGTGAGAAGTCAAAGAGCAATCCATTGCACTTGTACTGTGGCGTCAGACTTGACTCCTGGCAGGTAACCAATACTTTTTATTTTGATTATAGTAGGAGGCCAGGATTAAAAAAAGAAATACTCACTTAAGTATGAAATTATATTCAGTCCAAATAATGGAAGATCTTACAATTCTGAACTTTTTTGCCATTTTTTTTCAAAATGAAAAGGACTTCAAATCAGTTCAGTTCAGTTCAGTTCATTCACTCAGTTGTGTCCATGAAAAGGAATTAGAGAAAGCCAAAAGATGTTCATTTTTAAAAAACTTTTAATTTCATAAATGCTGAAGTAAAGCATTATCTTCTTGGGCTAGGGCTTTGTTATACTGTTTTCTTTAAGATGGAAAGAGCAAAGAGTTCTTAAAAATTAAGAGCAAATTTATTAAATTAATTGAAAAGGCTGATGCCCTTTTTCTGTATAGATGCCATAAGATTTGAATATGAGTAATTGTGTGCAAAAGGATATAGGCAGCTAATTAACTGAATGATAAATAACAATCAAATAATGAAACTGCTTTAAAACATGTATCTTAAGACTTAAATAAATGCATTCACCAATTTTAATCTGCAGTTGTAAGAGAAATTTGTTAACAGTGATTTATCTATTTTGTTGGAATCTACTTGTCATACTTCTTGAAATGTGTGCTGCCATGTCCAACTCTTTGCGATCCTATGGACTGTAGCCACACCAAGTTCCTCTGTCCACGGAATTTCCCAGGCGTGAATATTGGAGTGGCTTGCCATTTCCTATCCCAGGAGATCCTCCCAATGCAGAGATCAAACCATATTTCCTGTGTCTCCTGCACTGCCTGGCTGATTCTTTACCACTCTGCCGGCTGGGAATTGCTATTCTTGAAACAGTTTTCCATTATTTCAAAGTAAGGGTAATCCTTCCATTCCCCTCTTCGTACTGCCAGCACAAATTCTCATATCTGGGCTCTTTTCTCCTTTTCACCAATCTCTCCTCTTCCAGTCCCTCCACCACAACATGTTCACTCCATCTATTATCATCCATGTTATGTGACCTTGGGCTTTCCAGGTGGCTCAGTAGTAAGAAATTTGCCTGCAATGCAGTAGACGTGAGTTTAATCCCTAGGTCAGGAAGATCCACTGGAGAAGGGCACAGCAACCCACTCCAGTATTCTTGCCTGGAGAATCTCATACAGAGGAGCCTGGCTGGCTACAGTCCATGAGTATGCAAAGAATCAGGCACAACTGAAGTTACTGAGCACACACATATCTGTGACCTCTCCCATCGCCTAGAGTTCAAAGCTCATATTCTTGCTATGAAATCATTCCACATGCTTGCTTTTCATCTTCCCAATTTTATCTTTGCTTTTATTTCTCTGCACAAAACTTTCCAGCTGAATGATTTTATTAATTAGTCCTCTTGTGCTTTATTTCAATAACTACCTACTTATCATCCACCATGTGTAAGATCAAGGATCTTGTGTCTGTGATGCTTCTGAGGCTGCAAGGCAGCAGCTCCCCAACCCACCTGGTTGTGAACATGCTCTCCCTCCAGTCAATTGCTCTTTTCCTAGTTTCACTTGAAGACTTTTCTGAAACATTCTAGTCTTAAGGACTGAGACTCTTCTATGTATACAAAGGCTGTATCACTTTATCAACACATTTGCTATATTAGCTAATTTATAGAAGATCAGGAGCTTGTGTCTTGTGTTTATTTCTAGCCTATATAGGCTGTTTGCAATATCCTTCCTATGTGTGTGTTAGTTGCTCAGTTGTGTCCAACTCTTTGTGACCCCATGGACCATAGCCTAACAGGCTTCTCTGTCCACGGAATTCTCCAGGCAAGAATACTGGAATGGATTGCCATTCTCTTCTCCAGGGGATCTTTCCCACATAGGGATTGAACCCAGGTCTCCTGCATTGCAGGAAGATTCTTTACTGTCTGAGCCACCAGAGAAGCCCATCTTTTGTATAATACAATCTTAATGATAATTTATTGAAAGAAAGCATAAAGAAGCAAAAAAGAATATGTTTTAAGTTAGATATAAGCTTGAACCCTGTTTGTGCCTCTATCTAGCTGTCCTTAGGCAGTTTTATTTAATTCTTCTGAGTGTTTTTTCCTCATTTTGTAACGGGCATGATAATAACTACTCCCTAGGGAGCTCTGAGTGCTAAATATTTAATCACCTTTTTCTCTTGATGATAAACAGAAACTAAAACTAGGACTTGTGTATTTATTCTTTAGATTTTTTTTTTAATTTCAAAGAAAAGATTACAAAAGAATCATAATCCATTTTTTCCACAGTCAAACATGAAGTGTCTTTCTGGTTTATGTACATGTTTTAACATTTACATATGTGTGATTGCATTATGGCTGATTTTCTTTGAACTGAGGTTATTGTCTCAAAAGAAAGTCTGGTTTTAATATTTAACCATGAATAGAAGAAGCACATTTCCACTTGCAAGTGTCATTAAACATAAGAGATTAAAGATTTGTCCATTTGAATCATAATTGCCTAGTAACAAATTTCATAGCCGAATATTAACGAGTTCAGATAGCAGCTAACGTTCTCAGTGGCTCCATCTGTGGTGCAGACAGCTAAAGTCACTCAGGAAGAAGTGGGTCTACCTCTCTGGATCATGAAGCAGCATTTCCACCTCATACGCCACAGTCCAGTCACCCAAATTTAGAAACTGTAAGTTCTGACAGCTTGCAGTTCTCAGAAAAGGAAAATTATCACCATAGGAAATAAAGGTGCCGATTCCTCAACCAGAGAGAACCAGTCATGGTAGTTGGTTCTGCAAGTCACCTAGATACGTCTTGAGTTTTAATAATAAATGATAACTTGAGATCACAAACGTGGTAGACACTGAGCGTCTTTCTCTAGGTCCTGAAACATCACAATGCCTGAGGGTTGTGCGGGAAACTCAGGGACTTGAAAAAGCAGAAAATATAGATGTCCAAGAGAGAAAACATTAGCAAATTCATTATTATTCTCACCTCAGAAGGGGAAACAACCTGAATGATTATGAAAAAGTGAAAGAATAACATTTTTGATTTGAATGAGATAAAAATTTGGGATTCCCAGATGGCACCAGTAAAGAATCCACTTGCCAATACAGGAGATGCAAGAGACGCGGGTTCGATCCCTGGGTTAGGAAGATACCCTGGAATAGGAAATGGTAACCCACTCCAGTATTCTTGCCCGGAAATTTCCATGGGCAGAGGAGCCTGGAGGGCTACAGTCCACAAGGTCACAAAGAGTGGCACACAACGATGAGTGTGATCGTTATGACTACCTCTTATTTGCTTTCTTCTTTTTTTAACAAGGGGCTTTTTGGAAACATTGTGTTAGGATGGATGCATGCGTGCTCAGTCTTGTCTGACTCTTTTGTGACCCTGTGGACCATAGCCCACCAAGCTTCTCTGTCCATGGGATTTTCCAGGCAAGAATATGAAGAGGGTTGCCATTTTTTTCTCCAGGGGATCTTCCCAACCCAAGGATCAAACCCAAGCCTCCTCTGTCTCCTGCATTGGCAAGCAGATTCTTTACCACTATGCCATCTTGGAAGCCTCATGGCAAGGTATACATAGCATAAATCTTTCTGTTGGAACCATTTTATGTACACAGTGCAGGGTTTTAAGTAACTTCGCATGGTTGTGCAACAATCACCACTACCCATTCCCAGAATTATTTTTAGCATCTTGTCCTGTACCTAGTCAACTCTATTTCTCCCTTCTTTCCTCCTGAATCCACCTCTGGCAAACCACTCTCCTTGCTGTCTCTATGAATTGGAGGACTCCAGGTACCTCATATATTGACTTTCTTTTCTTCACCTTTCACTCCTAAACATATACGGTTTAAAATGTGTTGTCTTTGGAATGTGGACTTCATTACACACCACTCACTAAGAAGTGCTGCAGCCCAGTGAGAATTCCTATGCTGGTGGTTTATCTGATTCTACTCTGAGCAACCCAGCCTGCTACTGCCTCCAAGGATGGGGGCTCGGTGGGCTGGCCTCCTGAGAGGCCCCACGGGTTTACTTTGAGAGACTGTTATGTGACCCTGCTGAGGCAACCTTCCGATCACAGATGCCCATGCAAAAACCTTTACCATTAGAGTGTAATGGAAAGCAGATTTTAACATTCAGGGAAAATGTGATTTCAGATATATTAAAGATCTTTATGTGGAAAAGGCTTCTTTTTAACTGAGTCCCCACAGGAAACACGTTTCCCCTTGGGTGTTATGTAACATAAGCATGATTCGGTCTTCAAGATAGAGTTCAGGCAATTTAATGGGGGACAAGCAACAAATTCAAACTACCCAGACTTGAACTTGAAAGAAGTACAGATGGAAAAAATATAAAATGATCAAAATTTATATAAGATTGCTCTGATCAGGAAATCAGTTCATCAAAAGAAATGGTTTGCAGAGTATTTACAACTCCATAATTTAAGATATTCTTTTCTCCATAAGCTGCCTTTTAATGCTTCATTGCATGATAGATGCAAGGTAGAACACTATACATAATGAATTCCTACAATTGACTAATCCTTTCATAGTTATTTGTGAGGATAGAGAATAATGTACTGCCCTGTAGAGAATACCAGGTTTTAATTCACTCAAGGGACTTTATCAACATAAAAATTGGAAAAATATGTGTTAATTTGCCCTTGGATCATCTGTCAGTGTTATTATCAATAGCAATAATAATCATAATATTGTATACACTACTCATAATTAAATCATTTTTGTCTTTTCATTCATATAATACTGAAGGTTTTCCATATTCATTTCTAAACATACAAATGTGAGTGCTAAGGTATTACAAAGGTATTTAAACTGAATTTTTATGCATTGATCTAGCAGGAATCAGTTTCCCCTGATGTCAGTGAAAGAAAATTACTGGGTTATTCTCTGTGCTCCTTCCCAGAGAAATAAACTTGAGTTTATGTTATAAATAGCCAAACAGCATCTTTTATATATAAAACTTTATAGTCAAATGCCAGTACTTAGATCTGATATAATTCTCTGATAAGCATTATGGTATAATGTGTAAAGTGCCAGGAAAACAAAGGCTTATAGGAAAAGAATTCCTCAAGGGAGACCAAGCTCCAAACCTGTCAATCAAAACCTTAGGCACATTTCTATCCTTATATCCAGCCAGTGGTATTGATACTGAGTGAGAAAGAATATAAAATTTGCATAACTACAAGGCACACAATAGACCTTTGTTATGACCTCTGGCTTTGCACAAAAACAATATCTTCACAAGGGGGAAATCACCAGTTTGGAGACAGAGAATTTGAAGAAACTTCTTTGCCAAACATTTGCCTATGCCTATTTCCATCACTGAGCATGCATCCTGAATGATGTCAGAGTTTACCAGCATCAGTTAACTCCTATAGTACCCATTTTGTATGTCACATCCATTCTAAAATAAAAATGATTCATCACTGTTTAACCTTTACCATTATCTTTCTCTCTCTTGAAGTTTAACTTGAACTGTAATGATCATTGCTAAAAATATCGATCATGTTTTCATGAGATATTGAGGAAATCCATACGTTTCTTACAGACAGGCTAACATCCCAGTTCCTGTTGGTGAGAAATTTGGGGTCTTTTCAAAAAATCTAAGCAGTGTTTGCAACTGTCTGTTGCTTATCTTTCCAGTTAGGCTGATTTTCTCACTGTCCTAAACACAGCAATGTGTTTTCTGTTTTCCAATCCATGCTTTTTGTATTCCATTCCGTCCTCTGAAATATTCTTTCTCCTCTTCTCTTCAGTGACAATCCTAGCACTCTTTTATAGCTGCACTCCTCTCTGAAGATTTAAAAAATCATTTCAGACAATTTTATCAGCATTTAATAAGGTATATTACTACTTTCGCTCTTGTAACCCGTGTGTATGTTTGCATGCACAAAAATATCAAACCACTTTTTAAATCAAATATCAGCTGCTTGAGACCCAAGGATGTCTTCTTTTGTTTTCTGTAGTCTCTTTAATGCTAATGAGTCTTATCTCACTAAAATCCATCCTCCTTTTAAATTATAAGGAGATGTGGTACACATATACAATGGAATATTAGTCAGCCATAAAAAATGAGATAATATGATTTGCAATGACACAGATGAAGCTAGAGATTATTATACTAACTGAAATCAAACAAGGAATAACATTATATGATATTGTTTACTGTGGAATCTAAAAAAAACGATACGAATGAATCATTTGTATCTGTATTTACAACACAGAAATAGATTCACAGACCTTGAAAACAAATTTATAGTTATCAAAGTGGAAGGAGGGCATCAATTAGAAGTTTGGGTTAACAGGTATCATATTACATAAAATATATAAAAATTATATACATAGGCTTCCCTGGTGGCTCAGGTGGTAAATAATCTGTCTGAAGTGCAGGAGACCTGGGTTTGATTCCTGGGTGGACAAGGTCCCCTGGAGAAGGGAAGGGCAACCCACTCCAGTATTCTTGCCCGGAGAATCCCATGGACAGGGTAGGCTGGTGGGCTACAGTCCATGGGGTCACAAAGAGTTGGACATGACTAAGTGACTACGCTTCACTATATATATGTGTGTATGTGTGTGTGTGTGTTGCTTCAGTCATGTTCGACTTTCTGTAACCTATGGACTGTAGCCCACCAGGCTCCTCTGTTCATGGGATTCTCCAGGCAAGAATACTGGAGTGGGTTGCCAACCCCTCCTCCAGGGAATCTTCCAGATCCAGGGATTGAGCCCACATCTCCTGGGGTTCCTGCACTGCATTCTTTACCTCATGCCACCAAGGAAGCCATATATATATATTACAGAATCATTTTGCTGCATACCCAAAACTAATACAACAATTTGTAAATCAACCACACTTCAATAACAATTAAAAAAATAAAGTATGAGCATTATGAAACCATAAATAAATTATAGGCCATCTTTCTAAAATGGTAAATAATCTGTTTGCATTGATTCAAACCTGAAATCCTTGCTGACTTTGACAGCATGCTTTGCGATCTTACCTTCTCCATCTCTCTAGCTTCATCCTAAAGCTTCATCCATTGCTTTTGTGCTCTTGCGGTCAGGAATTGGGTGTTTTACAGCAGCGCATTTTTTATATATCCTTCTCATTCACCTATTAATTCTTGGTCATCTTTTAAGATTCAGGTCAAGCATCACTTCCTCATGGAAACCTTGTCCCTGGAGACTCCACTGTGAGTAACAGATGATCTCTAGTAGCGTCTGAGCCTCCCTTTGGTCCAGGCCAGCTTCATATTACATAGTATTCTAAAGTTCTGTCAATGTCTCTTCTTTTCCCTGGGGGAACTGTAAACTGTTCAAGGAAGAAGGGCTGTGCTTTATCTGACCCTGGATTGCTTGAATGTGGCACAGGACTGGACTGTAGCCCTCCAGGCTCCTCTGTCCTTGGAATTCTCCAGGCCAGAATACTGGAGTGGGTAGCTGTTCTGTTCTCCAGGATATCTTCTCAACCCGTGTCTCCCACATTGCAGGTGGTTTCTTTACCAGCTGAGCTACCAGGAAAGCCCTATCACATGATCAACAGGTAACAAATCTCACCAGAAGTGAGGGTACAACGTTGCTACCTTCCTGCTTCTCTAGTACCTTGTGGTTTACTGTCTGGGGCTGAACTTAAGCTATACTTTAAGTAAGTTAATAATGATGACCTATAAAATAAGTAAATGTGTTTGTTAAATTTTCCTGAAATGGTTTATTTTTATTGTGTATGAAGCTTTAGCAAGTAACACTGAGTTTTTGCTTGATTTTATTATGAATACATACCTTTTTAGGACGGTTGGTGATGAACCTGGATTTTTTTTTGTTTGTTTCATTAGACTATATCCTTGCTACAGGTGGTCGCAGGTTTAGGCAAACCAAGAAAGTATTTAGCTGTTGGCTTTCTGTTTCCCTGAATTAGCAGGTGCCTGCTGTCAGCTTATTCATCTGGCCACAAAGAATGGAACTGCTCTGGCTTCAGTCCACTGTCCCTTGTCAGCTCCGGGCTGCCGGGGTGCTCTTGGGAGAATCACTGGAGAGTGGATGAGCCCCTAAGAGAAGAGACATGATGGTGGGGAGAAGGCATCCAGCAGAGGATCTAGAAACAGATAGCCAAGAAGTGGGATGGATCAAAGATGGAGCTATATGCGGAGACTGTTTCTCATCTCAAAATGTGCCATCGTACTCTACATTCTCCTAGAAACATTTCAAGTGCTCCATTTTCATATATTGTATCTTTACTTCTCACTTCACGTCCTTCATTCCGACTGAATTACATGTTAATATATTAACTGTTGCTCTTTGGTACTTTCTGTCACTTTATATAGTCCCTTAAAAATTGGAAGTAGAAGTTTTCTAGTGTGTTTTCTTCTTGGTCCAACTTCTTCCGAACCTATCCCATATATACCTAAAGATCTCAAGTGTGTGGACTAGTCCAAATGAGATCAAATGCACACTACTGAAAGCCTACACTCTAGAAATACTTCAAAGACAAATGGGCTGCTCCCTGTTGCAGTGACTACAGTCAAATCTGTCTACAGTAGTTGCAAGGAGACTTCTTTAGCCCTATTTTCATATTAATTCTATTAGTGTTTAAATTTAATTGTATTTCTCTAGTTGATTTAAGTAAATCATTTGCTTAAAGTATTTTGTTTCAGCAGCTAATTTGTATCCTATGACACCCCTTATATGTAGAATCTAAAAAGAAACGATGCAAATGAACTTACTTACGGAACAGAAACAGACTCACAGTTTAGAGAAAAAACTTTTATGGTTGAAGGATGGGGAGCCGGGATAGTTAGGGAGTTTGGGATGGACATGTACACAAGGCTATATTTAAAATGGATAACCAGTAAGGACCTACTGTAGANTTTGTATCCTATGACACCCCTTATATGTAGAATCTAAAAAGAAACGATGCAAATGAACTTACTTACGGAACAGAAACAGACTCACAGTTTAGAGAAAAAACTTTTATGGTTGAAGGATGGGGAGCCGGGATAGTTAGGGAGTTTGGGATGGACATGTACACAAGGCTATATTTAAAATGGATAACCAATAAGGACCTACTGTAGAGCTCAGGGAACTCTGCTCAATGTTGTGTAGAAGCCCGAGTAGGAGGGGAGTTGGGGGAAGCATGGATACGTGTATGTGTATGGCTGAGTTCCTTTGCTCTTCATCTGAAACTATCACATCGTCGTGACTCTACTATACCCCAATAAAAAATTAAAAGTTAAAAAAAAGTATTCTGGAGAATTTAATAAATGATTTTATAAATAAAAGCATGATTTTTGTTTGTCCTGGCAAATACATGAATCAATCTCCTGCTTGTACAAATGCGGAATCATTACTATCATTAATAATGTAAAACTCTAACAAATTAGATAGCACTATTCCTAAAGGAGTGCCTGATGAACTATATAGAGAGATTTGTGACATTGTACAGGAGACAGGGATCAAGACCATCCCCATGGGAAAGAAATGCAAAAAAGCAAAATGGCTGTCTGGGGAGGCCTTACAAATAGCTGTGAAAAGAAGAGAAGCAAAAAAGCAAAGGAGAAAAGGAAAGATATAAGCATCTGAAGGCAGAGTTCCATANCACTGGAAACTACCTGTTTACAGTTATGACTGATAAGATGTGTTCAGATACGCCATGCAACAGCCAAGTGTCAGCAACTCCTGTCCAGGAAAAAACATTTTCAATTCTATTTTTAAAGAAATATAATTAAGGTCAGTGAGGTGACCTCACCTTTGAAAGACTAAATTTAGCTTTCAATGGGGCTTATAAAGTAGAAAGTATTTTCTATGCAGCTTTAAGAAAAAGGGCTTGCAGAAAATAAGAGATGGAAATTTATTACACTATTACTTTGCAGCTTTTTATTATTATACTTCCTCTTAATTCTATTGAAAAATCTATACCCTGTTTGAAAACAGATTTTTATTAGATTTTCTATTTATATTAACACGCTCCACCATGTTTAAAATATCACAACATTATATTTCACTCTTGGTTGAGGATAAGGGAGAAGAATATATTCTTTTGTAGCCGGAAGCATCTATTTCTTGGAAACTGGTAAATATAGGAAGCACACAAACATAAAATATATGCACTGTTACCACTTAATAAAAAATCTAGTTTTCCTAGTACTAAATAAAGTTTATAAAATAAAATTGTAAATTGGTTAAACATGGATTTTAATAATCCAACTCCCCTCATCCAACCTCTCTACACACCAAAATTTAAAATATAGTCCCATTGAGAAGTTGATGAGTACCAGATAGAAAGCCAAGGATATAAAAATGATCAAATAAGTAGAGACTCAAACAAGACACAGATACTTTGATGTAGTTTAGAGAGGTTGAGTAGAAATACAAGACACAGAGAAAATTTTAATTCTGAACCAAAGAGGCAGAACATTAAATTAGATCAATACAGATATGGGGAAAGAATGAAAGAGAAAACAGCATTTTGAAACAGATCACTAAACATCCATCTGTAAAATGAATTTTGACATTTGGATTATAATAAGCAGAAACGGAGACAATTCCAGGTCAATCAAGCCAAAATGTATATTGCATCTAACGTGGAAAAAAGTTATGCAGGACTCAAATTTGTATTGAAATATGTCTTTCTCCGTAAGGATCTCCATCTTACACAAGGAATACCAGACATTCTTAAGTACTTAAAATTCAAAGAGGAACACTGTTAGTTCCTAAGGATAGAAAGATTGGATGGGATATGGAGAGAGTAATTCCCTATTAAAGTTCATTATAAGATTAGAAAATCATACAATAGAGTTTTAGCAGAAAGGGAAAGAAAGAATTGGTCAGGTCCAACTCCTTTACTCTATAAATGTGGAATCTAAAGACGAGAGATGTTAGGAACCAACATTTCCCAAAAGGAACACAATATTTGGTAGCAATACTGGCCAGCCAGAAATCCAAGTTTGGAAACTCTGAGTACGTCATACTGTCACTCAATTCAATGTTAAAATGACACTTACGTAATAAAACATGCTCAACTGCTTTCTGGTGAANCCTCTGTCCATGGAATTCTCCAGGCCAGAATACTGGAGTGGGTAGCTGTTCCCTTCTCCAGGGGATCTTGCTAAGCCAAGGATAGAACCAAGGTCTCCCAAATTGCAGGTGGATTCTGTACCATCTGAGCCACCAAGGAAGAACACATATATATGTCTATTTATATATACATTTACTTATACAAAGATAGAATAATTTTCAGTCTTATCAGATAAATAATTAAAATAATATTTTCCTGGTTGCATTTAATTGTCTGTTGACTTGTAAAGTGAGGTGGTGGCCAGGTGCAAACAATGATGGAGTATAGAAGTTAATTATTCTTCACTATTTTTTTCTCCTTTTGCTTTCCCCTATTCACTCTCACCCTGCTGCTGCTGCTGCTGTTAAGTCGCTTCAGTCGTGTCCAACTCTGTGTGACCCAATAGACAGCAGCCCACCAGGCTCCTCTGTCCACGGGATTCTCTAGGCAAGAACACTGGAGTGGGTTACCACTTCCTTCTCCCCACCCTCACTCAAGTACATGGAATTCTCTGGTCCCAGTACTGTTCCTGATTATGAGGAAAATGGCAAAAATATGACTGACTGCAATGACCACCTAGTTTTTCTGCCAGTAGATCTGAGTTGATTTAATCTCATTATTATTGAAAATTTGCTTACAACATATGGATAATCTTGACTCTTAAAAGAAGTAGAGTTTATGAATGTCTGCTTTTTGCCTTAGAGTTTTTAAACTGCAACTGATACCAAGTAATAGACTGATGGTATAGAAAAATATTTTATAATCTGATACACAGTATTTTAAAATTTTCTCCTAAAAACATAAAAAAGGAAACTCTCTTACCTGTTTGTTTAGTTTTTTCAAAATTCCAATATGTTACACATGAGAAGCCAGGAAAGATATTTCACACAAAATATGTAAATTGTGATGACAGGAAAAGGCATAAAATGGTATGTATTGGGTCTATATAAGAAAACAAAAATGGACACGAATATTATGGCAACTTTCTTCATCTTGAAAGTCTTATTTAGAAATACTAGGAACCAGTGTTTGATGAAGATATGAAAACTTAGTTATATCTGAGTTTCTTGTCTATGTGTACCATTCCATTCCATTTGTTTTACTTAAATCTTTCTTATATATTTTTGGGCCTCTTCAGAGAAGGCAATCTGAAATAATAAAGAATCTTTATCAACAATTTAATGAGACAATGTAAGTGTGAAATTCAGAGAGTAAAGGAAAGGATGGAGTTGTTTTCATTTGTCTCTCATTATTCACAATGTCCATAGAAAAATATATGCTACAAGATACAGATTTTATTAAACATGCTGACCAAAGAAAGTACAGAAACTCTCAAAACACAAGCTATTAAACACTGAAATGGGCTATCCTGAGAGATTATTGAATTTCCGAGCCTGAGAATGTAATTGTGGAGAATTAGTCTGTCATGAATCCTAGAAGAAGAGATAAAGGAGACCTCTTCTAGTCTGAAGAGCTTAAGANAAAGAAAGTACAGAAACTCTCAAAACACAAGCTATTAAACACTGAAATGGGCTATCCTGAGAGATTATTGAATTTCCGAGCCTGAGAATGTAATTGTGGAGAATTAGTCTGTCATGAATCCTAGAAGAAGAGATAAAGGAGACCTCTTCTAGTCTGAAGAGCTTAAGAAATGTTTATTAAGCTATGTATGCCAAAAGGTCATTAGGTAAAAAGAGGTGTCCCAAATACACCGTTCAGCACCTTCTCACACATGAAAAGCTTCGTAAATATTGTGACTTATTACAGCTTAAACTACATTTAACTCTTAAAATACTGAATATAATCAGTCCATCAGTGGCCCAAAGCTTCTAGCGTTGAAAGCCAAAACTGTGTGCCTTTGCTATTCCCATTGTACAAGGATCAATTTACACAAGGTGATTACCAAAAAAACAATAGCCACTGATAGACGTTACTCTTTTATATTATCAAATTCAATGTTTTAACTTAATGGCAAAATGTAGACAACATTAAATAGGGGAAGGTATTCTTGGGTTATGACAATGTCATAAAAATCTGACTCACAAAGCTACCTTTGACTCCCTCATACTCATAAGGATGCCCATATACACGTGCACTTGCTATGAAAACTAATTTCAGAAAAAAAACAAATTTTAGGGAAAATTATGCTTCTCAATATAGGTAATCAAGATAAATGGAATTTGTCATTACCCTACAGTATCTTTCCAGCTAGAGGTGGTTGTGTTTGTTGCTATTTTAGTCACTAAGTCAAGTCTGACTCTTTGTGACCCCATGGACTGTACCATGCCAGGCTCCTCTGTCCATGGGATTTTCCAGGCAAAAGTGCTGGAGTTGGTTGCCATTTCCTTTTCCAGCGGATCTTGCTGACCCAGGGATTGAACCTTGATCTCTTACGTCTCTTGTATTGGCAGATGGGATCTTCACCACTGAGTCACCTGAGAAGCCCCAGTGGTGCTGTGTGCTCAGAACTAAATTCTGCTTAGTACACTGTTTTAATGGAGTTTATCCTGGCTACAGTCTGCTTCCCAGCCTTACCACCCTCAAGACAACTGGGAGCCAGGGAAATTTACAAGGTAAGAAAAGTAATGAGTAATTTTTCATAGTATCTTTCTTTAAACATACCCAGCTTATGGTTAAATATTTACTACCAAAATTTATCAAAGTTCACTCAAATAGTTGTTCTTTTAATTTTTTTTCTTCTAGTTTTATTGAAATATAGTTGACATATAGCACTCTATAAGTTTAAGGTGTATAGCATTATTATTGGATTTACATGCATAAGGGAGTGATTATCACAATAAGTTTACTGAAAGGACATCATTTCATATATATCAAATTAAAGCAGAAAAAAAATTTCTTGGGATGAGAACTCTTATGATTTACTCTTAACTGCTTTCGTATATAATGAGTAGCATCACTAATTCTATTTATCATGTTTTAAGTTACATCCTTAATATGTATAACCAGAAGTTTCTACCTTTTGATTACCTTTGTTTTTCACAATCTAGAGGTGTTTAAGAACAAGTCATATGCTGATTTTTAGTTCCTTCTACTTCAGAGTTACTGAATAAGGAGACTAGGAATGAAGAAGAAGACATATATTTCCTAATAACACTTTATTCTGTCTTCTCTTGGCACTCCTTCTTTGGAGAGAGAGAAAAGAGCCAAGAATAGGAAGCTAAAGTGGAACCTGAGACCAGGATTGCAGTATTCCCTGTTTGTCCAAATCTCAACCTTCTTAAGCATTTCTCTGTTTTCTCCACGGCCAAAAAATAAAGCAGGAAAAAATGAGGAAATCAGGAAAATTATTGTTTGGTTATCCCGGTAAGGGAACAGCACCCCACTCCAGTACTCTTGCCTGGAAAATCCCATGGATGGCAGAGCCTGGTAGGCTGCAGTCCATGGGGTCACAGAGAGTTGGACACGACTGAGTGACTTCCCTTTCCCTTTCTCTTTCTCTATCCCAGGAAGAGGTCTTTCCTTACTGATAATGGAATTCAGTATGGTTTCATAACAAGCCCAGTTAAATTTAATTTATGCTTTCTAAGTCATGTGAAAGGAAATTAAACCCTGCTCTGCGCTTTGAGAACCTCAAGTTTCTCTTGTATGTTGACATGTTATTAGAGCAGCGAGTTACCAAGTGGAACACTCTCCTTGGCAAAGCTCCCTTAATTCCTCTGTTTGACTAATTTCAAATATTATTTTCCATTTGCATTTAATCTAACTATATCACATCTCCAGTTCCTTTAATCCCTGGTCACTACTGAAACTTCTAGGCTCATCAGTTATTACCTATCTTGTTTATTACCTATCTTGTTTATATTTCCTTGCTTCATCTCTTCCTACTTTTGCTTCCCTCCCTCTCAGTCCTTCACAAGAAATATTCTGAATCTTGATGCAATACTAAACCCTCTTACTCCCATTCTTAACTAATTATTTATCAAGGGATCTGAAGGTTGGAAGGTATTCTCCTATTTTCTAATCTCCGGATTCAGACCACATGTGTTGTCCAAGTGCCTACCTTCCCCACACACCACACCACCCGCCTTAATGCCTACCACCTTTTATCTCCCTGGTAACTGCTGTTTAGATAAGGATTTATGTTGCATTTCCTGATACCAGAACATCGTTATCTCTCACACCAGCTGTCATTCAGGCTGTCCACCCAAATGTCCACATTTATAATTCTTCACTTTTGATCTTCTCTGAGAACCTCACCCTGCTTAGTTAACTTATATGCAGAGCACGCCATGAGAAACGCTGAGCTGGATGAAGCACAAACTGGAATCAAGATTGCTGGGAGAAATATCAATAACCTCAGATATACAGATGACACCACCCTTATGGCAGAATGTGAAGAGGAACTAAAAAGCCTCTTGATGAAAGTGAAAGAGGAGAGTGAAAAAGTTGGCTTAAAGCTCAACATTCAGAAAACGAAGATCATGGCCATTCAGTACCATCACTTCACAGCAAATAAATGGGGCAACAATGGAAACAGTGAGAGACTTTATTTTTTTTGAGGGGGGGGTCTCTCAAAATCACTGCAGATGGTGAATGCAGCCATGAAGTTAAAAGAGGCCTGCTCCTTGGAAGAAAAGTTATGACCAACCTAGACAGCATATTAAAAAGTAGAGACAGTATTTTGTCAACAAAGGTCCGTCTAGTCAAACGTATGGTTTTGACAGTAGTATGTAAGTATGGATGTGAGAGTTGGGCTATAAAGAAAGCTGAGTGCCAAAGAATTGATGCTTTTGAACTGTGGTGCTGGAGAAGACTCTTGAGAGTCCCTTGGGCTGCAAGGAGATCCAAACAGTCCATCCTAAAGGAAATTAGTCCTGAATGTTCATTGGACTGATGTTGAAGCTAAAACTCCAATACTTTGGCCACCTGATGTGAAGAACTGACTCATTTTAAAAGACCCTGATGCTGGAAAAGATTGAAAGTGGGAGGAGAAGAGGACAACAGAGGATGAGATGATTGTATGGCATCACTGACTCAATGGACATGAGTTTGAGTTGGTGATGGACAAAGAAGCCTGGTGTGCTATAGTTGCAAAGGGTCAAACACGATTGAGTGACTGAACTGAACTGAAGTGAGCTGAGAACCCCATCCACCCTTCCACTCATGCACAGATTACACCCTCAGTTCAGTTTCCCATTCCCAAGATGATATTATGGGTTTGTCATGAAGAAATGTCATCAGATAAAAAAAAGTTGAACTCCAATTCCTTCATTTTTATTCAAAGCTGTATATTCAGTTTGACTCACATGATTTCACATAGTGGTGCCTCTACGTGACCTCTTTTTTTTTATTTATTCCACCTACAACTTTCTCCACATTCCTCATTCCACTCATTAGCAATCACTTGCTCTCACATCTCTACCAAGCTTTGATTGTAGTGCTCAAGAGTTCAGGGACTATAATCCACCCATTGCAGGTTCCCTTGTTGCTCAGATGGTAAAGAATCTGCTTGCAATGCAGGAGACCTGTGTTTGATCCCTGGGTTGGGAAGANCCCCCCCAGGGTTCATTTGAATCTTCAGATTTGAAATTAGACTTTTACTTTCTCAAAGAAGATATCTCCGAGCCTCCAGATTTGTACTGAGTGATGTGTTCCCATGAAATCTTGTGTTACCCGTAACAGAGCCTTTATCATAATGTGCTTTAATTTTTTACATACTTGTCTGTTTCTCACTAGAAACTAAGCACTATAAAGTCAAGGATGCCATTCATCATTTTCACGGATTTTTCTTAGAAGACAAGCATTAGGGTCTGACACATAAATATTTTGTGAACTGTACACACTAGAATTGGCCCAAGATCCTAGATCCAAGAGCATAGGAAGATCAGCAGATCAAATCTGGAAGGATTCACAAGAGTATATGAGCTATTTTGCAAAGACAACCAGACATGATAGTTGTGTGATCTAAAACAAAAGACAACAAAAATTAAAGTCATTTATCAAAAAACAAAGGACATCAAAGAATCAAGATAAATGGTAAATGTTACAAAAATTCCTAACTCCTTAGGAATTACCTGATGGTTTACTCCAAAGAAAATAATGAATACTCAGATTAAAAGCAGCCTTTGCCTCCACAACCTTACCACAGCCTGAACTCAAATTTCAAACCAAGTAGAGTGTTTTCTAAAGAGAATATCAGTAGTCTCTTTAGATTCTCAGATGTATCAGAGGATCTGGAGTACCTAGGGGCTGTGTGAGAATTCGGATGCATAGAATGAAACTTTAGAAAAATAGTCGAAAGCCAAAAATACAAGGGAGACGTAAATTGTATATTATTCTTTTTGACTGTTTGACTGTTTTTATTGAATACACCAGAGTGCGCACACTGGTTGAAAAAGGTTTCTTCAGCTTGAGTTCAATACATTTACATTGTTTATGTGAAGTGATCTCCCTGTATTCATTTTTAATTATAGATTTTATTTATTAAATATCAATCATACCAGGTCCAAGTTCAGAGGCAGAAAGGACAAAGATAGAATCTTGCATTTGGAGTGGTTCTTTCACAGAGAGAGTGGGCTAGCAACTTGTCAGAGAGGTCATGACTATTTTGGCCAAAAATTATCACAGATAAAGCTAGTGCTGCCTTGACATTATTTGAACAATACCTATACAGTTGTTACAAGCAAATTAATGGTCACCTAAAGTCTTTATTTCATAACAAATATTCAGGTTACTTGGTTTTCTCAAACTGTATAGTAAGATCAACAAGGCAGGTTATAAGCCTATATATACCTTGGATATTAAAGTAAATGAAACATTTTGATTATAGATTTATAGTTTATAAATAAATGAAGCATCTTGGCATTATGCACAGTATCTACCAGAAAGCATACTGAAAAGACCAATTTATAAGGAGCAAATTAATTTAAATTTTGTAGGAAAAAATTCTGAAAAATTTCCTGTGTCTGGCAAATGAAATTACTTATAATATTTCAAAATGCATAGCTCTTCATAGCTATTCTCTTAATTTCNTGAAGCATCTTGGCATTATGCACAGTATCTACCAGAAAGCATACTGAAAAGACCAATTTATAAGGAGCAAATTAATTTAAATTTTGTAGGAAAAAATTCTGAAAAATTTCCTGTGTCTGGCAAATGAAATTACTTATAATATTTCAAAATGCATAGCTCTTCATAGCTATTCTCTTAATTTCCTCTCTCCTGTTTTATTTTAATGAACATTAATATATTTGTATGTAATTTTTCATGTACATACACTCCTGATCCCAAGCTTTCTAGTTCTATTTTTTTATACTGTTACAAATCTCTTGAGATTTTAGTATTACTGTCATACGCCTTTTAGTAATATCATCATCCTGAAGGTTGGAGAAGTACTTCTTTTTAGGCAAGATTTTTGTTAATTTATTAACTTTTTATAAACTTTAAGTCAAGCTTCACGAAATTTTAAACTATAATCTTGTTTAATCTACTTAATTTTTAACATGACTATTATGATTGAAATGATCTCCCCACAAAAAGTCATGTCAGTTGGCGGGGGAACAGGAATCTTCAGCATTTAATTCAGTAGTAAAGTCCTAGATCAGGGTCATAATTATATCTATGAAATGATGCCATGTGGTTGGCAGCCACAAGAAAACAATCATATACTGTTATCCTTAGATAGCCCAGAATAGCTTGTCCCTGGAGCCTGTATTTTAAGTGAAATGTATGGGCAGAATCAGAGGAATGAATGTTGGACTGGAAGCTTCCACTAAGTTCTATTTCTCCCCAAATGATTCACTTAAAGCAAGTAAGTCAGCCCTCAGCCCATATAGCACACAATTAGTGGGAATGAAAACTCACCCATTGTCTTTCCAAAATGGCTGTTCTTTCCAGCTTGGCCCTTAAATACACAGGTCTCCAAAAATCTTGCTTACATGAAGCACAAGGAGTTTGAATTATTGGCTGAGTCATCAGGTCACAGAGGCCTCAGATAGAAATTTTTATTGTTTATTTAGGAAATGAAAGAGATTTGTAGAAATATGGAAATTACAGTCTATCATTTGTAGGGCAGTCTCTTTGTTTTAGGCATTCTGAAGAAACAGGCCAGTGCTATAAACAACCTCACACTAAAATTTTTTCAATACCACAACTTAGAGAAATAATAAAATGTAATTGATAGGCTTGGAGATCACGAAGGAGCTGTTGTTTGTTGAGGAGGTTTTGCACCACCGTGTTCTATTACTGAAATAATTTACTTTTATATCCTGGGCTGATATTGAAATCAGTACATTTCTGGTACAAAATAACTTTAGGCATTTTAAATATCTTTTATGTTCAAGTAAAAACCAAAGAAGGAAGCTTTGGTGTTCCTAAACCACTCTGGATGTCTTATATTTCCTTCTTTTGGAAGAGTGTACCACAGTCATTTAGTGCACAGAGAGAGAAGCCTTGTGCTCAGACTATTGGGCGGTGGTGAGAACACACAGCCAAGCTGAATGCCTTGCCAGATTGGAGCGGTATGTTGCACTTCCCCGGCTGATGGATGCCGACACACACATTGCTCCCTAATCAGCCGACTTTAATAATATCCCAGCCCTGCTGAAGGGACTGGGTAGGTGTGAGCCTCAGTCCAAGCCTGACCCTGCTGGATTTCATTCAGCTGGAAAAACGAACATCTAACACCCACTGGGAATGGGCTTTGCTTATATGGGAAGTCCTCCCAGCCACTGCTTTAACTCCGTTGACCTTTTCTCCAATACTTAAAACTGCAAGGAACTTGGCGATGTTAGAGAGGGGAAAAAACACAGTTTTCAGAATTTTGGTTGGCAGGGATGCAAGCTACTGAGACCAGATGAATTTTTGCAATAAAAGGCCAACTGTGATTGCTGAGGTTCACTCATTTTTGTCTAGATAGCCTGCTGAGTGATACATGTGCCTTATTTTTAATGAATATTTCTGATCCTGGTGGTATACACCTGCTCATGTACCTTTTTCTCCCCTAAATTAACAAATTCCTCAAGCACTTCAGCTTCAGTCGTGATGAGATTCATCTCTCCTTTAAGATGCTAACGACTGGATGCTTACCTTTGGTTAGCTAACTTTGGTCTGTAAACTTCCAACATGTCTCATTTTTCCCATAACATCTAGGAAGCTAGCACATGTTTATAAGTATGATTGTCTTGGTTGTCAGCACTTAGGAGGTGGGTGCAAACCAAGCCTCACTTTTCCCTGGACTTTGGTTCTGATTTGGCTCCTATCCCAATTCATACCTGCTTCCCTGGTGGCTCAGTGGTAAAGAATCTGCTCACAATGCAGAAACCCTGGGTTCAATCCCTGGGTCAGAGGATGCCCTGGAGGAGGAAATGGCAACACACTCCAGTATTCTTGCCTGGGAAATCCCATGGACAGAGGAGCCTGGCAGGCTACAGTCTATGGTGTCGCAAAGAGTTGGACACAACTGAATGACTAAACAACCCGATTCATAGATAACGAAACGGAGGCAAATTTGCACCATGTCNGTGGTAGTAGTGGTAAAGAGCCTGCTTGCCAATGCAGGAGACCAAGAGATAGAGATGTGGGTTCCTTCCCTAAGGAGGGCATGGTAATCCATTCCAACATTCTTGTCTGGTGAATCCCATTGACACAGGAGCCTGGCAGAATACAGTCCATGAGGTTGCAAAGAGTTAGGCCTGAAACGACTTAGCATGCAAGGCATTGTTCTAAAAGTGTTTACTTGTCATAACTAATTTAATCTTCATAAAAATTCTATGAATTTGATTATATTGCTATTCTCAAATTATGGTTACTTCCAATATACTCAGAGATAGACCTGCATCTCAAAAGTAATGTGTCCCAAATCTCTCTTTCCCCTCCATAGCTGACAATTTGCCAGTTTCGTGGACTGTGTAGTCCACAGGGTTGCAAAGAGTTGGACATAACTGAGTGACTTTCACTCCAAGACATAGAACATCCATTCATTTTTCCAATTTCTTTAGAGTTCTTGGATAAACCTAGATTTATTTTATTGCTTTTCACAGCACATCCAACCCAACAGCAAACTTTGTCCATTATTAGAGCACATCTCAAGGCCAACATTATCATCTCTCTCAGAACTATTGCAATTTCCTCCTCACTGGTCACTCTGAGCTTGAGTAATTCTATTGCATTAAAAGAAAAATTATTAATTCTAAGTTCAGTGTCACCTTAGGGTTTTCCAGCTTACTTGGAATAAAATGTGACATCCTTAGTATGGCCTAAAAGATTCCTGTGACTCGGTGCTAGTCCATTTTTGGATTGTCTATAACTCACTTAACCCACAATTTTCTACCTCATTTCTTTTGATCTCTTTCCTAATATCATCCTTATCAAAGGATGCTTTTTGCTTTTCCTTAATGCATTAACTATAAGTAAATGTACCTCACCTCATTATCCTATGTCCTTTTTTAAAAGTAGCCTTAATTGTCAAATAATGTGCTCTGTAGTATTTATTTATAGTCCCTTCTCCTTACTGTAATATTGTACAAGTTCCATAGGACTATGGCATTTTACTTTTTTATATTATTGAATCCTGAATGCCTAAATTTGTGTTTGGGACAATTAAGTATCAATTAATTTTAAGTGAGAAAATTAGCAGATATCTTCAACAGTTGTGTGAATTGTTCCAAACTCACTAGTTATTATTTCTCTGGAGCTGGACCAAAGTACAGTAAGGATGATAAGTTCTCTAGAGGAATCCACTAATTTGGATAAGAAAAGGAACTGACATATTAAGAATGTATTAGTGAAGCAATTAATATGATTTAAAGGGTAATTACTTTAGCTGTTAAACAAAAGCAATTTGAATTGGTTATTAAAATTTATCTAAACTGTTTAGCTTTGCTAATCTCTATCTGTTCAGGAGGATGTTCTTGCTATATTGTTCCTTAGTCATTTTACTTTTGGTATAACTAATATACTTTTCCTTATACATAATGTTTTAAATTAAAATTATAATATCCTTTGCTTAATACATTTACTGTGATTGTGTGGTCTAGACAAGACTCAATTTTCTTATTATTACTAGAATGTGTTTTATTTTTATTTTCCTTTAGCTGGGCCCATAGCTGTTTAGCTGTTTAGCTGAAGATGTTGTGTGTGTGTCAGTCACAGATGTCTTTAGAAAGAATATATAGAACATTTATGGAATAAATTTGTAGCTGGGAGGTAGATGCCCAGGCAGACACTGGATTATTTAGCCTCAGTTACTTCTAAATGTAGCCATGTAATGGCATCCTTGCCAATAAAGGATGAATCAAAGCGACGGATGTGTGTCACCTTTTGGTTCAGGACTTTAAACATTGCTCATGTGTTCTATATCTTCTCCTTATGATGGAACTGTCTGTGTTCCAAGTCCAGCTGTTTAAATTAAGTAAGAATGAAGAGAAACGATGGATGAAATTTGTGTCCAAGTGCTAGGTCGCTTCAGTCATATCCAACTCTTTGTGATCCTATGGACTGCAGCCTGTCAGGCTCCCCTGTCCATGGGATTCTCCAGGCAAGAACACTAGAGTGGGTTGCCAGCCCTTCTCCATGGGATCTTCCAGATCCAGGGATGGAACCTGAGTCTCTTATGTCTCCTACATTGGCAGGTGAGTTCTTTGCCACTAGTGCCATCTGGGAAGCCCCACCCAAATGAAGAGCAGGAAGTTTAACCAACCTCCAATAATACACTAAAATAAACAAAATTCTCTGGCCTTTAATCACATCAGTAGCTTAGCATTTTTTCCCTAATAATGCACATTTTCTTATCCTGCAGCCTTCCTTTTGGTTAGAATGTGAATTTGGGATGTTGGAGCTTGAATAGCCATTTTAGACGAAGAGGTAAAACCTACATGTCGATGATGTAAGAAACTCCAGTTACTTTTAATCTTGGAAGATGTGAGAGCCCTGAGGGGCTTATTCCCAACTTTGTTTAGGTGAAAAAAAAAAAAGAAAGAAAGAAAGAAAGAAAGAAGTGGCTTTATTTTAGCTTTTGTTTCAGGTTTCTATCAGTGGAGATGAATCTAATTCCACCCAATAAACCACTTTCTACTTTCTATTAATTTAATTATTTGCATTCTGTCAATTATTAGTGGAGGAGACACTTTAGTATTCTTGCCTGGAGAAATTCATGATAGAGGAGCCTGGTAGATTATAGTCCATGGGGTCGNTCAGTGGAGATGAATCTAATTCCACCCAATAAACCACTTTCTACTTTCTATTAATTTAATTATTTGCATTCTGTCAATTATTAGTGGAGGAGACACTTTAGTATTCTTGCCTGGAGAAATTCATGATAGAGGAGCCTGGTAGATTATAGTCCATGGGGTCGCAAAGAGTTGGACACAGCTAAGTAGCTAATACACACAATTATTAGAGAGCTAATTCTGAAACAATTCTGTTACGGCCTGAAGGGTTACTCCAGTCTGAATATCAGCCTGTTCTTTATTTATTATCCAAAGAATATGGTTCTTCTACAGGTAGTACGTCTTTATGAGCTATTATGTCACAAGTACAGCTGAATAGGTATTATTGTAAACCTCAGATACCAGAGTTTTCACTACAAAATTTCCATTTATCTTGCTTGAAGAGTGCCCTATTTCCTTCTTTGATATACCTAGAAAAAAATTATTGCAATAAAATAAAGGAACTTCTTCATGGAAAACCATAGCAAACAATTCAGGTCAGTTTTAAAGTATATTTTTCCATGGCTTCTCTGGTGGCTCAGATGGTTAAGAATCTGCCTGCAATGTGGGAAACTTGGGTTCAGTCCTTGGGTTAGGAAGATCCCCTGGAGAAGGGAATGGCAACCCACTCTAGGACTTTTGCCTGGAGAGTTCCATGGACAGAGGGCCCATGAGGTTGCAAAGAGTTGGAGACAACTGGGCAACTAACACTTTTCTTTTTCCTCCACACTCCACAGTATTAGGATGGGTGCTATTAATTTTTAGTATCCAAATATAATTCTTGTTGTTATTTTAAAATAGAATCTGGTCTAATATTATCTTTGAGAGAGAGTTTCAGATTGCAGAATCATTGCCTCCTACCCTCCTCTGCCTTTACTGTCTTTGTGTGAAATCCCTCTGAAGACATGGAACCCAGCTTACCATCAAACTCACATTCTATAGTTCCAGGCCAAGATTTGGATTTTTAAAAATATATTTGGGAAAGAGTTTTATAGTCTCTCTATTTCAGAACAAATTCCTATTATCATAGTCCAGAAAGGAAGAAAAAACTTTGTAAGTCGATTACCTGATATTTATCTGGAAAAGCTTTTCTCTTGCTTATATAGCTATCAAAAGTAAGGTTTTAGTCTGTTTCTAAAGTCTTAGGCAATTAATAATTGAGTGTATCTTGAAAATAATAATAATAGGTAATAGTGATAGACTAAAATAGTTTAACCCTAGTTTGGATGTGTGTGCTAAGTTGCTTCAGTCATGTCCCACTCTTTGTGACTCCATGGATGGTAGCCCTCCAGGCTCCTCTGCCCATGGGGTTTTTCAGGCAAGATCATTGGAATGGTTTGCTGTTTCCCTCTGCAGGAGATCTTCCCAACCCAAGGACCAAACCAGCACCTCTTATGTCTCCTGCATTGGCAGGTGTGTTCTTTACCACTAGCACCACCTGGGAGATCTAATGTGGATAATGATAACTATTATTCTGTGGTACACTGTTGTTTCTAAAACATTTTAACCACAATTATTCCATTTGGTTTTTAAGCAATTCTATGAAGTACAGTGAGCAAGTGTTATTATACATTAACAAAATATATAACCTCTATTCAGCCATTAAAAAGAATACATTTTTTCCTTTTGCAGCTACATGGATGGATTTGGAGGACATTATACTAATAAAATAAGCCAGACAGAGAAAGACAAATATNCATTTTAACCGCAATTATTCCATTTGGTTTTTAAGCAATTCTATGAAGTACAGTGAGCAAGTGTTATTATACATTAACAAAATATATAACCTCTATTCAGCCATTAAAAAGAATACATTTTTTCCTTTTGCAGCTACATGGATGGATTTGGAGGACATTATACTAATAAAATAAGCCAGACAGAGAAAGACAAATATTCTATGATGTCACTTATATGTGAAATCTAAAATATATAACATAAGAAAGCAGAATCACGGATATAGAGAACAAACTTGAGGTTACCAGTGGGGAGGGGGAAAGGGAAAGAACAATATAAGAAAATGGGGACTAGGAGGTACAAATATTATGTATAAAGTAAGCTTCATGGATGTATATACAGATATAGTATACAACATAGGGAATATAGCCAATATTTTGAGATAACTGTAAATGGAGTATTACCTTTAAAAATTGTAAATCACTATACTTTATACCTGTAATTTGTATAATGTTGTACAACAAATATACTTCAACCAAAATTAAATATTTATGTATCAAAAATAATAAAAATAAAAATATATAACCTAAATGTCCTAAACTTTGTATGAAGATCTCTATTTAGCTATCTATCACATACAAAGGTAAGTTTCTAGATTCCAGAGTCCATAATTTCTTACTCATCACATAGTGCATAAATTAAAGCTTAAAATCTCTTTGGAAAATTGTATTGCTATCTCATATTACATGTACAGATAAATACTACCAATCCATGCAATAATAGAATAAAAGAGAGACAAAGCTTAGTAAAAACTTCTTCCTGCTTCTCTGGAATATAGACCAGTAATGAGAACATGCTTTGAATTGAAGGGATGAGAGGTTTTAAATTAATTCAATATTTTAATGAAGTTAGGCTTCCCTGGTGTCTCAGACGGTAAAGAATCTGCAGGAGATGTGGGTTCAATCCCTGGGTTGGGAAGACCTCCTGGAGAAGGAAATGGCTATCCACTCCAGTATTCTTGCCTGGAGCATTCCATGGACAGAGAATCCTGGTGGGCTACAGTCTATGGGGTTGAAAAGACTTGGACATAACTGAACAACTGGGTTTTTTTTGTAATGAACCAGGTTTTTCCTGATATGGCTTCTTCTAATGTAAAATTTGTTCAAAGAAAGCATCTTGTGCCAGATGACAAAGCTCTACTGGGAAATATTTATAATTATCATCACTAAAATCATTACCATCATTATGAAAAATAAATAATCTGTTATATTTTAAGCGAGAATAACCTTGTCTTTTTGTATGTTTTTATAAAACTAAAATTTGAGAATAGGGAAAATTTTTATCATTAGTAAAGCAACAGGTAACTTTCTGATCTGTGTGCCTACAATCTAATTGTATTTTGAGAATGATGTGATTCCTTTTGAAAAGTCTGAGGCAGTGATCCTGATATCTCATCATCCACGTGTGGCTGACTGCCTGAATGTTTTGAGAAAAGTATTTACTCAGTCTTATCAAACAAATTGTGATATCTTTGGTGTTGCTTAACACAATTTAATTTTTCCACAAAACTGCTTGATTGACTGGACGTTTCAGCATCTTGTAGAGACAGCCAGTTTCTTTAATGATTATTCCCAAGCCTAGTGAACAGTGATTTCTCATCTGCTACAAATNGGTGGGAGTTCTTACCCATTTTTTAAATTATCATTCAGAGAATGCTTTTTTATTTCTTCTTTGATGCATTCCCTTTCTTCATGTAAATCCAAGTTTCCAACCTGTCTCAGAGTATTTCTTGCATATCTGAAGTTGCAACTTATTAAACTTATAGTTAGCTGCATCTTATCTATTTTGCACAGGCTTCCCTGCTGGCTCAGACTGTAAAGAATCTGTTTGTCTACAGGACACTGGGCTGGATTTACTCTCCCCATTGGGAAGATTTCCTAGAGAAGGAAATGACTACCCAACTCCAATATTCTGTAATAAAATTTCATTTGGTAGATGAAACATTTCAAAGTAAATATGCTACATATATAATGGACAAAAAGCAGGAGTTCTTGACAGAAAAAAATGTCAAGGTGAACCACCAGCCTGTGTTTTATAAGTAAGTAGAAATTTTTATAGAGAAGAGATTTTAGCTTTCTCCCACTGTATCCCCAAGGTTACATGCCTAACATGTGTTCTGTAACTGCTAAAGGTTAGCCATTTTTAGTGTTCTTTATAGGAAAAGGCAATGGCACCAAACTCCAGTATTCTTGCCTGGAAAACCCCATGGACGGAGGAGCCTGGTAGGCTGCAGTTCATGTGGTCACTAAGAGTCAGACACGACTGAGAGTCTTCACTTTCACTTTTCACTTTCATGCATTGGAGAAGGAAATGGCAACCCACTCCAGTGTTCTTGCTTGGAGAATCCCAGGGATGGGGGAGCCTGGTGGGCTGCCATCTGTGGGAANCCAGTATTCTTGCCTGGAAAACCCCATGGACGGAGGAGCCTGGTAGGCTGCAGTTCATGTGGTCACTAAGAGTCAGACACGACTGAGAGTCTTCACTTTCACTTTTCACTTTCATGCATTGGAGAAGGAAATGGCAACCCACTCCAGTGTTCTTGCTTGGAGAATCCCAGGGATGGGGGAGCCTGGTGGGCTGCCATCTGTGGGATTACACAGAGTTGGACACGACTGAAGCGATTTAGCAGCAGCAGCAGCAGCAGTGTTCTTTATTACACTTTGTACTTGGGTTGGAGTTAATTTCACTATCACCTAAACCAAAAAAATGTCTTTTTAGCTCTTATTTCAATAATATATTCTATGCACTTTACAGTAATGAAACATAGCCATCTTCCATGGATTAGCAAAAAATATCACCAGGTTTTCACAGGCTTCCAGGTGGTGCTAGTGGTAAAGAACTTACTGCCAATGCAGGAGATTTTCTTGCTTCCCTGATAGCTCAGTTGGTAAAGAATCCACCTGCAATGCAGAAGACCTTGGTTTGATTCCTGGATTGGGAAGATCCCCTGGAAAAGGGATAGGCTACCCACTCCAGTATTCTTGGGCTTCCCTGTGGCTCAGCTGATAAAGAATCGTCCTGCAATGCAGGAGATCTGGGTTCGATACCTGGATTGAGAAGACTCCCTGGAGAAGGGAAAGGCTACCGACCGCAGTATTCTGGCCTGGAGAATAAGAGTAACATGGGACTGAGCTACTTTCATTTTCACTTTCAGGCAACTTAAGAGATGCTCATTCGATTCCCTGGTTGAGAAGGTCCCATGAAGGAGGGCATATCAACCTGCTTCAGTATTCTCGCCTGGAAAACCCCAGGGAGTGGGGAGCCTGACCGGCTCCAGCCCGTAGGTTTGCAGAGTTGGACACAACTGAAGTGACTTAGCATGCATGCATAGGGACTGTGCCTTTATTTACTATCACGGTAATGAAGGTTTGTCATATATATAGAGTACTCTATAGAAGAAGCTCAAAATATTTTATAGTCATAAAATTTAAATATTTTCTACCAATTAATCCTATATGGCAAGCATTACTATTCTCAGTATACAAATGAGGAGCCAAAAAGGAGGCTGCTGTGCCAGCAAAAGAGTTTGTTCTATATCTTGGGAGAGAGAGATGTGTATCATACCCAAGAATTTTCCACTAAGAATGCCTTGGAGACTGAAGTTTTGGAGGACTGCAGAAAAGGCATAGGTCAACAGTAACTCTTAAACTTCTTGGAGCTAAGTTTGCATGTGGGCTTATTTGCTAAGTCTTGTCCGACTCTTTGAGATCCCATGGACTGTAGCCTGCCAGACTCCTCTGTCCATGGGATTTTCCAGGCAAGAATAATGGAGTGGGCTGCCATTTTCTCCTCCAGGTGATCTTCCTGACCCAGGGATTGAACCCATATCTCCTGTTTCTCTTGCATTGGCAGGCAGATTCTTTACCACTGAGCCACCTGAGAGCTAAGTTAGTGTTAGCCTAAAAAACTGAAACAACATCCATGAATTCGTTACCCACTCATTCTTACTAGTCTGAATTAACAACAAGCTAAAAGACATCAATGGCTGTTTCAGCAATTTTGCTTTATGAAATGAGGGCATTTTTCTTAGAGATCTTCCTGCCTTAACTTTAAGGAATGGGCACAAATAACTTCATTTGCTGTCCGGATGGGAATTGAGTGAACTGGTGGGTTACAGCTCACTGTGTGACTTTTTTTGTTTGCATTTGTGTTTAGCCTTTCACCCGACCTCTGATCTTCAGTTTAATTTAGCTCCTTCATTTTTCTGGTTTTGTAAATTTTGGCCTTATGTTGAATTTTTGATTTGTGTTCTTTTTCCTGATCTTTGCTCTTATATATTTTAGATCTTCATAGATAAAGCTAAGAAGATGAGACTCTTCCTCCAAGAAGTCATTGAATGAATGAGTGAAAGGAAGAAATGCCAGCTGTAGAGCAAAGATCATGTCAAGAACAAGCTTTACAGTGTTGCTGGCATAGAGCGACACTTCTGCTGCTGCTGCTGCTGCTAAGTCGCTTCAGTCGTATCCGACGCTGTGCGAACCCATAGACGGGAGCCCACCAGGCTCCCCTGTCCCTGGGATTCTCCAGGCATGAACACTGGGGTGGGTTGCCATTTCCTTCTCCAATGCATGAAAGTGAAAAGTGAAAGAGAAGTCACTCAGTCGTGTCCGACTCTAGCGACCCCATGGACTGCAGCCCACCAGGCTCCTCCGCCAATGGGATCTTCCAGGCAAAAGTACTGGAGATCTCTGTCAAAAGATGTAAAAACCTGAAAGGAGTCCTTTTTTGTGTTCTGATCAAAACTCTGTTTAGTATCAGGATCCAGTACGAATGGTTATGAATAAATACCAAGTCTATAGGAAGATTATTCTAGACAAACTTTTAATTTAAAATTGGTAAGTCTAAGTGCTTTAGTACTATTCTTATTTAAGAAAGATCATGTATATTTTAATTGTTTTCTGGTTAAGGCCCTTCAATAATTTTTATACAGAATTAACTAACTTAACACCTTTAAAGGAAATAAATGTTATTTCTTTTATTGTGACTGAATATTGGTGAACTTTAAAAAATAGTAAAAATAGCTTATATTACCTAAATTTACGTAAAATGATCATGCATTGTTTTCCAGAAATATTACCGGTTTTTCATAGGCTTCCAGGTGGCGCTAGTGGTAAAGAATTTACTGCCAATGCAGGAGATTTTCTTGCTTCCCTGATAGCTCAGTTGGTAAAGAATCCACCTGCAATGCAGGAGACCTTGGTTTGACTCTTGGATTGGGAAGATCCCCTGGAAAAGGGATAGGCTACCCACTCCAGTATTCTGGGCTTTCCTTGTGGCAGCTAAAGAATCAGCTGAGTTTTGCTCTGAATTTATTCACTGATTATTTCTAGTTCTGGTAATCATTAGATTGTTTTCTACATCTGTGACTCTGTCTTTTTTGTATATAAGTTCAGTCATTGTTGTTTTAATTTGCATCTCCATATTTAATGCTGAACATCTCTGCATAAGTTCTTTAGTGACCCTGATATCTTTTTTTGGTGAGATGTCTGTTAAGAACTTTTGCCCATTTTTAAATTCAAGTCTATTTTCTTTACTTATTGTTAGTTTTAAGATTTTTTGTGTATTTTGGAAAATAGTTCTTTATCAGTTGTATCTTTTACAAATATTTTCTCCCAGACTGTGGCTCTTTTTATTCTATTGACACTTTTTTCCCCCCAACAGAGCTGATATTTTAAATTTTAATGAAGCCAAGTTTATCAATCCTGTCTTTCATCAATCATGCCTTTGGTGCAGTATCTAAAATGTCATCACTGCATTCAAGTTTAAGTGGATGTTTTATACTTGCTTCTTTTTTTTTTTTTTAAACTATATGTGTATAAGCCCACTGAGATGGTCTCCTTGTGTGAGTTTTGATGCACTGCATTTTTCAAGGAATTGTTTCATTTTATCTAGGTTATGAATCTGTGGGCTTAGAATTGCTCATAATTTCTTCTAATGTCCCTAAGATCTCTAGTAACACTTCCTTTTATTCCTGACATTGGTGATTTGTGTCTTGTCTCATTTTTTCCTAATCTGGCTAGAGAATTATTTATTTTAGCAATCTTTTCAAAGAACTAGCTTTTGATTTCTTATTTTTGATATTGATTTCTGTTCTAGGCTTACTATTGCTTTCTTCTTAGTTTGCATTTAATTTGCCCACTTTTTCTACTGTCTTAATAATGGAAACAGATTTTTGATTTTAGCCTCCTATTTTCTAATGCATACATTCAATGTTATATATTTTTCTTTAAGCATTGCTATACTGTAACCCACAAATTTTTATAAGTTGTCAGTTCAGTTCAGTCGCTCAGTCGTGTCCAACTCTGCGACCCCATGGACTGCAGCATGCCAGCCTTCCCTGTCCAACACTAACTCCCAAAGCTTACTCAAACTCATGTCCATCGAGTTGGTGATACCATCGAACCATCTCATTAAAATGTTTATTAATTTCTCTTAAGATTTCTTCTTTGACTTGAGTGGTATCTAGAGGGGCATTGTTTCATCTTCAAGTATGTGAGGAATTTTCCAGCTATCTTTCTTTTATTGATTTCTCATTTTATTCCTTTGTGTTCTGGAAATAGACATTGCACGATTTCTATTATTTTAAACTTGTTAATGGGCANAGTTTGCATGTGGGCTTATTTGCTAAGTCTTGTCCGACTCTTTGAGATCCCATGGACTGTAGCCTGCCAGACTCCTCTGTCCATGGGATTTTCCAGGCAAGAATAATGGAGTGGGCTGCCATTTTCTCCTCCAGGTGATCTTCCTGACCCAGGGATTGAACCCATATCTCCTGTTTCTCTTGCATTGGCAGGCAGATTCTTTACCACTGAGCCACCTGAGAGCTAAGTTAGTGTTAGCCTAAAAAACTGAAACAACATCCATGAATTCGTTAGCCACTCATTCTTACTAGTCTGAATTAACAACAAGCTAAAAGACATCAATGGCTGTTTCAGTAATTTTGCTTTATGAAATGAGGGCATTTTTCTTAGAGATCTTCCTACCTTAACTTTAAGGAATGGGCACAAATAACTTCATTTGCTGTCCGGATGGGAATTGAGTGAACTGGTGGGTTACAGCTCACTGTGTGACTTTTTTTGTTTGCATTTGTGTTTAGCCTTTCACCCGACCTCTGATCTTCAGTTTAATTTAGCTCCTTCATTTTTCTGGTTTTGTAAATTTTGGCCTTATGTTGAATTTTTGATTTGTGTTCTTTTTCCTGATCTTTGCTCTTATATATTTTAGATCTTCATAGATAAAGCTAAGAAGATGAGACTCTTCCTCCAAGAAGTCATTGAATGAATGAGTGAAAGGAAGAAATGCCAGCTGTAGAGCAAAGATCATGTCAAGAACAAGCTTTACAGTGTTGCTGGCATAGAGCGACACTTCTGCTGCTGCTGCTGCTGCTAAGTCGCTTCAGTCGTATCCGACGCTGTGCGAACCCATAGACGGGAGCCCACCAGGCTCCCCTGTCCCTGGGATTCTCCAGGCATGAACACTGGGGTGGGTTGCCATTTCCTTCTCCAATGCATGAAAGTGAAAAGTGAAAGAGAAGTCACTCAGTCGTGTCCGACTCTAGCGACCCCATGGACTGCAGCCCACCAGGCTCCTCCGCCAATGGGATCTTCCAGGCAAAAGTACTGGAGATCTCTGTCAAAAGATGTAAAAACCTGAAAGGAGTCCTTTTTTGTGTTCTGATCAAAACTCTGTTTAGTATCAGGATCCAGTACGAATGGTTATGAATAAATACCAAGTCTATAGGAAGATTATTCTAGACAAACTTTTAATTTAAAATTGGTAAGTCTAAGTGCTTTAGTACTATTCTTATTTAAGAAAGATCATGTATATTTTAATTGTTTACTGGTTAAGGCCCTTCAATAATTTTTATACAGAATTAAGTAACTTAACACCTTTAAAGGAAATAAATGTTATTTCTTTTATTGTGACTGAATATTGGTGAACTTTAAAAAATAGTAAAAATAGCTTATATTACCTAAATTTACGTAAAATGATCATGCATTGTTTTCCAGAAATATTACCGGTTTTTCATAGGCTTCCAGGTGGCGCTAGTGGTAAAGAATTTACTGCCAATGCAGGAGATTTTCTTGCTTCCCTGATAGCTCAGTTGGTAAAGAATCCACCTGCAATGCAGGAGACCTTGGTTTGACTCTTGGATTGGGAAGATCCCCTGGAAAAGGGATAGGCTACCCACTCCAGTATTCTGGGCTTTCCTTGTGGCAGCTAAAGAATCAGCTGAGTTTTGCTCTGAATTTATTCACTGATTATTTCTAGTTCTGGTAATCATTAGATTGTTTTCTACATCTGTGACTCTGTCTTTTTTGTATATAAGTTCAGTCATTGTTGTTTTAATTTGCATCTCCATATTTAATGCTGAACATCTCTGCATAAGTTCTTTAGTGACCCTGATATCTTTTTTTGGTGAGATGTCTGTTAAGAACTTTTGCCCATTTTTAAATTCAAGTCTATTTTCTTTACTTATTGTTAGTTTTAAGATTTTTTGTGTATTTTGGAAAATAGTTCTTTATCAGTTGTATCTTTTACAAATATTTTCTCCCAGACTGTGGCTCTTTTTATTCTATTGACACTTTTTTCCCCCCAACAGAGCTGATATTTTAAATTTTAATGAAGCCAAGTTTATCAATCCTGTCTTTCATCAATCATGCCTTTGGTGCAGTATCTAAAATGTCATCACTGCATTCAAGTTTAAGTGGATGTTTTATACTTGCTTTTTTTTTTTTTTTTTTAAACTATATGTGTATAAGCCCACTGAGATGGTCTCCTTGTGTGAGTTTTGATGCACTGCATTTTTCAAGGAATTGTTTCATTTTATCTAGGTTATGAATCTGTGGGCTTAGAATTGCTCATAATTTCTTCTAATGTCCCTAAGATCTCTAGTAACACCTCCTTTTATTCCTGACATTGGTGATTTGTGTCTTGTCTCATTTTTTCCTAATCTGGCTAGAGAATTATTTATTTTAGCAATCTTTTCAAAGAACTAGCTTTTGATTTCTTATTTTTGATATTGATTTCTGTTCTAGGCTTACTATTGCTTTCTTCTTAGTTTGCATTTAATTTGCCCACTTTTTCTACTGTCTTAATAATGGAAACAGATTTTTGATTTTAGCCTCCTATTTTCTAATGCATACATTCAATGTTATATATTTTTCTTTAAGCATTGCTATACTGTAACCCACAAATTTTTATAAGTTGTCAGTTCAGTTCAGTTGCTCAGTCGTGTCCAACTCTGCGACCCCATGGACTGCAGCACGCCAGCCTTCCCTGTCCAACACTAACTCCCAAAGCTTACTCAAACTCATGTCCATCGAGTTGGTGATACCATCGAACCATCTCATTAAAATGTTTATTAATTTCTCTTAAGATTTCTTCTTTGACTTGAGTGGTATCTAGAGGGGCATTGTTTCATCTTCAAGTATGTGAGGAATTTTCCAGCTATCTTTCTTTTATTGATTTCTCATTTTATTCCTTTGTGTTCTGGAAATAGACATTGCACGATTTCTATTATTTTAAACTTGTTAATGGGCATTTTATGACACAAAATGTGGTCTATCTGGGTAAATGTTCCAAATGAGATTGAGAAAAAGATGCCATCTGCTGTATTGGAGGAAGTAGTCTACCAATTACATCCAGTTAGTTGACGTGCTATTGACTTCTTAAACCAGCTGAAGTTCAGAATGTTACTGAATGCACTTGGTCCACCAGCTGTTTGATTCCTTGTGATTATACGAGTACTCTACTTTGGTCTCTGAGCTTCCATGCCAAGCCTCTGAAACCTATTCATTGCCAAGTTTTGGTGTTTCTGATTTTTATAGGTGAGCATGATCAGGCAATAAAAAACAGTCAGAAAACATTGTCCTGACTAGGAAACACCAGAGGACATGAATGGGTATTCTTTTTAGTGCAGTGCTAGACGTTACCTAGTAAACTCTCTTTATATTTTCTGATTGTGTGGAGATGTGTACACATGTTTGTCTTTCTGTTACTTAGTCTATTATACGGTTCTACTGAGGTAGATGTTCAGTAATTTAAAAGGAATTAAAAGCAAGTGATTCTTATTCATAGAAATAAAAAAGCATTTTTTTCTGATAGAGAAAATTTCTTCCTGGTTAAAAATATGAGTCCACTAATTATACTTCATTGCTTTATACATATGAACCAATTTTTCATCTTAGCAAACTTATTTCAACTTTCCAAGTTGCTTACATATATATGTTTTTCTTCAAATTGTATTTTGAACTGGTTTTAGCATCTTACTGTTTTCTTTAATTAATGCACTTAATCTTAGATAAGTTCATTTTAAACTTGTATATGAGGCATAATATTATCTTTTGGAAAATTATACTTTCATACAATTAAGATATAACAGTCACCTGTGCATCAGTGATTATAACAATTATTGAAATATTTAAAAATGAAATATGAAATTGTACACATTAAAATTGGTGAAATATGGTAATTCCTAAATTGTATTATATTTTCTTCAAAAAACTCCTGAATATATCTTCCTCATTTAGTTCCAATGAACTTCATTTGAGTTTCTTTTTTATCTGTCTAACTTCCTAACTGATCTTTCTTTGAGATTCCACTGTCTCTAGTCTACCCATTGCAATACTGCCTGAGTAATAGTTCTAAACTCAACTGTTTATGTTGTTGTGATTGTTTCAAACCCTGCAATGATTTTACTTCTTTATATGGAATACTTGGATCTTCACAATTTAAATCTTGCATATATCACTTCCAATGTCATTTGTTCCTTAGTTTGTCTCAAGTTATCGGAACTTCTTAGAGACCTTTCACTTAGAGTATTACTTTCTGGTTAGAGATACTACAAGCTTATCATTGTTTCAAAATAAACAGCAGATTGCACACCTTTTTGTATATCTATTTTGTTTGTATTTAAAAAGGTAAATTGCTTTCTCATAGAATTAAGGGTTTCTGATATGTGTTACTCTTTGGACAAAAAGTTTATCAAATTCCAGTGTATTTACACTACCTGTTGAGATTAATTTTGCATTCATGCTCAAAGGTAGTAATCATATACATAGATTCTGAAAATAACTTTAAAATAAAGTAGCAAGTTGCTTTGGCTTTCCTCATTCTATTTTGTATATCTAGGATATAAATTAGGAGCATTTTAAGGAGTTTTAATGAACTAAAATAAAATAATACTTGTTATCATTATATTTTGAGATTTTCTTGTAGTTGACTTACAGAAATTGATATGGATATAGATATAAACATAAGTATGTATGTGTTTAAAGGTTGGTATATACACAAAACATTCATTTTAAACAAATCTTTCAATTAAAAGGAATCTGTCATGGAAGGAATAGATTTTCTTTTTAAAAACTTAATTAATTTATTTTAATTGGAGGCTAACTACTTTACAATATTGTAGTGGTTTTTGCCCAACATCGACATTAATCAGCCACCAGTGCACATGTGTTCCGCATCCGGAACCCCTCTTCTTCTCCCTTCTCCATCCCATCCCCCAGGGGGATGCACCAGCCCTGAGCACCCTGTCTCATGCATTGAACCTGGACTGGTGATCTGCTTCACATGTGATAATATACACGTTTCAATGCCACCTTCTCAAATCATCCCACCCTCGCCATCTCCCACAGAGTCCAAAAGACTGTTCTTTACATCTGTGTCTCTTTGGCTGTCTTGCATATAAGGTCATTGTTATCATCTTTCTAAATTCCATATATATGTGATAGTATACTGTCACATATACTATACTCTACACTCTGTATAATAGGCTCCAGTTCATTCACCTCATTAGAACTGATTCAAATGCATTTTTTTTTAACGGCTGAGTAACACTCCATTGTGTATATGCACCACAGCTTTCTTATCCATTCATCTGCTGATGGACATCTAGGTAGCTATTGTCAACGGTGCTGTGATTAACATTGGGGTACACTTGTCTCTTTCAATTCTGGTTTCCTCTGTGTGTATGCCCCGCAGCAGGATTGGTGGGTCATATGGTAGTTCTATTTCCAGCTTTTTAAGGAATCTCCACACTGTTCTCCATAGTGGCTGTACTAGTTTGTAAGGAATAGATTTTCTTATGAAATACATATTTTTCATATAAAAATTATTTTTGTTGTGGACAGTTGAGAAACAAATTACAGAGAATTTTAAGATAAAATACTTAGTTCTTTATATATTTTTAAAAGTTGTATTAGACAAAATGGCATCATATTATTAGTAACAAATCTCTTTGTTAACATACTTTTGTTTCCTAGCCCCAGTTGCTAACTTATTGAAGTGGAAACACAGATTTTAGGAAAAGTTTTTTGTAGAAAAATAAAGTATTTGTATCTTGAAAATAATAGATATTTTATACCAGAATTTCATTTTGCAAATTGGCTTCTTTTGAGAAAGCTATATAGAATGGATGATATGTTTATACATATTTATTCACCTAAATTTTGTTCTTTTAAAGCTAGTCCATGGATATATAATACTCTTTATCTCTCATTTCTATTACATTATATTTGTAAGAAGGATTGACTACATTTATTATAAACTTAATTTATTTATTTGTTTAAGAAACACATTTTTCTCCCCTTGCACTGTGTTCAGTTCAGTTCAGTTCAGTCGCTGAGTCGTGTCTGACTCTTTGTGACCCCATGAATTGCAGCACACCATGAGGACAACACAAACAACAAACACACAAAGCAAAAAATAGTAAAGCCTAAGATGTGCATTATGTATCCCACTTCTAGGCCTAAGCCCTGAGAAAACCATAATTCAAAAAACACATGTACCCCAGTGCTCATCACAGTACTATTTGCAATAGACAGGACACGGACACAACCTAAATGTCTATCAACAGATGAATAGATAAAGAAGATGTGGTACATGTATACAGTGGAGTATTACTCAGCAATGAAAAGGAAAGATATTGGATGGCTATAGCCATCTGGATAGACCTAGAGTCTGTCGTTCAGTGTGAAGAAAGTCAGAAAGAAGAAAACAAATGGTGTTTATCAATGCATAGGTATGAAATCTATAAAAATGGCATAGATTAACTTATTTGCAGAGCAGGAACAGAGGCACAGACATAGAGAATAGACATGTAGACATGGAGGTGGGGAAGGAGGGTAGGATGAATTGGGACTTAAGGATTGCTGCATGTTCATTACCATGTATAAAATAGATAGCTAGTGGGAACCTGCTGTATAGCACAGGGAGCTCAGCTTGGTGCTCTGTGGTGACCTAGATGACTGGGTTGGGAGCGGGGTGGGAGGGAGGTCCAAGAGTATAGTATAGTACAGTATAGTACACATGTATACTATATATTGTGGATTCACTTTGCTGCATAGCAGAAATGAACAAAACATTATAAAGCAACTGTATGACAATAAAACATTTTTTAAAAAAGAGAAAAAAAATTATGTCTTCTAGACTTAAAGCTGTCTTTTTCAAATGTCATTATCTCAGTCAATTATGAATTTCTGCTCAAGAATTCATTGTCTTTTATTTTCAGTCTTCTTCCCATCTGTCTGCAGCTATTGAAATTTAGAGAGTTTAAATACCATCCTGGCAACAGGAAGAGTTGTCTGGTTCTTATGCTGGCTTATTCTGATGTTAATCTTAACTAGTCTGATTTCTAAAAGATCTTCACTGGTATCCATTAAAATATGACTGGAGTCACCTTATGCTTTGGACTCTAGCCTGGTGCACATTGCTGAAGTCTACCATCCCAGGTCACAAGACCTCTTTTTCCTCACGTTCCCTTCTAAAATTCAGGTTTATTTTCACTGTTTCTATAACTTTCCTAGGGTACCTGGAACTCCTTGGGTCACATAGATCAGTGATTTTGATGGTGTAGAAACAATTGGGAGTAAAATTTCTCTGCAAAATTCAAAGCAGTGGATGATATCATCTGTAACAGTAGTTATCTTAAGTCTTCACCACAGCAAACTGATAGCTTGCAAATGACAGCTACAAAGCGAATGGGTAAAATCATAAATTTAAGTACAAGGTAGGCCAGTAGATTTTGATATAGCAAAAGAAACCCCTTTTTGAGTTTTAGCATAATACCATTGAAAGAAAGTCACAATTATCTTTTTTTAAAAAAGTCATTTCACTAGTCCCCTGTCATTCTTATCCAAATGTTGGAATACTCTTCAATGACAGCAACATATCACAAAAGATATTTTGGTGACCAAAGAAGCAGATATGGAACACCAACTGTCAGGAATTTAAAAAATTTATAAAAATGTAAAACAAAGCCTCTCTCATCACTATATTGTTTTTGAAATTTATTATTTTTTCCCCCATGTTAACATTAAAACTTTTTGTTTGGATATAGTAAGTATCAGATTTTGGATTCCTGATACAGTAAATACTATGACTATGAGGGTTCTTAATAGTTTTTTAAAGTATAAAGTCATAATGAGACCAAAGAATCAATCTTGCTCTAAATACTGCACATAAGCAGAGGGCTTCAGGCATGCTCAGTCACTCAGTCATCTCGAACTCTTTGCAGCCCCATGGCCTGCAGCCTGACAGCCTCTTCTGTCCATGGAATCTTCAGGTAAGAATGCTGGAGTGGGTTGCATTTCCTACTCCATGGGATCCTGGGGTGCTTCCTAGACTCATCTTGACTCAGTTAGAGCTTCACACAACTACTTCCATGCTGCCATCTCAAGAGCACCATATTGTGCTGAGAAGCAAAAAGCAATGCTTGCTCATTTAAGCTTTTCTATCATTCCTTCCCCACACCCCCAGACACATCTGATTTCTTAATCCACCCTCTCACTCTTCAGAACGCATCCCCTCCTCCTACTTCCTCCTGCATCTCAGTGGACCATAAATACTTTCATTCTTGTCTGGAAGGTCAAGCTTTTGAAACAACTGATACACAGTATAGTTTTAAAGTTTATTTTGAAACTCAGAGCTTAGAATTGAAGCAATGACCTTCATTGTTCTGTCATGTCTGCATTACCTTTCCTGGAAAAATGTTTTAACCATTGGGTTTTATTCATTTTGGTTAAAAGAATAAAGGAGAAAATAAACATCTACCTACATTTATACACACATGCCTGTCTAAAGAGTAAAGGAAGTTAGATGATATTTCAGAATATTGCCTCACTAAAATTATCTTTCACTCAGTGGTGTACCCTCTTTAAATTCATGAATCCTATGGGTCATTTTCTCTATAATACCATTCATAATTAACCCCTCTTCTTTGATAAATGTCTTCATTTATGAATCTTTAGATTGAGCACTGCAAAGAATGAACTGTGTCTTCCTCAAATTCTTATGTTTAAGTCCTAAAGCTCAATACCTCACAGTTTGGCTGTTTTTTGGAGATAAGGCCTTTAAAGAGGTAACTAAAGTAAAATAAGGTCCTTAGAATAAGCCCTAATCCAGTGTGACTGGGGTCCTCATAAGAAGAGAAAATGAGAACAGAAAAAATGTACAGAAGAAAGATCATGTGAAGATGGGGAAGAAGATGGCCACTTATAAGCCAAGGAAGGAGGTCTACAAAGAAATCAACTCTGTCTATATCTTAATTTTAAAGTTCCCAAACTGCAAGCATGAATAGGTCAGTTATCCTCTGTATTCTTAAAGATTGGGCAAAAGTATTGTTTTTTTCCAAGACTTCACTGATAGCTCAGTTGGTAAAGAATCTGCCTGCAATGCAGGAGACCCTGGTTCAATTCCTAAATATGGGAAGATCCCTAGGAGAAGGGATAGGGTACCCACTCCATATTCTTGGGCTTCCGATGTGGCTCAGCTAGTAAAAAAAAAAAAAAATCTGCCTGCAATGTGGAAGACCTGTGTTTTTTCTAAGAACATTTTCTAAACACTTCACCTTATTTATTAGTTCAGTTAAGTCGCTCAGTCTTGTCTGACTCTTTGCCACCCCATGAATCGCAGCACGCCAGGCATCCCTGTCCATCACCAACTCCCAGAGTTCACTCAAACTCATGACTATCGAGTTGGTGATGCCATCCAGCCGTCTTATCCTCTGCCATCTCCTTTCCTCCAGCCCCCAATTCCTCCCAGCATCAGAGTCTTTTCCAGTGAGTCAACTCTTGGCATGAGGTGGCCAAAGTACTGGAGTTTCAGCTTAAGCGTCATTCCTTCCAAAGAACATCCAGGACTGATCTTTAGAATGGACTGATTGTATCTCCGTGCAGTCCAAGGGACTCTCAAGAGTCTTCTCCNAATGACTTGGTTTGGTCACAAGAATGCCAACATTAGACAATTTGACCAGACTTGCCCTATTTTGTCCAATAAATTCTCAGTGTATGCACTGTACTATTGGAACAAGGCTCATGAGATATTTAGTAAATAAATAGAGAGCATTGGTCAATTTTCTAATAATGTGTTTGTCTATAAGAAAAAAATGTTTCTGTAGGTGATAAGTATTGGCCCTCTAGCCTGAGATCTGGTTTCCTTGTCATAAAGAAACAAGTGATTACATAGAGAAAGCGTCTTCATAAGCATCTCTGTAAGGAAATGAGAGGTAGGAAAAGGCATGAAGGAATGAATATTACCTAGCAATCCCAAGTGAGGCATTTTACTATTTTTCTGAAATTTAGCCAGCATTGCTGTGATAGGTTCAGAGCTTTCTGCTTTCATAAATATGCCCTATTGGTGATAAGCACTATGGATTTTTCTACATCAAGGGCTTCTTGCTAAATCTAATACTGTAAAAACTTTTTGCTTTCCCTAATATTACTGTGTCACTGAAGGCAACCTTTTTTTTTTTTATAACCATTTTATGTTTTGTATTTTTTTTTTACTTGAAGTCTTTGCAAATTTTCTCAGCTGCTATTATTGGTATTGTATAATTTATCCCTGAAAGAAAGAAAGTCTTTTGTCTCTCTTGCCATGTCACACAGTCACTCTGGCCCAAAGATCTGTGGATGTTCAAAATGAGAAAAAAAAAAAATGTGACTTGGAACCTGGGTAGCAAAAATGCCTGAAATTTGTGGAAATCCAAATTGGTACTTTAAAGAACTAAGTCCTATACTTGGTTGGAAGAGCTGCAAAAACCCAAGATATTGCCATTTCTATATTTATATATAGTGTAACAATTCTTTGTGTTTATAATTGTTTTTATATTTGGAAAAAAATGACAACATATACTCAGCATAATAGCTCTGTGGAATTGCATTTATGATTGCAGCCATGAATAATGCAAATTGAGTCATTAAACTATTTTTAATGATTGCTCCATGATCATTTTGTGAATGAGTTACTACAAAGGTCAAAATTTCTGATAACTATTTTTTGAATACCATAAGGAAAAAAAAATGTGATTTTACTTTGGTTAGATCAAAATACTAGGGTTTGATAAAACTAAGTTAAATTTTAAATGATTGTATTGAATTTTTCACTTAAAAATCTATCCTTAATAAACAAATTTTTTCTTTTACTTTCAGTTCAGTTCAGTTCAGTTCAGTTGCTCAGTCATGTCCGACTCTTTGTGACCCCATGAACCAAAGCATGCCAGGCTTCCCTGTCCATCACCAACTCCTGGAGTTCACTGAAACTCATGTCCATTGAGTCAGTGATGTCATCCAACCATCTCATCCTCTGTTATCCCCTTCTCCTGCCCTCAATCTTTCCCAGCATTAGGGTCTTTTCTTTTTTCTTTTATTTTTTTATTTGCATGATTTAGAGCTTTAATTGGGTTGGATGTTTTTGTAGGGTTTTTTTTTTTTATTTTTTAGTTTGTTTTGCTTTACAATACTGTACTCATTTCGCCATACATTGACATAAATCAGCCATAAGTGTACCTGAGGGTCTTTTCAAATGAGTCAGCTCTTCGCATCTGATGGCCAAAGTATTGGAGTTTCAGCTTCAACATCAGTCCTCCAGTGAACACCCAGGACTGTTCTCCTTTAAATGTTACATATTGAATTTATAAGACATATAAATAATTGCCTCTGCAAGAATTGTTGAGTTTTTATGAAAAAACATTGTAACTGCTGACAAAGCAGAATTGAGACCAAAATATTTTGACCAGAAATGTTATTTTTATGAGAATTTTTAAACTGACTTCTATTTTGTCTGTGTTTTCCACCAGCTTTCTCTTCCTAAATTTTTCCATCTGATATATAGACTGGATAAGCATCTAAGAAAACTGGCAATGTTTCGACCATAGTCTCATTAGCGTAGATAATGGTCAAATGTTGAATGAGATTGGAGAATCACATGAAATGAAAAATGGAAATGTTTATTTCCATTGCTTTCAGAAATAAAGTAAAATTGCTACCTTTTATTATCTAATACCTCACATCAACACTTCAGAAATAAGGTTGATATGAAGGATTAAATAATAAAAAGATGATTGTAACAAATTATATTCAGCCATCCTAAGACACAATATACAATTGTATGTTAACTTTGCTAAATGAAAATAAATCATGCTAATTAACAATTGTTTATACCTATTTACTTGGATATAAATGAAATTGGCAGAAATTTTTTTCTAAAAGAATAACTTGTACAATAAAAATTCAACATAATTCTCCACTTGTTTAAAATTTTAAATAATATTTAAATAGGTCCATACCTTCTGCACATATGTAGTAGAATAGAATTTGTATTGAAGTAAAGCAAGGCTGGAGAAAAGAGTCTAAGAATTGACAATAATACACAGGACATGTGGCAAATCTAAACCAGAGCTATAGATGGACGGCTGGAAAAGAGAAGGTGGACTGAAAAATTCTAAGAAAAAGTTGATGTAACTTAGTGATTAATTGAAAGTAGGGAGAGTGAGTAATTAGAGAAATGAACATTACTTCTAGGAGTAGGACTTGGGCAGAGATTGGCTTTGTAACTGATGAGATAGAAAATATAGAATGTATTAAGGGGAAGGGAAAATGGTGGGGAAAGCTGCTGACTTTACCTGCGGTATGCTGACTTTTAGGGTCAGGACTTTCTGGATGTCTAACAGGTAAGAAGACATACATTCTGCAAGCTGTTAATCCACTGAGCTACCTTTCTCAAGACTATTGAACACTTCAGACACTATAGGAATTTTCTTTAGGGGACAAAGCTATGTTGACACTGTTGGAGTCATGCTGGATTAAAGTCTGTGACATAAAATCAAAATATCAGGTAGACTGTTTTCTGCTGTTTCCCTGCAGTGTGATGGTAGCAAGTTAAATCTCTCTGAAACTTGATTTCCTCACAGGATTATTGTGAAGATGAAATGAATGAACATGTCAAAATAGTTTCTGACATGTAACAAATGCTAAATAAATCATGTTAGTCCCCCGTTTCTTATTGAAAGTGATCTCTGCTATCCTTCCAACCATCTCTGCTACGTCTCTACTTCATCACCACCACTTAAACCATTCTGAAGGGTATCTCATCTTCCTTCACCCATTTATGGAATTTAATCACTAAACAATCGTGTTTGGCAAGGCCTGCAGTGATCCAAACGCTTCTTTAGAAATCGGATATCTAGCAGTGGTCCTTTTAATCTCTCACCCTGACATAATGGTTACTGTTTTAAAATTCAAAAATAATTCTTATTAAATAACAGATTAAATGTATCCTGTGTCACTGGAACTCTTACAAGTGAAAATCTAAATTCCTTAACCAAGCATAGGAACACTTTCATAATCTGTCTTTAGTCTTCTGACTAACCTCTTTTACAGCTCATCCTCAAATCTCCAGTTATCCTTCCCAAATCTTTGGTAGTTCTACTTTTTAGTCTCAGACTTAATCTCACATACCTTATCNATCTTCCTTCACCCATTTATGGAATTTAATCACTAAACAATCGTGTTTGGCAAGGCCTGCAGTGATCCAAACGCTTCTTTAGAAATCGGATATCTAGCAGTGGTCCTTTTAATCTCTCACCCTGACATAATGGTTACTGTTTTAAAATTCAAAAATAATTCTTATTAAATAACAGATTAAATGTATCCTGTGTCACTGGAACTCTTACAAGTGAAAATCTAAATTCCTTAACCAAGCATAGGAACACTTTCATAATCTGTCTTTAGTCTTCTGACTAACCTCTTTTACAGCTCATCCTCAAATCTCCAGTTATCCTTCCCAAATCTTTGGTAGTTCTACTTTTTAGTCTCAGACTTAATCTCACATACCTTATCTGAGAACATGGTTGCTTTGGTTGAACATTCTTGTGGTTTAATGGTGTTTCTTACATTTAAAATATACATTAATATAAACTTATTTTTAAAATAGATAAATTTATATTAAATATACTTAGCATTTATATAAATAATGAATGTATATCTATACTAAATAGATAAATATGTTTCTTATTGCATGCATACTTCATTTGTGTCTGACTTTTTGTGACCCTGTGGACTGTGGCCCACCAGGTTCCTCTGTCCGTGGGATTCTCCAGGCAATGGGTTGCCATGCCTTCCTCCAGGCAATCTTCCCAACTCAGGGATAGAACCCACATCTCCTGTATTGCAGGCAGATTCTTTATCACTGAGCCAAAGGGGAAGCCCATATTTCATATTAAGAACATACAGAAAACCTAAGATTCCATCTTTGTACTGGGAAAATATCTTCAGTATATCATTCTGTTCCCAATCAACCATTTCAACTTTTAGAATAAATATTTAGAAATGTAGCCTACAGATTGTTTACCTATGAACACAAAGGTACCTGTCACAAATTTATATGACAGAAAATTTTGTATATGAAAAGCAGAATGTGTGCACATGCATGCTTAAGTGTGCAAAATTCTGTTTCTAAATATGTGTGTGTAGGATGGGCACACATGCATGAAGACATCTGGGAGATACACAAGTGGTTATCAAGGAAGAAGAGTCAGAATTTTGTATTTTTTACTGTACATCCTGCTGCATGATTTGATTTTTAAATCAAATTTGTATATGCTAATCATACATATTAAGTGCAACTGTTTATAAAAAATAAATGCTCTTGTCCATGAACAATTAATTACAAAGACGATAATTTCAGGAGCAAGATATGTCACTTTTCAATTGTTGCATCTATTACGTTTAGATGCTTCCCAGTGGGTACTGGTGGCAAAGACACCATCTGCCAATGCAGAAGACATAAGAAATGCAGGCTTTATTCCTGGGTCAGGAACATCCCCTGGAGAAGGGAATGGCAACCCATTCCAATATTCTTGCTTGGGAAATCCTATGGACAGAGAAGCCTGATGGGCCATAGGTGGCAAAGAGTCAGCCACAACTGAAGTGACTTTGCACGCACATTCTTTCTAATGTTCCTTGATCTCCCCTTTTTAGTCGCTGTGATTATTTCATTTAGATAGGTGTTCCCAGAATACTTTATTCCAACTCTCATTAATATATTGTTTGTGCTCGTGAACCTTAACAGTATTGAGCAGCAGATCTGAACACATACTCTCTGTTGGCAGCCAACTCCCTAAAAATCAAAAGCTGAAAGCATATAATTTATATCAAAATCACTAATTAATTGAGATAGCTATTGTCTCCAGGGAATATGTTTTTCTAATTGACATTTCTCTATTTGGAAATTGGAGCAATGGGTAAGTATTTATTTATTTTTATAGATTTTTATTCCCCTCAATGCTTGTTCAGTTGAGTATCTATAGAAGAAGTAGAAATGTTTAGAAATGCACACCTGGACCTCAAAAGTGACAGAACTTGAAATGACTTATTAGGGATTAATTTGTAAGTCTACCACAATTTGATAATTAATGACCGTATTGCAGATAATTTAAACTTAGCATATATATATATATATATATATATATATAAAGTACAAAGAGTCAAGAATAGAAAAATTACATTGAAAGAAACTCCAGAGTAAAAAGAGCTAGTGAAAGAAGAGGAAAAGAACATTTAAGAAAATCCAAAAAGCATAGCATCTTAGAACGTGAGGTAGATTTCAAAAAGACACAGGGTCAGAAGTTCTAAATGCTTGGTACATGACAAAAGATTTGAAGGGTCAGGAAGACCTGGACATAAGGCATGAATTACTGGAGAAAAAGAAAGTGACATTGGAAAAGAAACAAGGAAAAGTACATGAACTGAACATCCAGAGAAAACAGGAGAAGATGGGGAGGTGGGAAGAGAGCCCAAATAAATTAATACATTATTAATTTTGGAAAGTAGTTAGGGAGATCAGAAAGATATAAGATCAGGTGAATAGATGAAAGCGACTGGGTGAAACTTGAGAAAGCTCAGGCTGATGGGCTAAGCATAAAAGGCATCAGGATTAGAGAAGAGCTTGGGGTGAGTTTTATAATCCCTGTGGTAGAAAATGGAAGGGACAGTCAACTGTATCTAAGTTTGGAGGTGATGATTCTAGGGTAGCTTGAGGGCTTAGATGTTTCCCTAGATCATTTAAAAAGTGTTAGTCACTCAGTCGTGTCTGACTCTTTGCAACCCCGTGGACTGTAGACTGCTGGGCTCCTCTGTTAATGGAATTCTCCAGGCAAGAATACTGGAACGGATTGTCATGCCCTTTTCCAGGGGGCTCTTTCTGACCAAGGGATCGAACCAAGATCTCCCACATTGGCAGGCAGATTTTTTACCCTGAGCCACCAGGGAAGATCATTTAAAGAAAGAGCCAATTTACTAAACAGTCATGCTCACCAGTTACTGTGTAAGTATGCACTTTTTTTTTTTTTTTTAATCTGCCTTTATCTTTCAATAAAACAAAACAAAAGTCTTGAGTTCTGAGTTGCCACAGCCTTTGCCCTTGAAAATCTCTGTGCTCTGCAGAATTATGTAAGGCTTTATATGAACATCTGCTTTTTATTTATCTTTGTTTATTTAAGTCCCTACTTTATTATTTTATAAACAGTAGCACAGATAACGAAATTAGGGATGGTTATTTTTGTTGGAGAAGAGTTTTAAACAGTGCTCAGCAAGAATAAAAAATTTTAGCTGTCAGAAAAAGTTGCAAATTCGCCTCTTTTCAGAAAAAAACTGTTTAATATTTATTTATTTGAGTAGAAAATCTGAGTTCAATCCCTGGGCTGAGAAGATCCCCTAGAGAAGGAAGTGGCAATCCACTCCAGTATTCTTGCATGGAGAATTCCATGGACAGAGGAACCTGGTGGGCTATATAGTCCATGGGGTTGCAGAGTCGGACATGACTGAGAGACTAACATTTTTACATTTTTTGAGCAGAAAATGTGTCTTCTCCAATTTCTATTTATGCATTATGATAGTAGAAGGTTGTTCAAGGCTTTGAAGCTTTTGGTAATACAGATTTGAGGGTAACACTCTGTGACAAATCCATCTGGGATAAAATACAGAAGGGTGCTTAAAGTATGATGGAACTGTGCTTCTGTCTGGCAATGTTTAAAGGCTGATAGGGATATACTAGAGTTTCCATATAAAGGTAATTATATTAACATTTTAGGATTTTCAACACATGCATTTGGGATTGTTGGAAAACAAGATTCAAGTGAGTAAATTTAAAGACTGCATTGGCTTTATTCAGGGGCTTCCAAGGTAGAACTAGTGGTAAAGAATGCAGGAGATGCAAGAGACATGGGTTCCATCCCTGGGTCGGAAAGAATGGCTGGAGCAGGAAATGGCAACCTAATTCAGTATTCTTTCTTGGAAAATTCCAGGGAAAGAGGAACCTGGTGGGCTACTGTTCATGAGGTCAACAAGAGTCGCACACAACCGAGCAACTGAGCACACTGGCTTTATTCAACAATGCATGATTCAGGTAGCCTCCAATACAGCAAATAGAAAAGAGATCCAAGGAACTGTAAGAAATGGAAGACTTTTAAGGTCAGATGTGGGCAGGAAAAAGGAAGTTATCTTAGACAAAAATGCAGATTGCTTATGGAAAAGTCACTGACTAGGGACATAATGGGATGACTTTGGGGAATATAACGTGTCAACTTTGGGGGATATAAGGGGTGAAAGAAGAGGTGGCAAGAGGACACAGAAGAACTGGGCAAAAAAGATCTTCACGACCCAGATAATCACGATGTGTGATCACTCACCTAGAACCAAACATCCTAGAATGTGAAGTCAAGTGGGCCTTACAAAGCACTCACTATGAACAAAACTAGTGGAGGTGATGGAATTCCAGTTGAGCTATTTCTAATCTTAAAAGATGATGCGGTGAAAGTGCTGCACTCAAAATGCCAGCAAATTTAGAAAACCTGTGGCCACAGGACTGGAAAAGGTAATTTTCATTCCAATCCCTAAGAAAGGCAATGCCAAAGAATGCTCAAATTACCACACAATTGCACTCATCTCACACACTAGTAAAGTAATGCTCAAAATTCTTCAGGCCAGGCTTCGACAGTACATAAACTGTGAACTTCCAGATGTTCAAGCTGGATTTAGATAAGGCAGAGGAAAGAGAGATCAAATTGTCAACATCTGCTAGATCGTCAAAAAAGCAAGAGAGTTCCAGAAAAACATCGATTTCTGCTTTCTTGACTATGTAAAAGCCTTTGATTGTGTGGATAACCACAAACTGGAAAATTCTTCAAGAGATTAGAATACAAGACCATCTGACCTTCCTCTTGAGAAACCTGTATGCAGGTCAGGAAGCAACATTTAGAACTGGACATGGAACAACAGACTGGTTCCAAATAGGAAAAGGAGTATATCAAGGCTGTATACTGTCACCCTGCTTATTTAACTTATATGCAGAGTACATCATGAGAAATGCTGGGCTGAAGGAAGCACAAGCTGAAATCAAGATTGCTGGAAGAAATATCAATAACCTCAGATATGCAGATGACACCACCCTTATGGAAGAAAGTGAAGAACTAAAGAGGCTCTTGATGAAAGTGAAAGAGGATAGTGAAAAATTTGGCTTAAAGCTCAACATTCAGAAAACTAAGATCATAGCATCAGGTCCAGTCACTTCATGGCCAATAGATGGAGAAACAGTGGAAATAGTGGCTGACTTTATCTTTTGGGTTCCATAATCACTGAAGATGATGACTGCAGCCATGAAATTAAAAGACACTCCTTGGGAGAAAAGTTATGACCAACCTAGATAGCATGTTAAAAAGCAGAGATGTTACTTTGCCAACAAAGGTCCATCTAATCAAGGTTATAGTTTTTCCAGTAGTCATGTATGGATGTGAGAATTGGACTATAAAGAAAGCTGAGCACTGAAGAATTGATGCTTTTGAACTGTGGTGTTAGAGAAGACTCTTGAGAGTCCTTTGGACTGCAAGGAGATCCAACCAGTCCATCCTAAAGGAGATCAGTCCTGAATATTTATTGGAAGGACTGATGCTGTAGCTGAAACTCCAATACTTCGGCCACCAGATGTGAAGAGCTGACTCATTTGAAAAGATCCTGATGCACATAGGTTCATCATTATCATTTTTCTAGACTCCACATGTATGTGTTAATATACAATACTTGTTTTTCTCTTTCTGACTTACTTCATTTTGTATAATACACACTAGGTTCATGCACACAGTGGGGGAAGGAGAGAGAGTGATGGATTGAGAAGTGGCATTGACATATATTCACTACCATGTATAAAATATCTAGAGGGAAGCTGCTACATAATACAGGGAACTCAATTTGGTGCTCTATGATGACCCAAAGGTGTGGGAAGAGGGTGGGCAGGAGGAAGTCTCAAGAGGGAGGGGATATATGTGTATTTATACCTGATTCATGTAGTTACACAGCAAAAACTATCACAACATTGTAAAGCTATTATCCTCCAGTTAAAAGTAAAGTGTAAAATAAATACATTGAAATATAAACAAACAAAAAAACCAAAACCACTCCATTTTGGGGATAGCTGGAATGTAATAAAGTTAAGTCTAGATTTGGTGACATGGGACTTAGCATAAATGATGTTATTTGGGGCCTGTTGTCTTGTTTTTAATGGGTTACAGGGTTGGGACAACAATGTCCAGCCTTCCATGAGGAAGGCTGTTCTCTGATATTTCTTGTTTATCAGTTGCATTTCTGTTCCTTCCAAGAAGGTAGAATAAATTATCTGATTGATGAGTCATAGGGAGGCAGTAGCTTGTGTAGCTAGGTTCTTTGTTCCCGCTTTTCTCAGAGAGCTCATCCACCCTGTATGTTTTTACAGGTGAGACCATCACCTAATAGGATCATATTCCTCTTCCTGGGACTAAGTGAACCCACTGGTCTAATTTTAAGTTTCAAGATTAAAAAAACCCCACAACTGTTGCTACACATTTAAGATATGTCTTCAAATTTAGCATTTTTCAGTAATAAAGGTGAGTTTTGCCTTTATAATAGTATCATCTGATAACACATTTGTCTCTCATAATGAACTCAAAACACAGGCAGTGACAGATTTGTTAGTTGAGGATGGAGAAGATCAATTAATGTCCTTTACCAGAAAATATCCTTATGGTAAAGGAGACAGTTGACATTTGTATAGAAATTACAGCTATCTTGTACTGTGACTTTACAGGACTTTTCCCATACCTCCACTCTATAATCTCTCATTATTAAAATGGTTCATTTATTTATTTCTTATTCATTTCTATGTTCAGCTCTAGCTGAGTGAGTGGAGCTTAATGTGTACTTAATAATTATTTGCAGAATGAATAAATGAATGGAATTCAATGATTTTTAATGAATAGAAATCTCATTCTCTTTTCTATAGTTTTAATTTTAAAATAATAAAATATAGAATGTGATATTTAAAAATTATAACACTGGAAGGGATTGGGGGCAGGAGGAGAAAGGGACGACTGAGGATGAGATGGCTGGATGACATCACTGACTCGATGGGTGTGAGTCTGAGTGAACTCTGGGAGTTGGTGATGGACAGGGAGGCCTGGCGTGCTGCGATTCATGGGGTCGCAAAGAGGCGAACACAACTGAGCGACTGAACTGAATTGAACTGAAGCATTTGGTAATTATTCTATAACATCTAGCATTTTATAATGAACAAAACATCCCACATTTTATGACTAATTTGTCATTTTACAATTATTAGGTGCGAATCTGAATTTTAAAAGGGTCATTTTAATTAGATATAATGATTATCAAGTATTAATAGCAGACATAGAAAATTATGCAATTAATCCCAAAATAGAAAAAAAAAAAGTCACATGAAAATAAGAGGCAGCATGATGTAGACCAAGGTAAAATTATTATTACTATTATAACTGTGTTGTTACTGCTATTATTACAAATAAATGCTATTAACAGATATAATGAAGATACAATTAGACTTCTTAGTTTAGAGGTTTATTCAAAATTACAGCTAAAAATTAGTCATGGAAATTATGGACAAAAATGAAATTGAAACTAAAGCCACAAAAATCTATAATGACTTAAAAGAAAATGGATACAAAATACTACATCTCTGAATTTGAGACCATGTAGTTTAAAACCTTCAAAGACCTTGCTAGCTTTCCAATGAAGCTTGCATGCACATATGCATACAGTGTTTTGAATAATTAGAACTTGCATTTTCACAAAGGAAACTGGGTTTTTTGTAGTTAGGACAAGAAAACTCAATTTGAAAATTATTACAGTGATAAGACTGAAAATAATTTTTCATGTTATTCATATATGAAGTTGTCAACTCATACAAGTCACTCTGGGGATAGATATGTATGTTAGTTTCTTGATCAGTTAATATTAAGAGGGTACACATTTCTGGTGTATACTGAAACACATCCTTTACTAAAACCAATGTGAGGAATGGGGGAGTACCATTAATATGACTAAGTGTTGTTGAAGCCATAAAATCTCATTGCAAATATATTTTTCAGTGAAAAAAAATATATTGTTTAATGTGGCCCTTCACAATTCACATGACTAGTATTTGTTCTTGATGAGTAGATGCAGTTGAATATTGAATAAACAAATGGAAAACATATTTATGTGCCAAACTCTTGCAAAAGAGGCTTTTACTTTAAGTTTTAGCATTGAGTGTACTTCACTTGGGCTTCCCATGTGACCCTAGTGGTAAAGAACCCACCTGCCGATGCAAGAGACATAAAAGTCTTGGGTTTGGTCCCTGTGTCAGGAAGATTCCCTGGAGAAGGGCATGGTGATACACTCCAGTATTCGTGCCTGGAGAATCCTTTGGACAGAGGAAGCTGGTGGGCAACAGTTTATGGTGTCACACAGAGTTGGGCATGACTGAAGCGACTTAGCATGCATCACGTGTCATGAAAGGTGATTTACTCTGTATGCACAATTTATAACCTCTTCATATAAGGAATATAATATTTTCATAGAAAAAAAGCACAAAATGGTTCAACTGTGCTGATAAGCTTTTCCAAATAGATGTATTCATCTTAGGGAAAAAGTGCGGTTATGAACAAGAATCTCTATACACAAGAACGTCAATCACTATCCTGATAGACGCTGGCACTGTGTTTGCGTGAGTGCTGAGTCGCTTCAATGTTGTCATACTCTTTGCGACCTTATGGACCGTAGCCCGCCAGGCTCCTCTGTCCATGGAATTTCTCAGGCAAAATATTGGAATGGGTTGCCATTTGCTCCTCCAGAGGATCTTCCCGACCCAGGGATCGATTCTGCATCTCTCTGTCTCCTGCCTTCGCAGGCAGGTTCTTTCCCACTAGCACCTCCTGGGAAGCCCCCAGTTGACTTTCCCCCAAACACTTCAAGCAGCTATTACAAGTCAGATTGTCAGAATCTAGGAAAGGCTGCACATCTCAAAACCAAGTTGCAAGAGTAAAAATTTAGTGAATTACATGATAAAATATAAAATTATCTGGTAAAACAAAAGAGGAAAAATGACAGCTATTAAGTTATTGTACAAGGTGTATATTTCCTTCCTGTACTCATGGATTCTTTTATTTTCTGTAACACTGCATGGTCCAACCTTCCTATTAACCATGCTTTTGGTGGCAAGAAAAGCTAATTAATAAAACGAATTTTTGTAAGCCTGCTTGGGCAGCTTGGGAGAGTTTTAAGGCTTCAAAGAGTGCAATCATCCATTCCTAAGGAGTGATGCATTAGATCATGTATTCGTGGCAAGACAGACAATTCCGCAGTGCATTTTTCCCCCATAACGAAAGCTTTAAATTTTCTGTTGTTTTTCTTAGAAATCGAATTTTTATTGGAAATGGACTAGATTGTTCAAGATTTAAGAAAAATATGTCAACTCCAATAGTTTAGAAACCCCAGACTATTATTTTTCAAAGTCATAATTATATATAACATGGAGAAATCTGACACCGTTGTGTCCTTTAATAATATAGTTTTACAAGAAACTGATTTTTTTTCTTTTCAGAATTGTTTATGGAGTTCATGTTAAATCATAAGAAAATAATTTTATCAATATGTAATCTTGGTGAAAAGCGCAACATATTTTCTGCATTGATATAAGTAAACAGATGTACCTAACTTGTGTCAAAGTGCTTTCCTTCTGAGAATCTACTCTTTCCAGTTACAGAAATTTGCAAAAATTCAGAATATAATTTGCTAAGGTCAGGTTTCTTGTAGATATTTTCTACCATTGATGGAGGTGTAGATCTACAATGCAGGATTGTCTTTCTTGATGACCAGGGAACGATTCAGTTGAAATATAATCATCAATAAAGAGGGTCCTGTCTCATACTCACTGTGAGCTGGTAGGTGCTTACTTCCATGGGCAGCAATTAGAAAACAGCAACAGACCTGTCCATTCCATTCATTTCCATTAGCTCATTTCGGTGTCCTCCCACATTCTGTTTAAGCAACCTTGAGCTCAATCCCTTTCACCAATTGCAGCAAACTCTCTGTTCTATTAAAACAGTTTTATATTTGCTAAGTGAAGTCTGCATTTATTGTTAATGTTACTATACTATTAAACTGGTCCAGTGCAATTTACACACACACACACACACACACACATATATATATATGTATATATATATACTCTTAGCCAGACTTGATAGCCTGGTATGAATGATGCAGGGCTTGATATATGCTAGGAATAGTTAGTCTGTTCACATTTTCACTTCCTGGAAAATCACAAAGGAAAAGGTTACAATTTAGTTACAAAATTACTCTGTGGATGTTGTGGAAGTTACAAAACACTTTGCAACTATATAGCTCTAGCTTTCAATTAGTTGAGAACCTAGGGAAAAGAAGTATAAAGAACTCAGACTTCAAAAAAATGTTACTGCCTGCTTGATATCCAAGAAAGTAGAAAGTCCGAATTTAAAAATAAGAATAAATCTTGATATCTGAGAAATAATAGTTACAGTATAATGAATTTATGTATGATGCTTTATTTTAAACTTGTAGCCTATGGGGAAAAATAAGTTAAATCTTGATGATATGGAAATTGAAAAAACAATGAACAGTATTCCTGCAACATTCTACTCAAGCTAGTACTTCCTGTTTTTAATTCAAACTGACTCAATATATTCCAAAGTTTTGGTGGACACAGTTTATGAATTTGGGATATAAAGGAAATAATCTGTGAAAAATTAAAACCATCTCTTTATCTCCTGGGTTTCCCTGATGGCTCAGTGATAATGAATCTGCCTGCCAATTCAGGAGACACAGAACATGGGCTCGACCCCTGGTTTGGAAAGATACCCTGGAGTAGGAAATGGCCCCTGACTTCTGCATTCTTGCCTGGAAAATTTCATGGACAGAGGATTCTGGCAGGCTCTGGCAGTCCATGGGGTAGCAAAGAGTTGGACATTACTGAGCAACTGAGCACATACACACCCACAAATAGCATTCTAGTCCCAATCAATCATTTCAATGTATAAGTTTTAGAAATTTAGGATGTGGTTATGGTTACCTATGAACACAAAGATACATGTCACACATTTCTAAGGCAGGAATTTTTGTATATGAAAGGTAGAATGTGTGCATGTGTGTGCTTGTGTGTGCCAAATCTTGTTTTTACATATGTGTGTGTAAGATCTGCACAAATGCATGAAAATATCTGGGCGATACACAAGGAAATGTTTACAGTATTACTTCTAGGCAGTGATTCTCAGAGTCAAAGAAGAGGAGTTAGATTTTTATATTTCTTATTATACATTCTGTTGCATGGTTCGATTTTTTGAATCATATTTGTATATGTTAATTATACATATTAAATACAGCTGTTTATAAACAGGAAATGATCTTGTTCATAAACAATTTAGTACTGAGATGATAATTTCAGGAGCAAGATATGTCACTTTGCGATTATTGCATCTAGTGACATAGGATGAAATATGTTTATTCCATGATTTTGATCAGTAGAAAGTATCCCCTTTGCTTGCTAGAGACTTAAAAAGACAGGGAGCCCTTTGTATGCATGGCAAATGCATGCCTAGCAGGAATAATATCTTTTATAATTTAAGCGGGGACCCTGAAATTCCATCTTATATCATAGGACACTAGTTTATACCCGGACCATCAGTACCTGGTAATAATAATACACTGACAACTGTATCTTGATTTTAAGAATTAAATGGCAAATATAGATACTCTATGACCTGAAACTGNTAACAATATCATAATTGTTAACCTCTATCTCTATGAGATACAGTTTTACCAACTAGAGAATAGTCATTATATGTAGTTCCTTTTGTCTTAGACTTTCTGACTCATTTCCTAGGTTACTTAGATCAGCATCTTTTTGTACCACCCTCTTCAGTAAAGTTGTTTTCATAGATCCATAGTACAGTCAGATTCTCTTGTCCAAGTCTGCAACCTTCTGGGATCACTCCTCCTCCTAAATGATTTATTTTATCTATCAATACATTACACTTCATAATTTTTATGCTATAAACTTCGGTGGATTTTGACAAATGCATGATGTCTTGTATCTACATGGTATCTATTATGGTATCATATAGAACATTTTTACTACCCTGAAAGAAAACCATGTGTTTAATCTATTCAATCCTGTTCCATTCCTCTGACATCCTGGCAACCACTGATCTTTCATTATCTCTATGGTTTCACCTTTTCCAGAAAGTCATAAAATTTGAATCATGTAGTATATACACTTTTCATATGGTCTCTTTACTTAGCAATATGCATTTAAGGTTCTTCCTTGTCTTTTTGTTAGTTTAATAGTTCATCTCTTTTTATCACTAAATAACATTCCATTGTATGGCTGTATCATGGTTTATCCATTCACCTATTAAAGGACATCTTGGTTGCTTCCATTTATTACTAATGATTAATAAACTGCTTTAAGCAAAATACCTAAGATTTTGACTAAATTTATCTTTGGAAGAAACTGACAAAGTGTCTTTCCAAGTAGCTGGACCATTTTGGATTCATACCGTCAATCAATAAGAGTTCCTGTGGTTCCACATTCTTGTGAGCATTTGTTATTGACAATTTAAAGTCATTTTCATAGATGTGTTGAAGTGTGAAAGGCGCTCAGTCGTGTCTGACTCTTTGTGATCCCATGGACTATACAGTCCATGGAATTCTCTAGGCCAGAATACTGGAGTGAGTAGCCTTTCCCTTCTCCAGGGGAACCTTCCCAACTCAGGGACTGAACCTAGGTCTCCCACATTACAGGCAGATTCTTTACCATCTGAGCCACAAGGGAAGCCCAGATGTGTTAGTGGTATTTCATTGTTTATTTAATCTGTGCACATTTCTCTACCTTCCCTCAAAATAGGAAAACTCTTTCCATTCAAAGCTGATTTCATTGCCTCTTACTCCTTAAAGTTCTCAAAATATCCATCTTCTCTACCAAATGAACTTCCTTTTTTAAATTTCTAATATCCTTTATCACTAAAATAAATCCTTAACATTTGAAAGAGACTTCCCAGGTGGTGTTAGTGGTAAAGAAACTGCGTGCCAATGCAGGAGACATAAGAGAGGCAGGTTCAATCCCTGGGTCAGGAAGGTCTCCTGGAGGAGGGCATGGCAGCCCACTCCAGTAATCTTGCCTGGAAAATTCCATGGACAGAGGAGCCTGGTGGGCTACAGTTCACAGGGTCACAAAGAGTCAGACGTGATTGAAGAGACTTAACACTTCAGTCTATGTTTCAAGAAAGCCACATAATATCTTCAAGAATACCACCATATCACTTTCCACAAAAAGCCAGACATTGAGAAATAAAATCTTTATCAACACTCCGGTTGCTTACTAATAGTTGCTGTGCAGATGCCAATGAAGAGAAAGCAACCAAGCCACATGACAGAGATATGAGGAAGACAGCTTAGTTTATTTACCAATGATGTGATTTATTCTTAAATACCAGTCTTGCCCTACACAGAATTCAATCATCTAAAATTCTATCATGCCATGGGTTACTGCAATAACTTTTGAATCATCAAAATCATGAATATTAAATCTGTGAATGCAAAGCACCTAAAGAACCTTTACCAGGGCCTACTCCTTTTTTTAAATTATAGGAATTTCTGCTTATGTCTTTATTTTCCTTCTAGACTAAAAGGACTTGAGGATAGAATATATCTCTAATTTCATATTCAGCAAATAGTTATCAAATAAATACAAATAGTGCTATAGAGCTTAAAAGGAAAAGATTGTTCTTTCTTACAAAAGCATTATGTGCAGTTTAATTGCTTCCTTGAGATTTCAAAGAAGCCTGAAAGAGAATAACAAAACTCTAAAACAGACCAGAAATTTAGGCACCTTGTAGAGAAGGCAGCCCCTGCATTAATATCAAAGCCCTCAGGAGGGATGTGTGTTCCTTTTGTCCGTGAAGGCTGTGTCTATGGAGTGGGTTATGGTGCCTAAGTGATCAACTCGCTTGTTGCCATGGCGATTTAGCCACCCTTGCTGCAGTTGGCAGGTCTCCCAGCACTGCCCCTGCAGACTGGAACCACCCACCTGCTCTTTCTGTTTTCTACCTAGCACACTGCCTTTTATTGAACACAAGAGGGGTTCAGAAATTCTGTCTATGCTAAGGACTAATATACATGCCAGAATACAGGTGAGCATAAAAGGATGGTGTGGGGGAAAGGGAGGTTGATATTCTTAGAGGATCTGGGAAGATTATCCCTGCCACATAGATAGGGATCCCGTCATCCCTTCCTTTGAAGGAGCAAGGCATTTACAAGGAGGTGCTTTTCAAGAAAATTCTCTTCCATCCCCACAATGTGGTTCTCTCCTGTAATGTCTGTCCAGAAAACAAATCCACAAGTGATGCTGCAGGCCTAGGACAGTGCTAAGCAGGAAGTTGTTGCTCAGGAAGGAGGGATCTTAAGTCAATAAAATCAGTGTTCCTGTGGGTACCTGATGCTTTGCATATCCAGTGCTGGTCCTGGTAAAGGAAGCTAAAGTGAGCAAACCTCAGGAGGCAGTTGGGGGAGTTAGCTGGAAAAGTTCTGATGCTGGGAAAGATTGAGGGCAGGAGAAGGGGATGACAGAGGATGAGATGGTTGGATAGCATCATTGACTCAATGAACATGAGTTTGAGCAAACTCTGGGAGATGGTGAAGGACAGGGAAGCCTGATGTGGTGAATAACATGCGATTGCAAAGAGTTGGACATGATTTAGCAGCTGAACAGCAACAAATACTAGCTATCAAAGAGCCAGCACATCCTTTACTAATTTCAACAGCTTTTTTTTTTTTTTGAGCATTTATTCCATATCAAGCTCTGAAGATAGATCATGGCCTATACCTCATTAATTTATTTAACCTTTAAATTTCAGTTTTTAGATATTCCTTTGGGTTACATAGTTACATTTAGAAAGCCTCTATTGCAATTCATACATTTCCTAGAAATAATAACACTGTCATCAACAAAGCTAGTAACAAAAATCTCTATATGTTTATAGCACTTTAGAATTGTCACAAAATTCACAATCCCCTCAAACAGACCTATGAAGTAGGTCAGGCTAGAGTTTTCAGCTCTATTTTGTACTTGAAGAAACTGAGTTTCAGAAAATATATCTAACTCATCTAAGTCAAAACACTAGCTTTCAAGGTGTGGTCTGAGGACCACTTGCACTAGGATTATTAGGAGAGGTAATTTTGTAAATGGAACTAGGAAGGCCAACCTAAGACTGGTTTACAATCTACAAGGGTACGTCCTAGAACTTTCATTTTTTGATAGTCTTAACTCTCCATTAACAAACTACTACCAAGTACCCTTGGCTTCCCTGGTGGCTCAGTGGTAAAGAATCTACATGCCAATTCAGGAGACTCGGGTTCATTCCCTGGGTCAAGAAGATCCCCTGGAGAAAGAAAGGGCAACCCACTCAGCACTTTCCTGGAGAATTCCATGGACAGAAGAGCCTGGCGGGCTACAGTCCATGGGGTCTCTAAAAGAGTTGGATGTGACTTGGTGACTAAACAACAATGTGCCCAGGTGCTTTGGTTCATTCAGGATTGTCAAGAATGTTGAGCCTGTTACACTTTCTACACATCGTGTTGACAATGTGACCTGGGATCATTGTTGCCTCTTAGTCACATGAGGCAGATTTGAGATTTTAGGGATCAGTCAGTCCTTTCCTAGCTAAATGCTTCTGTGGACATGGAAAGAAGCCCATGGGAATGATAATTCAATTTCCTCATCAACTACCCTTCATCCCCAAAGACTGACCTCTTAGAGCATAGAGCTGCTGTGGAAAGTTTGATTCACCAGGAGACTTTTTGCTGGTAGCAGCATTTTGTCCCTGGTGTTTTCTGTTTTGACAACTCATCAGCAGCATCACTGGAAGGTGACAGGAACTTCACTGTTCAATTAAGGCTTGAGTGTTACCAGAGTATGTGGAGGAGGAGAAGGAAGAGACCCGAGTGGAGGCAGGTAAAATCAATGAGCTTTAACAAGCAGATTAGCCACCTTTCAGAAGTCAGAGCCTTCCTAAGATTTCAAGCCTGGTGCCTTATACAGTGGGATACCCCGCCTCTTCTCACAGCACCTGTTTGCTGGTTTACATGTATTGTTCTTCATAAATTACTGTGGTTTACAACAGTAAGGGATTACCATCAATTCAACAAACATTTATGAAGCATCCACTCTGCTATGGATTGTGGCTAAACAACACAGGTTGCTCTATAGCAGTGTACACACATTAGCGAGGACCACAGATCTGAAATGAATAATGAGGGATGTTCATGGAGGCTATAACAAAGGTACTCTAACATCATTTAGTAAAAGAAGCTAACATCACTCAGGGCTTCTCTAAGTGTGGTCTGAGAGCTACCTGGTCAGAAATCTCCAGGATATTTGTTAGTAAAAATGTAAAATGCTTGGATCAACACTTGAGATACTCTGGATATGGGCCCTGGGAAGCTACACTTTTAACAAACTACTTAGGTCTTTCTCTTGCACACTGAATTTGGGGAATCATTGGTATATGTGCATGTGTGGTGATGGTTGGGGAAGAATTCAAAGAAGGTCTTTCATGCAAGATGAGGCTTAAAGACAGGGGGCTTGGGTGAGAGTTTCTCAGGTAGGAGTAAGAGCCATGAAGATCCCAAGTGAGTGGAAGGAAACGATCTTCTGTAGAGAAAAAGAGCAATGGAGAAAGGCAAGACTTCAGATGCAGGGGCATGTCAGTATTGTTTAGGATTTCAGGTTTACTCATAAGCCACTGAAGAAATTTAGCCTATGGAGGACCATACTTAAATATTTATTTTAAACAAATTTAAAATAGATAGAAGGGATTATTGGGATCTCTAGAGAGAATATTGGGCAGTGAGGAGGTGACTGTGGCAATAATTTGGTAAGAAATACTGCGTGTGTGTGTGTGTGTGCTCAGTTGTGTCCTATACTTGTGCAATCCCACGACTATAGCCCTCCAGGGCCATCTGTCCATGGGATTGTCCAGGCAAGCATACTGTGGTGGTTTGTCAAGCCCTCCTTCAGGGAATCTTCCTGAACCAGGGATCAAACACATGTCTCCTATGTCTCCTACATGAGCAGGTAGGTTCTTTACCACTGCTCCACCTGGGAATGCTACCTTGAATTAGATCAGAGGCAATGAGAATGGAGAGAAATTGATGGATTCCAGAGGCATTAAAGAGGTCCAGTCAATAAGACTTAGTAATCCTACAGATACTAAATGCCATCATGCCCCTGTTAACTCTTGCTCTGGTTTTGGAGATAGGAACTGAACTGAGACATTGCTGCCTTGAGGAGAACACATTCTTTGAGGAGACCTCCTGTTGCCAGGCTCCTCTGTGGACAAGGATGTGCTTTTGTTTGGATAAGACAAAAGGGATTAGGGTAAAAGTCTCCAGTTCAAGTTGTCAGAAGACATTCGGTTGGCTCCAGACTCTGAAAGTAAATCACTTGGGCAGGCCTCAGGTTTCTCACATGTATGTCATGCCATTCTGATACACTCACATTGCTTTCTATACTTTTCCTCCTTAGCACTAATAATGACTTAAAATTAAGTGAGAAATACCTCCAGTTATTTGTGAAATAGCTGTCTCATCCATTTAATCATAAGTTCTACTGGCTGGCTCATTTATCTCCAGCTCTGAGAGTATACATGAAGCAACTATAGAACTGTAACTGAGGAGATACTTCACATCCAAGGGAAAAGGAGAAGCTCCAGCAAGATGGTAGGAGGGGCAAAAGTACATTTAGAATCAAACCCCATACCTGTCAGAGACACTCAAAGAGGGCTCAAACAAACCTTGTGTGCACCAGGACCCAAAGACCCCACAGAGACTGAGACAGAACTGTGTTTGAGTGTCTTCTGCAGACGTACAGGTCAGCAGTGGACTGGTGCAACAGCAGGGGCTCTGGGTGCAGTAGACCTGGGTATTGCCCACTTGGAGAAAGTGGCCATTAATCCCATCATAGAGCCACCAGAATTTATACAGGTCTGGGGAAACAGACTCTTGGAGGGTACAAACAATACCTTGTGTGCAGCAGGACCCAGAAGAAGGGAGCAGTGATCCCACAAGAGACTGACCCAGACTAGCCCATGAGTGTCCAGGAGTCTTCGGTGGAGGAATGGTTCAGCAGTAGCCTGCTGCAGGGCTTGGGGCACTGCACATGCACCAGTGTGAACATGGACTATTTTGAAGGAGGTCGCAATTGTCTTCATTACCTGCACAATAGTTTGGTCTCAGGTCAAAAAACAGGGAAGGAACACAGGACTCCTGTAAACAGAAAATTGGATTAAAGGTTTACTGAGTATGGCCCTGCCCATCAGAACAAGACCCACTTTCCCCCTCAGTCAGTCTCTCCCATCAGGAAGCTTCCATAAGCCTCTAATCTTTCTCCATAGGAGGGCAGACAGACAAAAACCACCATCACAGAAAACTAGCCAATCTGATCACATAGACCACAGCTTTGTCTAACTCAATGAAACTATGATCCATGCTGTGTAGGTCTACCCAAGACAGATGGTCATGGTGGAGAAGTCTGAAAAAAACAAGGTTCACTGGAGAAGGGAATGGCAAACCATTTCAATATTCTTGCCTTGAGAACCCCATGAAGAGTATGAAAAAGCAAAAAGATAGGACACTAAAGATGAACTCCTCAGGTTGGTAGATGTCCAAAATGCTACTGGAGATCAGTGGAGAAATAACTCCAGAAAGAATGAAGAGATGGAGCCAAAGCAAAAACAATATCCAGTAGTGGATGGGACTGGTGTTGGAAGTAAAGTCCAATGCTGTAAAGAGCAATATTGCATAGGAAGCTGGAATGCTAGGACCATGAATCAAGGCAAATTGGAATTGATCAAACAGGAGACGGCAAGTGTGAACATCAACATTTTAGGAATCAGTGAACTAAAATGGACTGTAATGGGTGAATCTAACTCAGAAGACTATTATATCTACTACTGTGGAAAATGGAGTAGCCATCATAGTCAACAAAAGAGTCTGAAAAGGAGTACTTGGATGCAATCTCAAAAATGACAGGATGATCTCTGTTCATTTCCAAGGCAAACCATTCAGTATCATAGTAATCCAAGTCTATGCCCAGACCAATAATGTTGATGAAGCTGAAGTTGAATGGTTCTATGAAGATCTATACCCAAAAGAGATGTCCTTTTCATTATAGGGGACTGGAATGCAAAAGTAGGAAGTCAAGAAACACCTGGAGTAACAGGTAAATTTGGCCTTGGAGTACAGAATGAAGCAAGGCAAAGATAATAGACTTTTGCCAAGAGAACACACTGGTCATAGCAAACCTCTCTCCTAAAACACAAGACTCTACTCATGGACATCACCAGACGGTCAATACCAAAAGCAGATTGATTATATTCTTTGCAGCCAATGATGGAGAAGCTCTATACAGTCAGCAAAAACAAGACCAGGAGATGACTGTGGCTCAGATCATGAACTCCTTATTGCCAAATTCAGACGTAAATTGAAGAAAGTAGGGAAAAACACTAGACCATTCAGGTATGACCTAATTCAAATCCCTTATGATTATACTGTGAAAGTGACAAATAGATTCAAGAGTGCCTATGGACAGAGGTTCCTGACATTATACAGTAGGCAGTGATCAAGATCATCCTGAAGTAAAGGAAATGCAAAAACGCAAAATGGTTGTCTGAGAAGGCGATACAAATAGCTGTGAATGAAAGGAAGCAAAAAGCAAAGGAGAAAAGGAAAGATATACCCATTTGAATGCTGAGTTCCAAAGAATAGAAAGGAGAGATAAGAAAGCCTTCCTCAGTGAACAATCCAAAGAAACAGAGGAAACAATAGAATGGGAAAGACTAGAAATCTCTTCAAGAAAATTAGATACCAAGGGAACATTTCATACAAAGATGGACACAATAAAGGACAGAAATATTATGGACCTACTGTGAAGAAGGCTGAGCGCCAAAGAATTGATGCTTTTGAACTGTGGTGTTGGAGAAGACTCTTGAGAGTTCCTTGGACTGCAAGGAGATCCAACCAGTCCATTCTGAAGGTGATCGGTCGGCCCTTGGATTGCTTTGAAAGGAAAGATACTGAAGATGAAGCTCCAGTACTTTGGCCACCTCATGCGAAGAGCTGACTCATTGGAAAAAACTCTGATGCTGGGAGGGATTGGGGGCAGGAGGAGAAGGGGACAACCGAGGATGAGATGGCTGGATGGCATCACTGACTCGATGGGCATGAGTCTGAGTGAACTCCGGGATTTGGTGATGGACAGGGAGGCCTGGTGTGCTGCAATTCATGGGGTCGCAAAGAATCGGACACGACTGAGCGACTGANTCCAACCAGTCCATTCTGAAGGAGATCAGCCCTGGGATTTCTTTGGAAGGAATGATGCTAAAGCTGAAGCTCCAGTACTTTGGCCACCTCATGCGAAGAGTTGACTCATTGGAAAAGACTCTGATGCTGGGAGGGATTGGGGGCAGGAGGAGAAGGGGACAACCGAGGATGAGATGGCTGGATGGCATCACTGACTCGATGGGCATGAGTCTGAGTGAACTCCAGGAGTTGGTGATGGACAGGGAGGCCTTGGGTGCTGGGATTCATGGGGTCGCAAACAGTCAGACACAACTGAGCAACTGAACTGAACTGAACTGAAGGTAGGTTATAATTTTTCTTCCAAGGAGCAAGCGTCTTTTTATTTCATGGCTGCAGTCATCATCTGCAGTGATTTTGGAGCCCCCAAAATAAAGTCTCTAACTGTTTCCATTGTTTCCTCATCTATTTACCATGACGAGATGGGACCAGATGCCATGATCTTCATTTTCTGAATGTTGAGTTTTAAGCCAGCTTTTTCATTTTCCTCTTTCACTTTCATGAAGAGGCTCTTTAGTTCTTCTTCACTTTCTGCCATAAGGGTGGTGTCATCTCCATACCTGAGGTTATTGATATTTCTCAAATGAATATATACATGTTCTGAATATCTATACAAGTATATACACACATATATGTATATGCTGTTGTTTAATGCGAAAAATTATTATTTCATTTACCAAAGATATATGCTGCTTCCTGAAACTCCAGTACTTTGGCCACCTCATGTGAAGAGCTGACTCATCGGAAAAGACCCTGATGCTGGGAGGGATTGGGGGCAGGAGGAGAAGCGGACAACAGAGGATGAGATGGCTGGATGGCATCACTGACTCAATGGACATGAGTTTGAGTGAACTCCAGGACTTGGTGATGGACAGGGAGGCCTGGTATGCTGCGATTTATGGAGGCACAAAGAGTCGGACACAACTGAGCGACTGAACTGAACTGAACTTTTGGTTTATGTAATTTCCCTCATACATAAGCACATGTATATGAAAGTTCAGGGTTTCCCTAGTAGCTCAGTGGTAAAGAACATGCTTGTGATGCAGGAGACTTGGGTTTTATCTCTGATTAGGAAGATCCCTTGGAGAAGGGAATGGCTGCCCACCACAGTATTCTTTTCTGGAGAATCCCCATGGATATTGGAGCCTGGCTACAGTCCATGGGGTGGCAAATAGGTAGACATGACTGAGTTACTAACAACAGGAAAAAACTTATAAAATTTCAGACCTGAACTATGATTTGAGTGAGACACATTGCACATGAGGAAACCACAGGCTCAGCACTAGATGCATTTTCCATCTTGTCCAGTCCCCTTCAAAACATATGTTGGCATCAACTAGAAAAAAATACATAGCTTCTCAGAAAAGACTACAGCAAAATAGGATCAAATAAGCAAAATGCTATATGAGTTGCTGGAGAAATATCTGGTGACAGAAATAGATGGTGATTGTTTGTTGTTCTATAATCAGTGTTTAAGAGGTATTGCGGTCATGATATAGACTTTAGCAAGGATTGAGGAAAGCAGCATGATTGTGGAGCATCACCGTTAAGTGCTCTTTCCTTCGAATGGCATTTGTCTTCCTTTTTAATTGTGGATTTGAGTTTAATTGCAGAGTTTAATTGCCTCTTTAAGAATGTCAAATCTGGGGGAGAATGTGTGGGTGTGATCTGTGGCTCAGTCTTAAGCAGCCGTGTGACCTACCCTCTGTGGGCCATGATGCTCTCATTTACAAAGGGCTTTTGTGGTGCTTCATTAAGTTCAACCACAAAAAGAAGTTAGAACAGTGGCTGGTACAGAGCAGGGTCTCAATAACATTAATGTTGTTGCAATGATTATCTCAAAGCCAGATTTCTTTAAAGCTATTTGCCAACTAATCTCCAAGAAGGTATTAGCTGTTTCGGTTAAGGTGTTTATACGTAACAGCATTAAAATTTAATTAGGTGATTCCTGAAAGTTAGAATAGCTTCCAAATCTGAAGGATAGGACATCCATTTGTGGTATTTCAGCCACTTTATGTCAGGCCCCAGGAGAAAAAGTGTGGCTGTTGTAGCTGTTTGAGGGACTGGCACTCCCGCATTACTGTGTGTGGTCAAATGTTTTCTCCATTTGTCAGTAATGGAGGCCCAGAACTAGGAATTAAGAGAGAAAACAAAACAACTAAACTTGGGGAAGGAAATGGGTGCCTACTGAAGAGAGAGCAGAGTGGGAGAGTTAAATGACAGCATGGCTGCCATTGGATATTCAACTTGCCTGATGGAATAAGTGGTGACGTTCTTCAAATACTGTTGGAATGACTTTGAATGTGGTTTTACATGGCTTCTATATGGTTCTCCTGAAAATATAAGAATGAGAGACTCAAGTATGCTAAATCAGTTTAGAGTGGATATTTGATGGAATTATATGAGTGAGAGAAGTATGTATATAAATCGTGAACCTCAGTGATATTTGACTATCTTCTAGGGCCTTTAGATTTGTAAGGCAGCTACATTAACTCTTGTGAATAACCACCCAAGCAAACAATGGGGAAAATAAAAACAACGTAAGGTTACTGTAGAGCTTTTATTCCTCCCATATGGCTATTAGTTACACATTTGTTATCTGAGCAGAACGATGGTAAGTAGGGCAAATTAAAAAGAAACTGAAAGAGAAAGAAAGAAAGAGAGGGAGGAGAAATAAAAAGAAAGGAAGTAAGGAAGAAAAACAAGAGGAAAGAAGCAGAGGAAGAAAAGAAAAATAGTGGAAACACAAGAGTTCTTGAAATAAAATAATAAAATTAAAACATTGGGAGAGTGGGGGTGTTACTTTGCTCTCAAATGCTGTATGGAGAGCATTCAGTTAACCTGATGAAATGACTAAGGTTGGGAGGATCAGAGAGGTGATATCTTGACTGCTGTTCATTCGCCCTCAGATGGCAAAGGTTATGCTCTCTTCCTTTGAGTTATTTCCTGTCATTTTTCTTGGGATATATGAGCCATTTTGTTCAAGATACTGTTGGTAGTCTCTCTCTAAAAGGATTCCTAGTAACTTCCACTAGCTTGCTGTTTCTTTCTTGCTTGCCCCTGGTGAAACCCCTCCCTGAAACCCTAGAATACGCAAGCCGATTCATACCTGCGGCAGTGGTGATGGTTAGGCTACTCTTCAGTGTTCTCCAGAGGCTGGATTAAGCTGGTCAGTTGTTGCAAAGACTGCCTATTAAAACGTGCTCCTAATTAGCTTCCTGACTATTGGGAGAATGCTCTCCTGGCTTCTCCGTGCCTAGTCCTTATTGAATGAGCGACTCCTGGATGAAATAAATGTGTTCTTTATAACAATGAGGTCATGTTTTTACACTTATTAGTCTTTAAAGCAAGCTGTTTCTTTATAGAACAAAGTGGGATTTGAGAGAGAGAGGGAGAGAAGATGATGGCTTATTGAAAGGAAAAGAAAAGAAGCTTTTGTGTGTATGTGCCCATGTATTTTATTAAAAGTTTTAGTGGCTGCTCCAAGAGCAAGGTGTCTGTGCCTTTAATCATTTTCATTTTAAAAACAGAGCCTTATATTTCCACATCTTCAGCCGTCCCAGAGGGCAGCTAGGCCAACTTTAACAACATTAATTTCTCTTTATGACAGGACTAGTGCTGCCCCAGGTCTTCAGAACTGCCTAAAATGTCTAGAAAAGTAGATAATGAAGAGGATATTAGAATTGTAAACAAGAACAATTTTGTAATAAAAACCATATATTTTCTCCATTGGACTCTGGGCTTAATACTGCGGCAGCAAAAGTGTCAGGAGTCATAATTTGTTGATGGCTACTGAGCATTAGTTACAGTCAGAGTGTGTGCATAAAGGCCATGTCCCCCTGGCTTCCCATTACAGGGGATCTCGGATGGGTAATTGCAATTTTGTTGTTCTAATGTGTCTCTTTCATTTGATTGTTCATTGTGCTCCCTGATGAAAAGAACTTGTGTCTTACAACTTCCCAAGCTGCTCATAGAGACTTTTATTCTTATGCAGAGGCGTTTTGCAGAAGTTTAAAGGATTTACTAATAGTGAACATAGAAGGATCACCCTACTAAAAGTCAAAGGAGACCTACCCCTGATAAGTTTCAAATGTTTAGGAAGAACCCAGATCGGAGCATTGGAAAAATGAGCTCTTCCTTCCTTGCTCTGTGTTTCTCCAGCAGCACAACCCGGCTTCTATCATCTATTCATCCTTCTTGTTGACAGGGTTTATGAGTCTGGTACAATAGACTCTGAAACAGTAGATTTTCCCCAAGAAACAGAGTGCTCTTCTTTGTTTGTCTGCAAGAAATGTGGGAATGAAGTGTAAAGTGTTAATATCATATCATCTGTTAATAGCGTAAACGAGGCTGTCTTCTTAAGATGCAGGACTGCTGAGAAAGTTCCTACTGTGCTTAACCTTTTGTCTCTCTCTCATCCTTTGTTGTCCAGTTCACATGGAAGAAGTCAAACACATCATCCTGAAAACATAACAACTTCCCATAATATGGTTTTTGCTTGCGTGTCATACCTGCTTTTATTGTACTCAGTGGCCTATATTCCACAATCCATTCTCTGAATTTAGTTTTGCTGGAGGAACAACGGTACACAAAGCCCTTCAATTTCTTTTGAGATGTTTTCCTATTGGAGGTAATCATGAAAAATATTTATGTTTTCTTTCAATTAGCCAGAATTTACTGGCACTGTTGTGTGATTTTCAAGATTGGTGGTAGCATACAAGCACATGTTTCAAAAAGATAGTAGTTATTCTCGTGAAGGCTAGGGTAAGATCCCAAATACTTTACTATTGAAGCGAAATGAGAAGGCACCTCATGTTTCACGAACTCCTTTGAAATATTGAGATTTAAAAGAACAAGGGCAGAAACCTTCTATCTGCATTTATTAGCAGCTAATTCATTTCTTGCAGCTAGGACGCGCAGGTAATCAGCTTCGTCCTTGTAATGGGATCAGGTTAGGTGTAGGTGTCTTTCAGTTGAGCTGGGATTGTGGGATGCAATTCTGAGATAGAGTTAACTTGGACTCTATACAAAGTGAAAGACAAAAATGACACTCTTCTATTATTTAGGCACCTGTCCAGAAGCTGGAGGTGGGGGGAGGATATCTTCCATGTATAGATTTAGCCTAAGAGAGCACAGATAACCACCTTGCTTTTTCTGTCTAATAAGATGTGAAAAGGGGCAGAAATAATGAGCATTACATTGTATTTTTCATGTAAAAGCCCAAGAAACAAAACGTCCTGAACACTGGCAGCGGTTCCCGTCATTTTCAAATGAAAAGGGCTATTTGTTCCCAAATTACAGCAGCCACTGGAATGCATACATTTGTGACTCAGAAATCCTCATTTTGAGAAGTAAAATTACCTTTCAGTAATTTAGTCATGCAGGCTTTCTCCTGCTGACTGGTCAGAAGCTATCAGATAGCTTGCAGCTGCGGGTGGAAGCCTGACCATTTTTTTTTCTTCCCCAGGACAGGCAGTTAGTTAGTAGAGCCATCAGTCCGGCATCTGTCATCCTGCTAGGCCCAAATTGTTTTCTATGATGGATGTCACAGTCTGTATGATCAAAATAGAAGCCCTGCTGCTTTTAATTGCAAAATCGGAGTACTTGCACATTTGTTATTATGCCGAGGTTATTACCTCACACAAAATGAATTAACAGGTGAAAATAATTGATGAGAGGCGTCTCGGGATTTTTAGCCTCTTCAAAGAGACTTTGTAATTACGGCATAATGAATGTTCTGAGACATATCTGTGGGGGGCAGCATGAGACCACCAAAGATCTCTTCAGATTGATGATAAATTCTCTTGAATTTTACTGTAATACTGCTTAAATTTACTTAGCAATTAGTTTAATAGGCCTACATGATTCATGAGACCATACTGAGCATTTTTAAATAAGTTTGTCCCATCAATCTATAAATTAAGCTACTTACCTCAGCTTTCTTCCCAAGGTGATGGAAAACGTGCACACATCCGACTTTCTGAAACAAAGATGACAGGACAGGGGTTTGGTTTTCAGAAAATCCCTGACCAAATGAGGTTGGCCTCTCAAATCCCTCTTCCAATAACTTGTGAAACGAGCCTGACCAAATTTTGTCCAAATATAGTTCTAAGATTTTCCCAGCACGTGAAGACTCTGCGTTTGTCCTGTGAAGTAAATCGTTTAAACATTTTGCAAGCTGAAGTAATTGTTTTTGGCTTTGTGACCACTCTTCCATTCAGACTTGGTCATATTTCAAATTCATTCAGCCCCTGAGTGCATCCAGAGTGATGGAGTCTGGCCATCTCCCCGCTTCCTCGTGACATCCTGAAACCTCACGGTGATGTGGGGGAGCTCTGTCACCATGAACTCACTTCCAACCTTGCTTCAGAGCACAGAAAGCACTTTCCCTGTATTAACCCAGGGCAGCCACAGGCTGGGGTATGGCTTTTCATGGGTACCTAATTCCGTACAGAATGGTAGTGTGAGATAGACAACCTAGGAATCCAAAGGTGGCACAATATTATCAAGTGATTTAAATAGAAAAGCATTTCAAGAAAAGGAAAGAAAGCTGAACACACCATGAGCATGCTTCTTTTCCATAACTGCATATTATTCACATACAGTATGTGTCTAAATCTCAAGGTAATTCTTTAATTAGCAAGAGCTGAAAACTCCATTAGCTGAGTACTCTTATGTGAAGTATATATAAAGAAATCTTGAGACTAAGGTAACCTTTAGTTAAAAGTAAAGGAGAGAAAAAGTAATGGAAAACAGGACTGTGAGTGCTGAGGAGTTATAAACTCAATAAAAGAGTCACATGTGGAAAAACATCTATATTCATTTTTTAAGTGACAGGGAGCTTTATCACAGATTCAAACTAGATTGATTAATCCATATTTCTAGAAGACATGCATTATTTACCATTGTTCCTTTTGTCACACACACACACACACACACACACACACACACACTTTCCTACCTTCATAAAAGAATCCTTATAAAGCATCTCTTCTACTTGAAGTAGTTTTAATGTTTAATTTGAAGTTTAATGTTTAAAATGAAGTTTAATTTGAAGTAGCTTTAATTCTCATCCTGAGTTTAAATGAAATGCATATTTGAGGTGTGCAATCAATAGTGAAGGATGCAACTGATACTGAGGTGACTCTTTTTACATTACGTACATATCATCATATATAGAATATAAAAATGTGTAATAGATGTATATATCTCATTCCTTTCAAATTTACTGTCAGCATTTTGTGTTTAAGAATATATTATATCAAAGGGTCTCAAAAACAGGAAGAACAAAATACGTGGCCAGCAAATATAATGAATGCAAGGCAAGTAGCAGATTCATGGATTGCCCCGTATGTGAAACGGACTGTGGTAACTCATACCAGGCTGCGTGTCACTTGCAGAGGCATTTTTCATAAACCTTCACATGATTGCATTTATCTTCAGTCTAAACCCCAAGATGAATTCTCCAAAGACATTAACAATAGATAAATGCTTTTTAAACAAAATGGTCTATTTGAAAAAATCTGTGACAAAGATAGGAGAATGTTATACAATCGAATTTCAATTGCTTCATAAACCAAAGCACCAATCTGGCATATTACTTTATCGTGGTCTTAACTTTAATTGGAAGTAAAATAACCTCAAATTCAGAGGTTAATGCTGTAAAATTTTGATACCTGTTTCATTTAAATTATATTGGATTATTGTTATGAAACACCATGGAAAACACTCAAGGGATTCCAACTTGAGCAACAAAAAACATGCAGGTGAAAGAGTGAATTTCTGAAAAATTTCATGGTAATGAAGGTCGAATGCAATTTTAAAAATTTGATTATTAAAGACAATGCCAATCTTATTTGTAGCACCAACCAAAGAGCAACAGATTACACAATTTAAATTTCACAGTAAGCTATACAAACACAAATAGATGTATCTTATGCAGAAATGAAGAACAGAGGGACTGGGTGTGCTTTATGATAGCTTTGTGACAAATGACACATATACAGAGTGCACTATAACTGACTCTAAAGCAAATTCAGTTGCTTTTTTCTGGTGTCTTTTTTTTTTTTTTTTCTGTGTATAATATTTACAGAAGTACAAATGTTTGGATGCTGTCTGATGACTACAAACAAAGAACACTCAATTCAATGTGTATGTTAACCAAAGAAATTGTACTTTAGATGAAAAAATCTGATGTCTTTTTTAATGGCTATAGTATGTGAGGCAGTGAGGGTAGGGAAAGAGTATTTGTTTTATTCATGGGCCTTTGCAAAATAATTCTGTGTGTCATAGAGGGTGGTGAGCTCATGGAGTCTGAATCACTGACTTATCAGACAGTTCCATTTCCAGGAAAGGGAAAGATTTTTGTTGATAATTTAATGAGAATGCAAATAATTTCTTTGATGATGATCGGATTTTGGTAGTGTTTGTCCGCTGCTAGCGTGCTATGAATTCTGTGTAATTAAATGGAATTGGATTTTGGACTCAGCTTTATGTAGACGGCACTGGTCTCTGAGTAATATCCCATTCAAACACCTCACTCTGATGTATTGCATTAATAGATCATCAGAAGCAGTTGTCATTCCAATGATGTATTAGTGTAATACATGAGAATGAGACTCACTGATGATGTATTTAGTACTCACAAGATGGCAGTGTCCGAAGAAGAAATGGGCCCAGGAAGGAAACCATTATGAGACTCCAGGATGAAGTCAGTCAGCTTGCAGCACTTTACTAGCTTTCAGGCTGCTAAGTTGGTATGTGGGTGCTGAAGCTCCTTTTAGAGCACTTTCACTGGTATGGTGAGAAGATAGTTACTTTCCCAGTTCAAAATATTTCCCATTGGTGACCTGCAAGACAATATACAGACATGTCTGGTTACCATTCATTTTAGTGCGTATCAATATCTATATTGCCAGAAAGCCTTGTGACGTCTT
>SJYA01002013.1:760599-782265 GCA_006410615.1 Neotragus moschatus
AAAAAAATCTCTTAAGGAGGATTTTCTGAGTTGATACACAAATATATTATCATAACAGCAGTTTTCCAACTGATATTTTCTGCCAAAGGGGAAGCTTTCACTAGTAAGTGTCTACATGCCACCAATCATGGGCACAGCTCTGGCATTAGCTAGAGAGGTAGATAGTTAAAGTAAAATATTAAACTTAGATCTGACTGCTATACATTTTCTGCTAATAGAGCTTGCAACACCTACTATAAATGTAGATGAATTAGAGACTTCAAGTGACCTCTATCTACCTCCTGCTGTGCTTTTTCTAAAAGGGTAAGAGAGACTTTTAAATGTTTATAACATAGGGCTAAAAAGGCTTTTTTTATGCAATGGAATAGCAGTTACAGTTCACCTTCTTACAGCAGCTGATTGCATCATAAATAAAACAGTAGGGCTAGTCATCCCAGCTGTGGAATGGATATAGCCAGATAGCAGCCAAAAGGCATGGGTGAGGGTATGCATTTTCTTCCCAGGATCTGGGCTGATAAAAATTGGGAATGTCCTAAGGGTGTGTGTGTGTGTGTGTGTACCTGAAGTTTCGAAAGGAGGAAGTGACAGTAGAAACAGAGAAGGACATCAAGGTGATGGCTTATACGAGTCATTTTCCTCCCTGGAGTGTAATAACTGAAGAGTTATTTGAAGGAAGTTTCCTGAGCGCCTCCGTATTCAGGAAATGATAGTAGCAGTGGAAGGAAAAGATTCACCATAGGGACAGCAGGATGCAAAACATGGTTGTTCCCATTTCTCTAGCTAGGCTGGAAGTGGCTTTCTCAGGTTACCTAACCATGCCTAGAGCAGAAGATGAAATTTGGAAGAAAAACAGGGGGCATCATTTTTCTTTGTCTTAAATCTTTACTGGGATGTAGTTGATTGACAATGGTGTGTTAGTTTCAAGTGAACAGCACAGTGAGTCTATTATACATATACATGTATCTACTCTTTTTTTAGATTCTTTGGCATTCTTTTGCTTAAGTGGCATTTCTACTTCCAGAGATATTTTCAATTCTTAAAATTTAGACAGAGGAATCATTTTAAGGTTTATGAATGATGAATAGGAATTCTTTTTTGTGAACTCGTTTAACCACCTCCATTTTGTGTGAAGGCTAAATGTTATGGAAAAATGTATTGTGTACTTTAAATTGACAAGAAAGATGATTTTGGAATGTTTAATATATCTAATCCATTTCATGAATGATGATGTTATGTAATGCCCGTTAAGGTATACATTTCCCAAACTGTCTTTTGCTTTACCAAATTATTAACCTCTAATACTCAGTTATATTTTAGACTCAATAGTAACACTGCTAAATGTTTATTTTGTACTATGTAAGTTTTCCTAAATCTAGGAACTAAGGTCTTGGATATAGAAATTGAATCCCCTTTATGGATCACTGCCTTGTTATGGCAAAGGAGCTTGTGTAACTCAATGAAGTTATGAGACATGCTGTGTAGGGCCACCCAAGACAGACGGGTCATAGAGGGGAGTTCTGACAAAAAGTGATCCACTGGAGGAGGGAATGGCAAACCACCCTAGTATACTTGCTGTAAGACCCTGATGAACTATATAAAAGGACAAAAAGATATGACACTGAAGGATGGCAGGGAGGCCTGGTGTGCTGCAGTCCATGGGGTCGCAAAGAGTCAGACATGAATGGGCAGCTGAACAACAACATATACTTGAACTAGAGAATGAGTAAACGTTAAGTATAATTACTAAAGGGGAAGGGTAGGAGGGAGGGATAGATTGGGAGTTTGAGATTGACATATACACACTGCTATATTTATAACAATATGCCTTTCCATAAAAATATAATTTTTTATTTTTAAAAAGAAATAAAAAAATATTTTGAGGGTTCAAACACACCAAAAGAAACAAGCCATGGCCATAAACTTGAGATTATTATACTATAGGTAGCCACCACTAATTTTTAGGGGATATAGAAATGATTTTTCATACTAAGTGGGTTCAATTTAATTACATACTTAAACACATAACATGTGTATTCTTACTTTTGCCTCAACGTGTTTACATAAAACAGGTTTAATTATTTGTCAGGTGAGTTTAAAAGTCTCTACATTGAAAATGTACATGACTACTACAGCAAATATTTGTTATAAACTTCCACACTATTAAGGAATGGGTATTATCAAGTTTGTATGAAGTTAAACAGCAGTGCTAACTTTTTAAAAGAAAAACCCAGGGGTGGGTTTTTTGCTTTATATCGTAGAAACAACTCAGACACAACCTCAGAATTCCTTTTCCTTCCTTCCTATCTCCTTCCCTCCCTTTCTGCCTGCTTTCCTTTCCTTCCTGTCTTCCTTGGGTAAGTAGACAGTAGTAGAGGAGAAAGGTCAGAGAGGAACTGTCACCTTCAAACTGTGAAAATCATGAAACAATTATTTACCTAAAGCTGTACGATATTTCCAAACTATTACCTAGTTGCAAGGGTGTATTAATGATAGCTTTCCTAACTACATGCGTGAACTGTAGTAGGTGAGTAACAAGGATGCAAAGTCACCGTCAAATAAGTGACCAGAAAATTTACCACTGGAAAACTCTAGTGCTTTGAAGGATGCTTTCAATAGTAGACCACAATAAATAAAGAAAAGTGAGACTATGAACGTGTGAAAAGGTTAGTAGCTCAGTTGTGTTTGAGTCTTTGAGACTCCATGGACTGTTACCCACCAGTATCCTCTGGCCCTGGAATTCTCCTGGCAAGAATAATGGAGTGTGTTGCCATTTCCTTCTCCAGGAGATCTTCCCAAGCCAGGGATCAAACCTGGGTGTCCTCCACTGCAGGCAGGTTCTTTAACGTCTGGGCTACCAGGGAAGCTTGTTTTAAAAAAAAAGTTAAGCTAAGTTAGTTTTATGGGAAAGTTTGGGGTTTTGAATTTTTTATACTAATAGTTTAAATGCATTCATTTTAAGTATATTTCAGTGTTTTAAATCTTATGAAAGAGCTGAAACAATTTTATATCTCTCAGCTTGCATTAAATAAAAACAACAACAACAAAAAGAATACTAACAGAAAAATGAATTCTGACCTTTCAAACATTGTGCTCTATTTAACAACATCTAAGAATTTTTCAAAGTGAAGTTGCTCAGTCGTGTCTGACTCTTTGCGATGCCATGAACTGTAGCCTACCACGCTCCTCCTTTCATGGGATTTTGCAGGCAAGAGTACTAGAGTGGGTTGCTATTTCCTTCTCCAGAGGATCTTCCTGACCCAGGGATCGAACCCAGGTCTCCCACATTGTAAGCAAGACATTTTACCATCTGAGCCACCAAGGAAGTAGGAACAACATCTAAGGTAGCATTAAATCGAAGCTCTTACCTGGTATACGTCACATTGTCTAAGAAGTAACAGCAACTAGAAAATTTAGAGTTCTCACAGCCATTGCAGGAGATCAACACTTATCAAAGTAATTTCTGATGGTTTGTAGCTAAAAATGATATTTTAATGTGTAAACAAATTAAATATGCCATACCAAATATCTCTATTTTTTTTTTTCAGGAGAAAAACTATTTAATTCATTACTATCTGCCTTATTAAAGTAAAAGATTTGATTGTTAGCTAATGAGGAATTGTGAGAAGTAAGTTCCCCTGCACACTCATGAAACAAAAAGGAAAACCTGTTTCAGCAAAATAAAAATCTGCCACTTCCATCTGATCTTAATACAGAAATCTTCATCAGTTAAGTAACCATTCAATTTCAGCAAGTACTCTCAGTGTTTGCACTGTTTGATATTTGCAATTCTTGGCTGAGTTTTTGCGCCCAGTTGTCTCCATGTACCCACCATTACCATACTAGTTTATCAACTACAACTACCATTTACCATGTAGTAGGTGCTAGTTCTCTGATGATTCCACCTATGTCTTAATTCTAGATTCTTCCCCACACTATTCCATTGTTTGTATGATTTTTTCCCCGTTTTCACCAACTTCTTCACCCTCCTTCAATTTCTGTAGGAAACACTCTTCTTTCAGCCGCATAAATGTTGTCTTCTCCCTTGATGGAAATTCTGCTCATCACTTTTCTCCATCTTTTTTAGGCTGTCTGATAGTCTCATTCTGAATATGACTACTTTATTTTTTTCTATGAGGAGTTATTTTCCTCAGTACTAGCCTTCACTTTCACAGATACAAAAACTTAATTGTGCACTGAGGTACAAATGAAATCTGAAATTATCAAGTGCAAAATTAGCATTAAAAATCATAAGACAACAAACAATAAGGCTTTTATGTGATTTTTGTAATTGTGTGAAACTAGTTACTCTGGCAATAATTGTTTGTGCTTCATTAACATGCAAAATGGTTTTATAGACTAACCCACACACAAAAGAAACCATTTTTGAGGAGAACTGTGCTTTGTTTAATGTTAGACACTATTGTATTTGCTTTCCTAATATAACAGTTCTAATTAGTACCTAGCACTCATCCTGAATTTTTCAGCTTGAACATTCTAAAGGTGACAATTGAGTCACAATTCCATGACACTCTTTGTCAGTACCTGTCAAAATATAGCGAAGCCTTAGGAGTTGTGATCTAAATACTGAAAAAAAGTTAATAGTCCAGAAACAATATGTCTCTTGGTAATTTTAAGACAAAATTGTGCATTAGCCCTTGCTTTAAAACATAATACTAAGAACATTACCCCATTAAATGCAGCCCTGACAAAACTATGTTTGTCCTAGTGATTTCTTAGCATTGTTTTTATTTCTATCATCTGACCTTTATACATTTGCCTGATCATTTGATTCATTTGATTTTACCTCCTTGGTGAGGTAGCACAGATAGATGAATAAACATTTTAAATCAACTAAGCTGTACGTGCACTGCTTTCAGAGATGATTAGCTGTTCAACTTAGAAGCAAGGGAAATATATATATCTATATATCTATCTCTCTCTCTCTCTATATATATATATATATTTAACTGCAGTGAAGAAGTGACTCCATTGGCAAAGACTTTGTGAACCTAATCATTCCGACTTGATTCTAATGTGGGAAGGATGCAGGTCCTTGTTTCGGGCCTGTCTCTAGTTCGAACTTTTGTTGAATTCCATGACCTTCTCTGCATGACACTGACTCTAGAAGGCCATATGACTTTGGAGGACTAACTTTACTATGGGATGCTGCCATTCATCAGTCCTGATTATCAAACAAATTATCAAACACAAGACATGTGTTTTTTTGGGGAAATTATGGAAAATTGAGACTGATTTAAACCTTTACAAATGATTGAGTTCATAAGAATTATGAATCACATTTTTGTTTTGAGGGGTGCCAGACTTGTCATTTTACACCAAATATTTGAAGTAGCTTATAAAAACATTCCATATAACTTCAATTTGTTTAAAATGATGATGAATTTGCTAATTTGCAAAGCTAATCCATTGGATGTGTTGTCTTCCTGAATTAAATGAGGTTGACCAGTTGACCAGAAGCTTTTGTGGCTTTAGGAAAGCATCTTCTAGAGCATTTTGTTCCTCTTTGCTTCTCATTAAAACTGAACACAAATGGCTTTTATTAATCTTGTGATTTTGTTGTTGTTCATCCACTAAGTCGTGTCCAACTCATTGCAGTCCTGTGCAGCACACCAGGCTTCCTTGTCCTTTACTATCTCCCTGAGTTTGCTCAGACTCATATCCACTGTGTTGATGATGGCATCAATGTAATTTTAATGATAGAAAATAAAGTGACTATAATTTTATCCATACAATTCTGAGTCATTTGAATCCTTGATTTCTGGATCACCTATAAGGATTTTGTTTTTTTTTTTTTTAAGATATGATATATGTGTGAGTCTTAGGACTCATCCACTTACTTATGTCCTGGAAATATTTGAATTTAAGAAGTCTTGAGTAGAATTTCCTGTCTTTAAAAAATAAAAGAATTGCTGATAGCCTTAATATTTTGGCTACATATAACTTCTGAAAATTTTATGAAGACATAATTTTTGCTACAAAGAACTTAAAATCCACAAATAAAGTAAATTGCTTTCGATGATTGATTTTGGAGGAAAAATTGTGAACAAATATTTTAATAGAATAATGCACACATGAAAATAGAATCCATAGATCAGAAAGTTAGAAGAGTCTTAACCATCCATCTTCTATCCACCTCCCAACTAAGATATAGATTCTATTTTTTTGGGGGGGGGATAAAGAATGATTAAGCTTCTGTTTGGAGAAATCTAATGTGAATTTATTATTTTACACTATAGGATCCTTTCACAGTTTTTACCATAAGATGTGGCTTCAATATTCCTCTCCATCTGTTTTTCTGCATGTTCTCTAGCTTGTAAATTACTCTCTTAAAAAATTCAAAACTTCTCTCTCTGTCTCACCTTCTATCTACTCACTCTATCTAATTTTAATATGAATACTATGTTCACAGTGTGCACAGTGATGAATTCTGACTGATTCATTAAGTCATTATCTTCACCCTAAAGTAATGTATAGTCATAAATGGAAATAATTGATAAAAAAACAATGTCGTTCAGTAAAACTTGTGAGCAAGGACTTCCCATGTGATGCTAGTGGTAAAGAACCCACCTGCCGATGCAGGAGACATGAGATGCAGATTCAGTCCCTGGGTCAGAAGATCTGAGGGTATGGCAACTCACTCCTGTATTCCTGCCTGGAGAATCCTATGGACAGAGGAGCCTGGTGGGCTACAGTCCATAGCGTTGCAAAACAATTGGACACAACTGAAGAGACTAAGCACAACAGTTTTTTAGATGATTTTTTTTTTTAAAGAGAGAGAGACTTGGTTTAATGGAAGTGGAAAAGAAAGTCAAGGGTACTTTCCTTAAGGAAAAACAATGATATTTTCTTTCTTTTTTTTTTTTTCAAAGTTTTTTCCCCTGAGGACTAAATGATACAAAGACTGAACCAAAACTTCTAGTATACAGAGGATTATGCATTAAGATTTTGAGGCAACAGAAAGAAATGTTAAATATAAGCTATTGTATATATCAATCACTATCAAGCAAAGATCTTATATTGCCTATACTCACATTCCTACAGTGACTAAATCTTGAGTCATGGTAAAATAGACCTAGCTTCATTCCATACAAGTCCCAGGGAATTAATTTTTAATTTTAGCAAGAATCTTATGTGTTTCAAAAAGCTCATTAAATGTAATCTAGAATCCTGCATTGACCATGAGAGATTCATCTCAAACTTAGACAGTCGAAGATAATTCTATTTGGGATTTTGACATTTTTTTCACCCTTATTTGCTATCTGACTCTTTCCTCAGTCTAATTTGTCTCACATTGTATTCTCCAGATTTTCCAGAACGCTTAAATGCAAAGAATAGCTACAGTATTATCAGAACATATTTTAAAACAGATGAAAACATGTAGCTACTTCTTTTGGAGTAGATCATTCTTCCATCACTAATAACATTCTCTGTGCTAATTTGGTACCCCAATTCCACCACATATTCAGAGCAGTTTTTTGATGATAAGGAGGAGGAATCATAGCTAACTAAGTTCTCCTGAATAGCCCACTGACAAATATAATGACATTCAAACACCCTTCTATTCTTCATTCCACCGATATTCAGACCTCATCATCAGCTAAACCCAAGCAAAGTGTGTGTTTGGGGAGGGGAGGTGTTTTACCACTGGGCAAATAATCAAAGCAGCAACCATCTGTATGGAAATTGGTAAACTGCAAATTGGTCCCCAAACTGGGATTAGAGAGAATACATGTTTTCCCCAGCTCTGCTTCTTTCCCAGAATTTCACATACATCAGTAACAATGGCTTTTACTTCCCTCAGCTGAAGATGGAGAGAGAGATGCTTTAAAGTTGTCAATGTCAGGGAGAGTTTGTCCTGCATAGTTATAAGCCCATTATTTAAAAGAACAAAATGTAGGCTTGTTTCCTACAGTGAATTTAATATTTTTCCTGTTCTATATTATGGTGACAGTGCTGAAAAGGAGAATCAGGAAAAAAAAAAGAAAAAAACAAAACAAAAACAAAAACAGGAATGAATTTTTTTAACTCAAAAACAAACCACAACCCTTTTCTGCATGATGGCTGTATTGCGATGTTTACCTACCAATATAACCTTTACAAGCACAGTTAGAACCAAAGAATATTTGATAATCTCTCCTTTTATTTTCCTGTTAATTACTTTTTATAGGAACCCCTTTTGGAGTCTCCTAGGAGACTAATGTAATATAATAGGTTAATATAGCAGGGTATGATGTCAGCACTGACATTTTGTTGTTGTTTAGTTGTTAAGTCATGTCCAACTCTTTGAGACCTCATGTACCCCCAATACACCACTGTTAAATAATGTTTAAACTTTGAAGAAATAAACCAAAGAAAAGCAAATAAAAGTAGATGATCTAGTCTGAGTGATTAGATCTAAGATTTATGATTTATGTAAGCCTAAAATACAAGTTACAGAATTCTGAGAAGCTCTACAATCTTTGCTAAATTGCATAACTGAGGAAGAGAACATCATAAAATATGTAAGAATCTACATGAATGATTAGAATGTTTTGTCTACTTGTTAAAAATCCCATGTATATTAATACATTTTTAGTTATTTCTGATTATAAAAATTATGCACTCTTTTCATTTAAATCCAAGAAGAAAATTCTTGGAAGTATTTTCAAATTTTACTGGTCTTTTTCCTCTCCCATAAGTATGAATGTAAGAGCCAGCTGATTGGAGACACAAATATGTTGTTATGACATTGTGGGGCAATATTAATACCAGTAATCGTATTGGATTGAATAGTAAACTCTTAAGAAGATATGTTCAAATCCTAACAGCTCATACCTGTAAGTGAGTCTCATTTGAAGAGAAAAGGGTCTTTACAGAATAATCAAATGAAGTAGCTCAAAATGAGATCATCCAGCACCAAGCAAGTACCTCCCAAATTCAACGACAAGGCTCCATGTCAGAAGAGGAGAGGTTTAAAGACAGAGGAGAGAATTCAAGAAAAGCTGGGGGTGGAGACTGGAACACTGTATCCGCCTTCCCACTGACAACCAAGATTGCTGACAGCCCCCAGAATATGCAAGAGAAGGACATGACAAACTTCTTTCGGCAGTTCCAGAAGAAACCAACCTGCCAACACCTTGTTGTCAGACTTTTCACTTCCAGAACTGTGAGAAAATAAATTTCTGTTGTTTTAAGTTATCAAGTTGGTAGTCATTATTTTGTTGCAGCTGTAGAAAACGAATATACTAATTTTCATAATACTAGCATTCAGGTATTGCACGCAGCCTTCCATGTGCAAATTAAAAACAGTCATTTTTCATCATCAGAAGTGTCACAGAAAGCAACAGACCAAATTCATAAATGAAAACAAAATTAACAAAGAAATGATAACTCCAACCTTGTAATAAACAGTTTAGCATAGAAGAATGGAAAGCAAGCTAGACTTCAGGGAACCTTCTCTGGGGTATCTAACTTCTGATTACTCTATTTGGAAAAAAAAAAACAAAACACATTTTAAGAACAGTTTTAGGTTCACAAGGAAATTGAGCAGAAAGTACAGAGAATTTCCATATATACCATAATCTGCACATACACAGCCTCCCTGTCTATTGACATCAGCATCAGAGGGGTAGAGTTCTCACATATACTAATCTACAACAACACACCATCATCCTAAGTCCATAGTTTACATTAGGGTTTATTCTTGGAGTTGTGCATTCTATGGATTTAGACAAGTGTATGATGACTGTTGCTGTTGTTTAGTCACTGAGTTGTGTCTGACTCTGTGACCCCATGGACTGTAGCCTGTCAGGGTTTTCTGTCCATTGGATTTCATAGGCAAGAATATTGGAGTGGGTTGCCATTTCCTTCTCCAGGTGATCCTCTTGACCCAAGCCCCAAACCCCTTTTTCCTGCACTGGCAGGAAGATTTTTTAATACAGAATAGTTGCATCCCCTAAAAAATCTCTGTGCTCCATCTGCGCATCCCTGCCCCTCATCCCAACACTTGACAACCACTGATCTTTTTGCTGTCTCTATAGTTTTACTTTCTCTAGAATGTTCACATTGGAATCCTATAGGATGTGACCTTTCTGATTGGAGTCTTTCATTTAGAAACACATATGTAAGTTTTCTCTGTGTCTGCTCATGTCTTGATGGCATTCATTTTAGCACTGATTAATAGTGGAGGTGATGGAATTCCAGTTGTGCTATTTCAAATCCTGAAAGATGATCCTGTGAAAGTGCTGCACTCAATATGCCAGCATATTTGGAAAACTCAGCAGTGGCCACAGGACTGGAAAAGGTCAATTTTCATTCCAATCCCAAAGAAAGGCACTGGCAAAGAATGTTTAAACTACTGCACAATTGCACTCATCTCACACACTAGTAAAGTCATGCTCAANGATTCATCTTGATTGCTTCCAAGTTTTGGTAATTATGAATAAAACTGCTATTAGTCTGTGTGCATGGTTTTGTGTAGACATAAATTTTTACCTTACTCATGTAAATACCAAGGAGAAAAATCTGCTGGATAGTATGGTAAAAGAATATTTAGTATTATAAAAATTGCAAAACTACCTTCAAATTGGGCTGTATCAGTTTGTATTTCTACCAGCAATGAGTGAGAGTTTCTATTACTCTGCAACCTTGCCAGCATTTGGAATCACCAATGTTTTTGGCCATTTTAAAAGATATGTAGTAGAATTTCATTTTGCTTTAATTTGTAATACCTTAAGGACAGGTGATGCTGAGCAGATTTTCGTATGTTTATTTGCCATATTTTTCTATCTTTTTTTAATGAGGTGCCTGTTTAGGCATTTTGCCTATTTTTAAATAAAGCTATTTGTTTTCTATTGCTGAGTCTGAAGAGCACTTTACATATTATGGATAATAGCTATTTATCACATATGTACTTCCCAAGTATTCACTTTCTTCTGTGGCTTGTCTTCTCATTCTCTTAATATTGTTACTCTAGAACAAAAGTTTCTCATTTTAATAAAGCCTAGCTTGTCAATGATTGCTTTCATGGATCATGACTATGGTGCTGTATATAAAAAGCCATCCCCAGACCCAAGATCATGTTGTTTTCTTGTATGTTATCATTAGGAGTTTTGTAGTTTCTTCTGTAATTTTTAGGTCTATGGTTTGTTTTGAATTATTTTTTGTGAATGATATAAGGTCTATGTCTAGATTTATTTTTCTCTCTTTCTCTCTGTTTTGCATGTAGATGTCCAGTTGTCCTATCACTCTTTTTTGAAAATGATATTTTTTGCCCCATTGTAAGTCTCAGATAGTGTCAGTTTCCCAACTTTTTCTTCATACCTAATATTGTATTGACTATTCTGGATCTTTTGACTCTCCAAATAATGTTTATAATTATTCAATATCCAAAACATAACTTGCCTGGGTTTTAATTGGGATTGTATTAATATATAGATGAAGTTGGGAAGAATTGGCACTGTGTCAATAGTCTCCCTACCCATGTGCAAGTAATATCTCTCTTTTTATTTAGTTTTCTTGTGATTTCATTTACCAAAGTTTTGTAGCCTTCCTCACACATATCTTGTATGTATTTTGCTAGATTTATACCAAATATTTCTCTTGGCAAGATGTGCTAATATTAATGTGCTTTTAATTTCAAAATCTATGTGTTTATTTGTTCATAACTGGTATATAGGAAAGTGACTGAGTTTTGTATATGAACTTTATTTATCTTTTAACCTGTTAGAGTTGTTTATTAGTTCCAGGAGTTTATTTTTATTAAATCTTTTGAATTTTCTACATAGAAGATCATACTATGTGTGAACAAAGCCAACTTTACTTTTTCTTTTCAAACTATATATCTTTTATTTCCGTTTCTTGATTTAATACATTAGCTTGGACTTTCAGTTTGATATTGAAAAGGACTGGAGAAAGATGACATCTTTGTCTTATTCCTGATCACAGTGGAAAAGCTTTTAATTTCTGGCCATTAATATTTTGTTATCTGAAGGTTTTTGGCAGATAATACTTCTCAAGTTAAGTTCCACTCTATTTTTAGTTTTGAGATTTGTATCATAAATTTTGTCAAATCCTCTCATCTATTGATAGGATCAAATAAATTATCTTCTTAAGTATGTTGATATGATGGCTTACATTATATTGAGTTTTGCATACCTGGGATAAATCCCACTTGGTTGTGGTGCATAATTCTTTTTATATATTGTTAGATTCAATACACTAAGACTTTGTTGAGGATTTTTCCATCTGGGTTCATGAGAGACATAGGTCTATAGCTTTCTTTTTTTATAACGTCATTTCTGGTTTGGAGTTAGGTAATACTGGCTTCTTAGAATGAGTTAGGAGTTACTTTTTGTATTTTAATCTTTGAAAGAGAATGTAGACACTAACGTAATTTTAAGTGTTCAGTTCAGTTCAGTTCAGTCGCTCAGTCCTGTTCAACTCTTTGCGACCCCATGAATCGTAGCATGCCAGGCTTCCCTGTCCATCACCAACTCCTGGAGAATACTCAAACTCATGTCCATCAAATCGGTGATGCCATCGAGCCATCTCATCCTCCGTCTTCCCCTTCTCCTCCTGCCCCCAATCCCTCCCAGCATCAGAGTCTTTTCCAATGAGTCAACTCTTTGCATGAGGTGGCCAAAGTACTGGAGTTTCAGCTTCAACATCAGTTGTTCCAATGAACATCCAGGACTGATTTCCTTTAGGATGGACTGGTTGGATCTCTTTGCAGTCCAAGGGACTCTCAAGAGTCTTCTCCAATACCACAGTTCAAAAGCTTCAATCCTTCAGTGCTCAGCTTTCTTCACAGCCCAACTCTCACATCCATACATGACCACTGGAAAAACCACAGCTTTGACTAGATGGACCTTTGTTGGCAAAGTAATGTCTCTGCTTTTTAATATGCTATCTAGGTTGGTCATAACTTTCCTTCCAAGGAGTAAGTGTCTTTTAATTTCATGGCTGCAATCATCATCTGTAGTGATTTTAGACCCCAAAAAAACAAAGTAGTTAGTACGTATCCTAATTTTTTAAGCAGTAAAATGGAATTAAAAACAAAGACAAATATATAAAAATAGTGTAGACATTTACAATACTATTTTCAGTAGCAGTATTTCTAATAGCAAAAATCAGGATTTATTTTCAGCAACTTCACTAATTTGGCTTATGGAAAACTGTGTTCTATTTCTGAATAACAGCTATCAATTGCAAAGTATAAGTGAAATAAACATATATGATCTATTACATATGTTCTGAAAAAGGTAAGGTAAATTTATTATAATTTGGAGCAATATTACAAAGAAAGCACTAAACTAAGTCCATTTTGAAAATTCCTCTTGACTATCTTTAAAAATATTGTCTAGAGATACACTTACATTTTAAACAGACTAAGTTTTTATAACTTGAAGTAAGTAGCACTTTGGAACTCTCCATTATGGAAATAATAAACTTTTAAAATTAGATATTTTGCCATGCTTACTAAGACTTTTATTAGCCCTTGTTTTTTGAGGCCTAGAGTCAGGTGTATTTTCTCAGCACTATTCTGAGTCATTTCAAGTCAATTATGAGCAATAGATTTATTATCTATTTATTTATCTAGCAAAAGCAATGGTTTAGGAAAAATAATGACACATTTTTTCCCCTTGAATAACTATATCAAGTTTCAGGGTGCGGGAAATGCCTATTTATGAAACATAAACCAACTGAAAAATAAATAGCAGATATCAATGAGAAGGGTGACCATTTTCTAGGTATAGAATTTTAATATTTTTGTATTTGAAAATTAGCAACCTGGAAATAACTAAGTAGAAGACTTAGCAGGTCTCTGTTCATTTCTTCTCCTTTTGCCACTTGAAAAATTAGTTATTTATTTTTGGCTATGTCAGTTCTTAGTTGCAGTGTGCAGTTTAGTTGCCCAGTAGCATGTGGGATCTTAGTTTCCTGACTAGGGATTGAATTCATATCCTCTGCATTAGAAGGTTTATTCTTAATCACTGGATGACCAGAGAAAGCCACTCCATTTGTCATTTTAACGCCTTGTATAACAGAATAGTTGGTCTAGAAACAATTGCATTAAATCGTCATTTTCCATATGCCATTACTTAACTGTACACATATGTATGCATGTTACAGTCTAGATACTGTGTAATGACATTACAATTCAGCACTCGGACATATGGAACTTACATTTGGTAATGGGATACAAAAAAAAAAATGAAATATATATATATATATATAATTTCAGGTAAGGATGATTTTCATGAGAAAATAAAGTTTGGTAAGAATGAGAAAGCTCTAATAGTGTGGGTGGTGGAAGCATTTTTGTCCAACTTATTTTATATAAAAACAGTGTCAAAAGGAGAAATACTCTGATAATGTGAATTTTGAGCAGAAACAAGGGTAAGGTAAGGTTTTGAGTCACAAATTTTCCTTGGGGGGAGGGATGTCTAAGTAACATGAATAACCTGAGATTTGGGTCAAAACTACTTGAATTTTTTTTAAGGAACTGTAAAGTCAGAAAGAAGAGTGAGCAAGATAAACAATAAAATCACACAGGCTGAAGAGTAAATGTAGCAGATATAAAGCCATGTAAACTGTTGTAAACAGTTTGGTTTGTCCTCTAAGGAATCGGAAAACTATTGCCAGGACAAGAGCAATGTGCTAAATGATCTAATTTATGAGTTGAGTAGATAGCACAGTTGTTTTAAAATAAACTCTGGAGAGAGATGAAAAGGAAACAGATTAGCTAGGAAATGATTTCAATAATCACTAGACACAGTCTAACTGGAGTGGCAGGGCAGAGTTGGTAAGAACTGGCAGATTCAAGATGTAATTTGACATTAGCATTGGCAGACTCAATTAATGTCTATTTATGAATTAGAAATGAAGTACAAAAGGAAGAGATCAATTAAAGATAATTCCAAAGTTTTTCAGTCAAGATATTTAAAATGGAAGTTTTTAGCTTACTTGCTGTGAAGGAGAAAAATTGTCAGAGGAATAGAGTTGGGTGTAAAATCAAAGTTTAGCTTTGAAGGTGTTCTATTTAAAATGTTGAATAGGAACATTGGTGTCTGTGTGTGAAGTTCAGTAGAAAGTTCCAGACTGGACATATACATTTGAATGACCAATGTCCAGATGTCATCTAAAACAGTGAATCCGACTAAAATTCCCTAGTAAGTGAGTGAGACAAAATAGCATTGGAAGGCTAAGGAGTGGAGATCTTAAATGTTTACAGGTTTTGAGCCAGATGGAGCCAGGTGTTATGGATAAGAAACTAAGTATGCCTACTGTAACATTATTTTTAAACAATCTTTCCTCTTTTAGTCAGGTAAGCCATAACTCACAACAGAAACAATACACTTAACTAGAAAAATTATTGACAGTTGATTGTGAGACAAATTTTTAGTTCAATGTTACGCTCTGAATTTCACTAAAGTATGCTTATTAGAAGAAAATAATGCTTAAAGATATCCCCCCAAACAATAATTTATCACAAAGCCTTTACTTCAGAAATCACAATGTTCCGGAGTATGATTTCTTTTGACCTAGAATTAGTTGAAGAATTGATACAAGAATCATCATAAATAGAAAAAAGTGACAGGAACTGATCTCTCTGAGGTCAATAGAGTTTCGATGAGGAAGCTTGAGATTCTATCCAAAGGGCAGAATTCAGACTAAAGGTCTCTCAGTTTGGTCCTCTGTTTGCTCTTTTGATCTCTACTTCATGCTTCAATGTCATTATCTGAAAGTAAAAGAGAAAGGCCATTTTTTCATTGAAATGTAAGCACTTAAACTTCAGTCTGTCTTCATTCTCTCCTTCTTTTGTGATATCAATTTATCTCACCTGAGGCATGGTAGTCCAAATTCTCCAACTGTTAATAATGTGGAGACAAAGAATTTTCCCCACAAAACCCAAGTCAAACAGTGTACCAGAGTCATTAAAACATTCATGAACTCTGCAGCCAGGTATACTTGCTCCTACCTCTAATTCTGTTTTCATTTAGCTAGGGAACTGCATCAATTGCTTAACTTTTTCTGGTTTTAATAAGTATAACACAAAACAGCAACACTCAAGTCTTTATTTTACCTTCTTTCTCTGTAATACTAATCCTCATCTCTAACAGATGGGTGCTTTGGAATAACCAGGGAGACACTTGTGATTTTGATACTGAGAAAAATATTTGTACTTTTGGAATACAAATAACCAGGGTGATGCTTATGATTTTGGTACTGAGAAAGACATTTGTACTTTCCTACATATTAGCCTATTCATAGGTGATTTTTATAGCAGCCACTTAGCACTAGTATCCTGTTCAGTTTGCAAATGAATGTTGCTGTCTGAACGTCTTGTATAAATTGAGAGCTTGCAAGTTACTCTTCCCAGATAAAAACCAACCTGCCAATGCAGGGGAAATAAGAGACATGCATTTGATCCCTGGGTCAGGAAAATTCCTGGGAGGAGGACACCACAGCCTACTCTGGTATTCTTGCCTGGAGAATCCCCATGGACAAAGGAGCCTGGCAGACTACAGTCCATAGGGTCGCAGAGAGTCAGTCACAGCTGAAGCAACTTAACATTTAGTGTGTTCAAGTTACTCTAACAGTCTAGCCACAATGGGTGACTCACTCCTTTTGTGTATTCAGAAAGGACCAGGATCTCATTTGTTGTCCAACCTAGAATACTGAAATAGAGTAGTGGAAGCAGAGAGGCGGGAAGGCAGAAATGAGAAAACAATAATATCAAATGGAAGGATTATATGGACAGGAAATAATTAGTGACACTCAACTAAAAGAAGAGGGGTTTGAATTGTACCTGTCTTGCCTGGAGAATCCCAGGGACGGGGAACCTGGTGGGCTGCCATCTACAGAGTCGCACAGAGTTGAACACGATTGAAGCGACTTAGCAGCAGCAGCAGCATGCAAAGAAAAGCCATATATACTCACACAGGCAAGCAGACAGGTAGACTAGAGAGGCTGGAGATAGAAAATAATAGCTGATGGACACTAAGTCCAAATTTTCAACCAGCAAAAAGACAAAATAGCATCAGTGGGTGAATGACCAAGGTATTCCACAACAATTACTGGGGAAGAAGTGAATAAAAGAAATAACATCACAGTCCCATGGTGGTAGCTGCTCAAAGATTCAGACAGACATGATGTTGCTTAGGTAAACATTTTATCCGGGCTCTTTTTAAAATTTTTCTAAAGATTTTTTTGATGTTTACCATTTTCAAAGTCTTTGTTAAATTAGTTGCAATATTACGTCTGTTTCATGATTTCGTTTTTTGGCTGCAAAACATGTGGGATCTTAGCTCCCTGACCAGGGATTGAACCCATATCCCTCACAGTGGAAGAAGTCTTAACCACTGGACCACTTGGTCTCTTTCTAGGTCTTTTGACAAAGGACTTCTGCATCTTCTTAGTGATGAAATTAAAACTTCATTATCTTAACACATTATTTTCAAGAACCTGCTATATGTCAGCAATGCCTTTCAAAACCTTTTATTAATATCATGCCATCCTTCCTGTCCCTCCAGCTTTCTTGCTTATATTTTATATCCCAAAGTTTAAATTACTTCCGATTCCTGGAAAATTCCTTAATATCTAGTCTTATAATCTTGCATTCCTCTCTCCGAAATACTTCACCCTTACCCTAGTATATCAGCTGGAAGGCTGTCTCCCTGCAGAAACCTCCCCCGACTTTACCAGGATGACTCCACCTGTCATCCTTCTGCCACCTGTTCATTTTACACAGTGAATGTCCCTGTGAATCTACAATTTTATTATGTCATGATTGCTTGCATGTTTCTTTTCAGCAGCATTTAAGCAAATGTATACAGCCTCATCTTCTGCAATGCCTCTCTCTCCTCTTTCTAATCTCAGACCTAGCACTGTGCCTGATACAGTTAGTTTTGTCAAATGAAGAAGGAATCAGAGATGGCCGCTAATGCAGGACTGGGGGCAATTTTGGGGAACATAATAAATAATCAGTTTTACATGGGCCATCATGGGGTACATAATAATTGTTATAGGTAACTCATGTCTCAGTCGAGGCTCAGTGGGGCTCAGTTAGTGAAGAATCTGCCTGCAGTGCAGGAGACTCAGGTTCAGTCCCTGGATTGGGAAGATCCCCTGGAGAAGGAATACTCTAGTATTCTTTTCTGGAGAATTCCATGGACAGAGGAGCCTGCAGGGCTACAGTCCACAGGGTTACAGAGTTGGACACGACTGAGTGACTAATACTTTCACCTTTATCTTCTTCATGTCTTACTTTATAACCTAAACCTAAAACTGTCTGAAATCTTCTGGTGGCCGTGAATATTTACCAAAATATAACTCAATATGAAAATCAAAATACAGTGTAATTCATTGCACTAATGCATTCAATAAATATCTTTTGACTGATCCGTTGCGTGAATACATAACAAGAACAAATGAAGGATGAATGAATTCATTTTTCCATAGACCAAAACAGACACAGGACTTTTATATTCCTTTTCCATTATGAATTTAAATTGTGACTCTTATAGTCACATAACTACCAAAATGACTTTAAACATGCAATCCTGTTAATCTAGAATGCTTTTCTTTATAGATGATTTTAAAAAAAATTATCCCTCATTTGTTGATGAGGAAAAATAACATTTTCTGTGAGATGGTCTATTCATGACTTTCTATAGAAGATTCTACCTGAACTCTTTATTTTAATCTCCTTTTCTCTTTCTCTCTAGGGAGCCATTCTTCTAAAAGACCTACTTTTCTTCAAGAGAAACAATTACATTTAACAAAAGACAAGGACTAATGCTATTACTATGTATATTCTGGTGCATTGACTACTGGAAAATCATAGTAGATAAATTTATAAACATTATTGCTGTTTTGCACTGTAGGAAACTTGCAATTTGGTCAAGATCCACATTTAATTCCTGTCCTTATATTCAGATCTCAGTTGTATTTTCTCCTTGGCATCTTTAAAAGCTGTTCTATACAAAAGAATTCTATTAATAATGAATGAGTCTCCCTTTATATCTCACTATGAGCCCCAAATTGCTTTAGATAAGTAAAGAGATAGGTAGCACCATTGATAAGTAAAAAAATAATAGCACTGTGTCGTATGATTTGTTATTACATTGAAGATTATATCTTATAACTTATGAGAAGGAAGATTTAAATGGGTTTCCGAGGTCATAACCTTATGGTGATGAAAATATATACATAATACAAAGTTTTCTTACTTTGTTTTTGTCATAACATATTCCTTCTTTAACAATAAAATATTAAATTATAGCTCATATGTTTTAAAAGTCTGTTATGATTATCATATATGTATGCTGAGAAGCATACTTGTCAAATAATATATATTAATTACTTTCACAACTGGATTTTGGTCAAGCATCTTGATAAATGATTAAACTTTTGAGCATATGTATCTTTTTGTTTCAAGTGAAAACACCACTGATGAATGAATTTTATAAAAATGCTTTTATTTGCTTATATACAAATTTCTATCTTTCTAATATAAACATACATAGCACATATAAAAGCATGCCAGAGTACCAGACAGTAGCTTTGTAAAAAGTACAAAAATACTAGTTATAATAACAAGTCTAAATTTAATTTGTTCATTTGAGATTATAAATAATGTATGCACATACTTTCAATTCAGTTCAGTTCAGTCACTCAGTCGTGTCTGATTCTTTGCGATCCCATGAATTGCAGCATGCCAGGCCTCCCTGTCCATCACCAACTCCCAGAGTTATGATAGCAATTCTGGAGGTGACTAAATGTGATAATTAATGTAAAAGGAATAATTAATGATTGTTTCCTTAGTATATCTTGTTCTTTTAAAACATAGTCCTACTCTTAAAGTTAAGGCTCCATTCTGTTCAAAACTAGAGATTTGAAAGTATTATCTTCTACAACCTGATAAAAAAATGGGGCAAAAGAACTATGTCTATGTCTAGGTATTTGTTTAAAGTGAAATATATATGAACGCTGAATGATTCTTTCCAAGAATATTCAAAATGGTTTGTAAGTATTGATTACTCCTATCTTATGTGTTTTGTCTTAAAGTTGATGATTATTTCAGTGCCAAATATCTTTTGTTATTTGATATTTAATTTTAAGACAAGTGTCTAACAACAGTTTGTTTCCTCTTTTAGTGATGCAAGTAAAATCACAGGAAAATACAGATTCTTGAGATGACTAACACATGGAAAATTCATCCTAACAAGAAATGAATATTATTCTTTTTATAATGAGGAAATTTAAGGCTATCATTCCAAAAGGAATGTGCTATGGCAGAATACGTCACACCAGGAAACTCCTTCCCTCATTCCAATTCAGTTTTGATGACTAGTCCATTTGAAATTTCTAGGAATAAGCCCAGAAGTAGTGACCAAGAAGTTGTACCTAGCAAGCTATATACAAAGTCTGCAGAAACTGGTTCTCACTGTGAGTGTCTCAAAGCTAGTAATATGTGGTTAATCCCTGGATGGTCCTTGGGAAGTTTCCTGATTAACCAGATTTGCTGATGCAGGAGACATGCTTCAGCATCTTAACTGTGACAGTGGCTGGCAGCATGCGACAAAGGACCTAGTCAGAAATCAGCAGCTCACTCTGTGAAGGCCAGGAAGAAAACCTCTTTAGAAGAAGCCCCGAAGGATTTCGTGCCTCAGAAGTGCTAAGATTTAGCAGTTGGAATGATTTTAGAGAAATTTACAAGGAAAACTTTATTATGAATTTCTCATACAGAATGTCCCCAGAGAAGCTTATCACTGTTTGTCAACTGCAACAGAAGGTATAATGCTTTTTTATTAATAGGGTTCTCTTTTTTCCCCAAAGGGATTGTTGTAAAATACCATGATTAATTGAAGATTTCTTTTTACTTCTGATTTGCCTGATTGACACAATAACCCTTATTAATTTCCCCAGATGCCTAAAGCAGCAGTGGCAAAGGAACATAAGACGATGCATTATTTATTCTAATATTCAATGGTCATTTTCATACTCGTCACAAGTATTAATTTAATGAGGTCACATTACCATGCTACCCACCAACTCTGACATGTGTAGTATTGATAAAACTGATTAAACTCTCTAGATTAAGCACACTTACTCAAATCCATGTTCAGATACTTAAAACTCTTGTCATGCATTGCCATGCATAATGTGTCTCATAGCCAGTTGCATTGGAAAATGATAGAACAAAATAATTAATGCCCCAAATTAGAAACTCTAACCAAATGTTTCACATCTCTACTAGTTTCCTCCTTAAAGCATTTTGACAATGGCAGGCTTAATGAACTTGATCAACTTTTGCTTTACTCATTTGCTTAGATAACATCATATTTTTATTGATATTAATACTTCGTATAGATTTTAGCCTTGTGAGATTCAGATAAAAGAACAGTGGATGTAACTCTGTCAGTTATACAGTAGGTGCTGTAGATTCTACTAAAATATGTTATTAATATTTAATAGGCATGATGTGTGTCTCCACCCATGTAGTAAATGCCAGAACTCTTCTATTATCTCCATGGGCTCTTGTTCTTAGTTAACATTTAAGTATATATTCATATGTTAGACATATAATATTTCTTAAAACAAACTAAATATTTCTTTAAAGATAGACTTTAAATTTTTGAGGCCTAAAATTCATGTGAT
>SJYA01002014.1:0-38725 GCA_006410615.1 Neotragus moschatus
TATTTGTAAGGCCTCCTCAGAAAACCATCTTGCCTTTTTGCATTTCTTTTTCTTAGAGATGGTCTTGATTACTGCCTCCTGTACAATGTCATGAATCTCCATCCACAGTTTTTCAGGCATTCTCTCTATCAGATCTGATCCCTTGAATCTATTTGTCACTTCCACTCTACAGTCATAAAGGATTTGATTTAGGTCATACCTGAATAGTTTAGCCGGATTTGCTACTTTTTCAGTTTAAGTCTGAATTTGGCAANTGATTACTGCCTCCTGTACAATGTCATGAATCTCCATCCACAGTTTTTCAGGCATTCTCTCTATCAGATCTGATCCCTTGAATCTATTTGTCACTTCCACTCTACAGTCATAAAGGATTTGATTTAGGTCATACCTGAATAGTTTAGCCGGATTTGCTACTTTTTCAGTTTAAGTCTGAATTTGGCAATAAGGAGTTCATGATTTGAGCCACAGTCAGCTCCCAGTCTTGTTTTTGCTGACTGTAAAGAGCTTCTCCATCTTTGGCAACAAAGAATACAGTCAATCTGATTTCAGTGTCAACCATCTGGTGATGTCCATGTGCAGAGTCTTCTCTTGTGTTATTGGAAGAGGGTGTTTGCTGTGACCAGGGCATTCTCTTGGCAAAACTTTTATTAGCCTTTGCCCTGCTTTATTCTGTAGTCCAAGGCCAAATTTGCCTGTTACTCCAGGTGTTTCTTGACTTCCTACTTTTACATTCCAGTCCAGTATAATGAAAAAAAAAATCTTTGTTTGGGTGTTAGTTCTAGAAGGTCTTGTAGGTCTTCAAAGCGTCGTTCAACTTCAGCTTCTTCAGTGATACTGGTTGGGGCACAGACTTGGAATTACCATGATATTGAATGGTTTGCCTTGGAAATGAACAGAGATCATTCTGTTGTTTCTGAGGTTGCATCCAAGTACTGCATTTCAGACTCTTGTTGACCAGGATGGCTACTCCTTTTCTACTAAGGGATTATTGGCCACAGTAGTAGATACAATGGTCATCTGAGTTAAATTCACCCATTCTGGTCCATTTTAGTTCACTGATTCCTAAAATGTCAGTGTTCACTCTTGCCATCTCCTGTTTGATCACTTCTAATTTTCCTTGATTCATGGACCTAACATCCCAGTTTCCTATGCAATATTGTTCTTTTTAGCATTGGTCTTAACTTCCATCACCAGTCACATCTACAACTAGATATTGTTTTTGCTTTGACTCCATCCCTTCATTCTTTCTGGAGTTACTTCTCCGCTGACCTCCAGTAGCATATTGGGCACCTACTGACCTTGGGAGTTCCTATTTCAGTATCCTTTCATTTTGCCTTGTCATACTGTTCATGGGGTTCTCAAGGCAAGAATACTGAAGTGGTTTTCCATTCCCTTCTCCAGTGGACCACATTCCATCAGACCTCTCCACCACGACCTGTCAATCTTGTGTAGCTCCACATGGCATGGCTCATAGGTTCATTTAGGGTTAAGGTCAGAGTTAATTTCTCTCATCTTCTCAGTCTATCTAAAGCTTTGTCACTTTGTTATCCCTCTGAAAATTATCTTAGATTTTGTTAATTTTTCTATTGCTTTTCTTGTGTTTATATAATTTATCTTGCTTAAAAAACATCTTGTGTGATTAAGCACACATACACAAACTTGAAGAGCTACTCTGTGAAATAGCTACTATTGTCTGCTCCATAATAACACTGAGGTGACAATTCTAAGGCTTAGGGAGGTTAATTAGCTGAAGATTATGAAATCCTCAAGTGGAAGAGATGATATGAACTCAGGTCTGCTGATACCGACACTCATGGTTATAATCACAATAATTCGTGGCCTTGTCATCTATTACGTTTTTGTGTTCCTTATTGCCTTGATTTCCTCACTTATGCATAGAAAATGACATCTTGACTGCATCACAGGTCTGCCATCATGATTGATTCAGTTAAGGCAATTGAAAAAATATACGTATACATATATCTAAAATAAAGTGCTTTGTAAACAGAAAGGACACGTGTTTATTTATTTTTCACACAACTTACCAACTGGTTGTGTTATCTTGAGCAAACCCCTTAGCTGCACTGGCTTCAGGTCCTCACCTGGAAACTGAATGCATTGAACTAGATAATCCCTAGGTCCAGGGATATCTAGCTCTAATGACTCCAAGTTCACTAAAAGAAAAGTTATAATCACACAATCATGATTGGACTGTGGGGAAGTGGGGGATGGATCCAGAAGGGACAGAGTAAAATTGAGCATGAAATTAGCAGGGACAAAGACTCCATGACAACCATGACTCCAGAGAACAAGTACCTGGAGAGTTTTCTTTCCCTAATTGTCCTTTCCGTTTCACCTCTGCCATTAATAACACATTTAAAAGTGTCCCCCACGTGGCATTCTCTCTGGCTGTGAGTGAACAGCCAGCTCATGGAGAAAAGGTTCCATCTTTGACTGCAATAGGCCCATCTGAAAATTTGGGGGAGATAGAAACAGACGATTTCATTCTTTGGTAAGAGCTCTGTCATGCTGGGGGATCTGAGTCAAGGTGAGAAGGCAAGATTTATGGAGAAGAGTGGATTTTGTGCTATCTCCAAAGCTATGTGATTCTTCAGAGAGAAAGTTTTTTAGTCCTGTTCCTTTCTTTCTTCAACTCTTCCCCCTCCCGCAGGTCCATGACCTCCTCCTAAGCTCGTCCTCAGGTTCCCTTTCTCCTTACCCAAGTTCTCTGACTTTCAGTGATAAGGATAGTGTCTAAGTGAACATTTCAGGTTTCACTCTGTAGTGAGAGACAACTGTTGAGATCTAGTTCTGCAATTTCCCAAGGATATAATTTTGAACTCTGTTACCTTCTGTTTTTCACTGGTCAAATAGGGGTAATAAGATCATTGAGACTCAAATGAAATGATGCCTGTGAAGCCCAACACGTTGTACAGTTAACTGAGTGCTGAATTTAATAATTTACTGACTTTCAGGGGAATTTCCTAAGCTCAGAAATGCTTGCCTGTGTTTCCCAACTTTATCCATCTCAAGGACCCTTTAAATGTATCCTTGGTGAGAATGGTTGTAAAAAATAATAATGAATTTGAATTCCACTTCAATGTACAGCTTTGATTCATTACTTCTGTGTAACAAAAGTCCAGCTGGTCATGCCATAATGATATGGAAAAGTACTCAAGTACGATTCCACTGGGCTTTTGGAATAGTTTAAGTAGCTGTCCACTATTATTTTGAGTAATTTGGGGGTTTGGAGACCAGAGCTTGGATGAAACAGACATCAGAGATTCCCCACTGCAAGTACAGTGCAGTGTTGGCTTAAATGTCACTGTTAGTCTTTCCCTCCTTACATTGTCCTTCTTTATCCAGCAACATTCTTGGCTTTCTTAACCTGACTTTGTACTCTACACAGCCTGGCAAATGACCATACCCTTAGCAGATAAGACTTGGAAAAAGTTTTAATAGGCTATATCTCCCTAGTGAAAATCTCCAACCAAGATTTACATCAGTCACCTTTTCTGGTACAAACCATCTTGAAAGTTGGTGAGTACATACAGAAGATTCATGCAAAGAGAGTGACTATATTCACAATATATTTGCTTTTCCTGCAGTTTACCTAATTTTAACAACATAAATATTTAGGATAAATTTTATCAGGGATAAGTGAAACCACGCACAGCTCATCACTCTTTTCTGGCAGTGATGGGTTACATAGATAGGATTAGTTGAGGCTGAGTCTGTTTCTAGAATGTATTGGGAAGATGAAAGATTTCACTGCGAGTGATTGGTCAAAAGCTGGACCTACTTTCACTGAACTGATTAATTGTGTTGACATACTGGGAATGTGGGTGAGAGTTTATACTTTCAAAATATTTTCATGGAATCCTACACATCTTGGACAAAATGGCTGAGAAATATGTTGGCAGTATTCTATTATAGGAGTAAACAGAAAGATTTTAAAGTTCATAAAACTATAAATTGAAATGAAACAAATGCATTTTTACTTTCATATCCAAAAACGGGTAAAAGAATTGTTTATTTTTAACATAGCCGGCATATATTTATTAACACAAATATTTGTATATGAGATGCACGTAGTATAATCTCTGCACTAGTCTGCATGCTGTCTATAGTCAATATTACAAGTTCCACTCTACTTGGTGTTGGTGGAACATAAAAAGCAGAAATCGGAGCTTACGATTTCACTGATTCAGAAATAATACAATATAGAAATAAATATAATCACTTATTAACAATATTCCAGAGTCTAGGTTTAGAAGTCATTTAATTTAGGAAATAATTTTATGAAGAACTCCTTGCTACTTCCGGATTGGTTCTGCCTTGCATTTCCCTTTATGGTGGGGAATGATCATGGGAATGACAACCACTAACATTTATTCATCTCTTACGGTTTTGAGCCCTTTATGTCATTCAGTGCCTGCAACAACCCAATGAGGTGGTGAAGGATTACTAGCCCCATTTATAGATGAGGCAACTGGGAGGTTAATAACTAGCTCAGTGTTGCACAGCCAGTAGGTAAAAGTCAGGAAAGTCTATCGTCTCTGACATTCTTCCTCGTTCTCTCTGTCATTTTCCCTCTCCCTGTCTATCTCCCTTTGCTATTAAGGATTAAAGATGCATATATCTTAGTAACTTGTTCTTATTATAGATATAGGACTTGCAGAAAGTTGAAGTAAAGAAGAAAATAAAGACCATGCCATTCATTACTGTTGGCATTTGTATTTAGTTTGCAGGCAGTTTGCGTGAGAGAGACAGATATTAGCTAATGCACATGTCTTTTGTCTTGATGGTGTGTTGTCCCATAATAAACCTCTTAGGCTTTCTTAACTCTTTTTCATTGTTCTCCCTCCTGCTTTATTGAATATGCTGTTAAAGGTCTCTATTGATTTCTTCAGCTCTAGGATTTCTGTTTTTTCTTTTCTTTTTTTTTTTTTAATGGTTTCTCTTTCTTTGTTAAACACATTTTATTCATTTTGCTGATGTATTGTTTTCTTAATTTCATCCGGTTGTCTGTTTATGGGTTTTATATTTCACCAAACTTTTAAAAGAGAATTATGCTGAGTTCTTTGTCAGACCATTTATAGATTTTTATTCCTTTAGTGAAAGTCACTCAGTCACGTCTGACTCTTTGCAACCCCATGGACTGTAAACTATTCTGGACTCTCCAGGCCAGAATACTGGAGTGGGTAGCTCTTCTCTTCTCCACTGGATCTTCCCAACCCAGGGATCAAACCCAGGTCTTCCACATTGCAGGCAGATTCTTTGTTAGCAGATTCTTATAAAGCTATTAAAGCTTTATAAGTTTCCTTTAGTGGTGTCATATTTACCTAATTTTTCATGATCCTTGATTCCTTTGTCAATGTCTGCACATTTGAGTAAATGATCTCTACTTCCAGATTTTCCAGGCTTGCTTTAGTAGAGACAGCTCTTCCCTAGTCACTTCAGCTTGGAGTTCTAGATAGATCATCTGGCAGTTACCTTGATCAATTGGGGTAGCTATCAAAACCTGGGCTGGATGAAGCACAAGCTGAAATCAAGATTGCTGGGAGAACTATCAATAACCTCAGATATGCAGATGACACCAACCTTATGGAAGAAAGTGAAGAAGAATTAAAGAGCCTCTTGGTGAAAGTGAAAGAGGTGTGTGAACAAGCAGGATTAAAACTCAACATTCAGAAAACTGTGATCATGGCATCCGGTCTCATCACTTCATGGCAAATAGATGAGGAAACAATGGAAACAGTGACAGACTTTATTTTGGGGGGCTCCAAAATCACTGCAGATGGTGACTGCAGCCACAAAATTAAGACACTTGCTCCTTGGAAGGAAAGTTACGACCAATCTAGACAGCATATTAAAAAGCTGAGACATTACTTTGCCAGTAGAGGTCTATCTAGTCAAAGCCATGGTTTTTCCAGTAGCCATGTATGGATGTGAGAGTTGGACTATAGAGAAAGCTGAGTGCTGAAGAATTGATGCTTTTGAACTGTGGTGTTGGAGAAGACTCTTGAGAGTCCCTTGGACTGCAAAGAGATCCAACTAGTCCATCCTAATGGACATCAGTCTTGAATATTCATTGGAAGGACTGATGTTGAACCTGAAACCCCAATCCTTTGGCCACCTGATGTGAAGAGCTGACTCATTTGAAAAGACCCTGTTGCTGGGAAAGATTGAAGGCAGCAGGAGAAGGGGACGACAGAGGATGAGATGATTGGATGGCATCACTGACTCAATGGACATGCGTTTGAGCAAACTCTGGGAGTTGGCGATGGACAGGGAGGCCTGGCATGCTGCAGTTTGTGGGGTTGCAAAGAGTCAGATATGACCAAGTAACTGCACTGATACTGATACTGATCAAAGTCTATTTTGGGGTGAGGACACTGCCCAGGCTCTGAGGCTGGGGTGCAGATGCTGCTGGCAGGGAGTAGTTGATACGATTGCTGCCTTGGTTTCTTGGCCAAGAGTAGCATTAGGAGGGCTTCTCTTACCTGGATTCTCAGGCCAGGCTTCTGAGCTGAGCAGGACTGAGTAGTCTATCCAGCAGGAGACGGGGCTGGGAATTAACTTCACAACCTGGACAGGGCTGCAGACTCCAAGGCTGTTGTGACCCCCTAACTGGGGACCCAAATCAGAATAACTGTACACCGAGTGCCTTGGTCACTAGGGGCACGGCTTTGGTCTACAGAGAGCCAGAGAGTTCAGGCTCTCTGCCCACATACTACTGTAAGCAGGGCTGTGGGACGGGCTACGCAGTTTTCCACATGCTTCGGTTGGTTCTCCTTGACGGTGGGGCTAAAGGTTGTGTTCAGCAGTGGTTAGGGCTACACAGTATCCTTCTTGCCTGGACACAACCACAGAACAGGCCCAAGACTGGCAAGGCTCCTTGTTTGGGAAACAAATTAGGAAGAACTTCACACAAAGTTCTCTGGCCAGATGGAGCCATGCAAATGGGCAGAGCTCCTATCTGGAGACTGCTCAAGTGCTCCTGGGTGATGGAATTTTCTGAGTGTTCTAGCCATGCTTGAGTAACCTCAGTAGTAGATGGGGTTATGAATCATAGATGTAGGAGAAGAGGCTCCCAGGATGGCAAGGCTCATTTTTCGGGGTTCCAAATCAGGCAAAACTGCTGGAACTCAGTCTGCCAAGATCCAAGCCCTGACTGCTCCAAGGCCTGTCTCCCTTCTCTTTCTCAGTGTGATTCTCAGTGGTCACACCCCACAGAATCCTGCATGGTTTCTAGGACATGAGACCAGAGTGGGTCTTCCTAAGAGAAGCCGGGGGAGCTGGAGGTCCACACTGGGCTCCCTCTCTTTTCCATAAAGAAACCATAGCCTGAGAAGGGTCCTCTAGGTGTAGCTACAGGAGGGCCAATGCAATCAAACGTATCTCCTCCTCTACCCTTGTAATGTGGTTTTTCTCCATCTTTCTAGTTCACCCTCATTCCTGTGCTTTAGGGTTTTTTTTTTGTTGTTGTTGATACCATGCCCTAAATAACTGCTAATTATTTTTCTGATGGGGCTTCCCTGGTAGCCCAGCTGGGAAAGAATCCACCTGCAATGCAGGAGACCCTGTTTCGATTCCTGGGACAGGAAGTTCCTCTGGAGAAGGAATAGGCTACCCACTCCAGTATTCTGGCCCAGTGAATCCCACGAATTGAGGAGCCTTGCAGGCTACAGTCCAGGGGGTCACAGAGAGTCAGCCATGGCTGAGCGACGTTCACTTTTCTTTTTTCTGGTGAGGGGAACTGGAGTCAGTCGCATTGTCATCTCGATTATGTCACCGAGAACTAAATCTCTGAGTTGGAACTTGTTGTTTCCTTGTTGTTCAGTCGCTCAGTCATGTCTGACTCTTTGCAACCCCATGGATAGCAGCACGCCATGTCTCCTTGTCCTTCACTGTCTCCTGGCATTTGCTCAGGCTCATGTCCATTGAACTGATGGTGCCTAATGCAGAATATTCAAATATTAGGACAATAATTGGGGGTCTAGGCTCCCTTTAGAACAGTCTGTACGAGATTTCCCTAAGAGGACTGATTTTGTAACTATTGGGCACATGTGCTTTGCTCTCCCAAATTATATCGGGAATATAAATTAAGATAAATTTCCAGATTATTTTGGAGATGACGTGTTGAATATATATGTAAAAAATTGAGATGTTATTATGAACAGGGTAATTTTTTTATGTATCCATAACTTTATTTTTTAATATAAATTTATTTAATTAGTGGTTTTGCCATACAACAACATTAATCTGACATGGGTGTACATGTGTTCCCTATCCTGAATCCCTCTACTACCTCCCTCCCCATACCATCCCTCTGGATCATCCCAGTGCACCAGCCCCAAGCATCCTGTCTCATGCATCGAACTGGCTCTTTGTTTCACATATGATATTATACATGTTTCAATGCCATTCTCCCAGATCATCCCACCCTCTCCCACAGAGTCCAAAAGACTATTCTATACATCTGTGTCTCCTTTGCTGTCTTGCATACAGGGTTATCATTACCATCTTTCTAAATTCCATATATATGCGTTACTATATTGTATTGGTGTTTTTCTTTCTGGCTTACTTCATTCCATATCATCGGCTCCAGTTTCATCCACCTCATTAGAATGGATTCAAANGTTCTATACATCTGTGTCTCTTTTGCTGTCTCGCATACAGGGTTATCGTTACCATCTTTCTAAATTCCCTATATATGTGCTAGTATACTGTATTGGTGTTTTTCTTTCTGGCTTACTTCATTCCATATCATCGGCTCCAGTTTCATCCACCTCATTAGAATGGATTCAAATGTATTCTTTTTAATGGCTGAGTAATACTCCATTGTGTATATGTACCACAGCTTGTTTATCCATTCATCTGCTGAAGGACATTTAGGTTGCTTCCATGTCCTGGCTATTATAAACAGTGCTGCAATGCACATTGGGATACACGTGTCTCTTTCAATTCCGGTTTCCTCAGTGTGTATGCCTAGCAGTGTGATTGCTGGGTTGGATTGCAGTTATATTTCTGGATTGTTAATGACTCTCCGCACTGTTCTCCCTAGTAGCTGTCTGTACTAGTTTGCATTCCCACCAACAGTGTAAGAGGGTTCCCTTTTCTCCACACTCTCTCCAGCATTTATTGCTTGTAGAATTTTGGATTGCAGCCATTCTGACTGGTGTGAAATGGTACTTCATTGTGGTTTTGATTTGCATTTCTCTGATAATGAGTGATGTCGAGCATCTTTCCATGTGTCTGTTAGCCATCTGTATGCGTTCTNCCCTTTTCTCCACACTCTCTCCAGCATTTATTGCTTGTAGAATTTTGGATTGCAGCCATTCTGACTGGTGTGAAATGGTACTTCATTGTGGTTTTGATTTGCATTTCTCTGATAATGAGTGATGTCGAGCATCTTTCCATGTGTCTGTTAGCCATCTGTATGCGTTCTTTAGAGAAATGTTTGTTTAGGTCTTTGGCCCATTTTTTGATTGGGTCGTTTATTTTCCTGGAACTGAGATGCAGGAGTTGCTTGTATATTTTTGAGATTAATTCTTTGTCAGTTGCTTCATTTGCTATTATTTTCTCCCATTCCAAAGGCAGTCTTTTCACCTTGCTTATAGTTTCCTTTGTTGTGCAGAAGCTTTTAATTTTAATTAGGTCCCATTTGTTTATTTTTGTTTTTATTTCCGATATTCTGGGAGGTGGGCCATAGAGGATTCTGCTGTGGTTTATGTCGGAGAGTGTTTTGCTTATGTTCTCCTCGAGGAATTGTATAGTTTCTGGTCTTACATTTAGGTCTTTAATCCATTTTAAGTTTATTTTTGTGTATGGTGTTAGAAAGTGTTCTAGTTTCATTCTTTTGCAAATGATTGATCAGTTTTCCCAGCACCACTTGTTAAAGAGATTGTCTTTTCTCCAATGTATATTCTTGCCTCCTTTGTCAAAGATAAGGTGGCCATCAGTTCAGTTCAGTCGTTCTGTCGTGTCTGACTCTTTGCGACCCCATGAGCTGCAGCACGCCATGCCTCCCTGTCCCTCACCAGCTCTCAGAGATCACCCAAACTCATGTTCATCGAGTCAATGATGCTATATAGCCATCTCATCTTCTATTGTCCCCTTCTCCTCTGGCCCCCAATCCCTCCTAGCATCAGAGCCTTTTCCAATGAGTCAACTCTTCACATGAGGTGGCCAAAGTATTGCAGTTTCAACTTCAACATCTGTCCTTCCAAAGAACACCAAGGACTAATCTCCTTTAGGATGGACTGGTTGTATCTCTTTTCAGTCCAGGGACTCTCAAGAGTCTTCTCCAACACCACAGTTCAAAAGCATCAATTCTTCGGTGCTCAGCTTTCTGCACAGTCCAACTCTCACATCCATACATGACCACTGGAAAAACCATAACCTTAACTAGACGGACCTTGGTTGGCAAAGTAATGTCTCTGCTTTTGAATATGCTATCTAGGTTGGTCATAACTTTCCTTCCAAGGAGTAAGCGTCTTTAAATTTCATGGCTGCAATCACCATCTGCAGTGATTTTGGAGCCCAGAACAATAAAGTCTGACACTGTTTCCACTGTTTCCCCATCTATTTGCCATGAAGTGATGGGACCAGATGCCATGATCTTCGTTTTCTGAATTTGAGCTTTAAGCCATCCTTTTCACTCTCCTCTTTCACTTTCATCAAGAGGGTTTTGAGTTCCTCTTCACTTTCTGCCATAAGGGTGGTGTCATCTGCATATCTGAGGTGATTGATATTTCTCCTGGCAATCTTGATTCCAGCTCGTGCTTCTTCCAGTCCAGCATTTCTCATGATGTACTCTGCATAGAAGTTAAATAAGCAGGGTGACAATATACAGCCTTGATGTACTCCTTTTCCTATTTGGAACCAGTCTGTTGTTCCATGTCCAGTTCTAACTGTTGCTTCTTGACCTGCATATAGGCTTCTCAAGAGGCAAGTCATGTGGTCTGGTATTCCCATCTCTTTCAGAATTTTCCACAGTTCATTGTGATCCACACAGGTAAAGACTTGGGAATAGTCAACAAAGCAGAAGTAGATGTTTTTCTGGAACTCTCTTGCTTTTTGCATGATCCAGGGGATGGTGGCAATTTGATCTCTGGTTCTTCTGCCTTTTCTAAAACCAGCTTGAACATCTGGAATTTCATGGTTCACGTGTTGCTGATGCCTGGCTTGGAGAATTTTGAACATTACTTTACTAGCATGTGAGATGAGTGAAATTGTGTGGTAGTTTGAGCATTCTTTGGCATTTCCTTTCTTTGGGATTGGAATGAAAACTGACCTTTTCCAGTCCTGTGGCCACTGCTGAGTTTTCCAAATTTGCTGGCATATTGAGTGCAGCACTTTCACAACCTCATCTTCCAGGATTNTGCAGTAGTTTGAGCATTCTTTGGCATTGCCTTTCTTTGGGATTGGAATGAAAACTGACCTTTTCCAGTCCTGTGGCCACTGCTGAGTTTTCCAAATTTGCTGGCATATTGAGTGCAGCACTTTCACAACCTCATCTTCCAGGATTTGAAATAGCTCAACCGGAATTCCATTACCTCTACTAGCTTTGTTCATAGTGATGCCTTCTAAGACCCACTTGGCTTCACATTCCAGGATATCTGGCTTTAGGTCAGTTATCACACCATTGTGATTATCTTAGTCGTGAAGGTCTTTTTTCTACAGTTCATCTGTGTATTCTTGCCACCTTTTTTTTTTTTTAATTTGTTCTGCTTCTGTTAGGTCCATACCATTTCTGTCCTTTATCAAGCCCATCTTTGCATGAAATATTCCCTTGGTATCTCTAATTTTCTTGAAGAGATCTCTAGTCATTCCCATCCTGTTGTTTTCCTGTATTTCTTTGCATTGATTGCTGAAGAAGGCTTTCTTATCTCTCCTTGCTGTTCTTTGGAACTCTACATTCACATGCGTGTATCTTTCCTTTTCTCCTTTGCTTTTCTCTTCTCTTCATTTCACAGCTATTTGTAAGGCCTCCCCCAAACAGCCATTTTGCTTTTTTGCATTTCTTTTCCATGAGGATGGTCTTGATCCCTGTCTCCTGTAGAACGTCATGAACCTCAGTACATAGTTCATCAGTCACTCTATCTATCAGATCTAGTCCCTTAAATCTATTTCTCACTTCCACTGTATAATCATAAGAAATTTGATTTAGGTCATACCTGAATGTTCTAGTGGTTTTCCCTACTTTCTTCAAATTCAGTCTGAATTTGGCAATAAGGAGTTCATGATCTGAGCCACTGTCAGCTCCCAGTCTTGTTTTTGCTGACTGTATGGAGCTTCTCTGTCTTTGGCTATAAAGAATATAATAAATCTGATTTCGGTGTTGACTATCTGGTGATGTCCATGTGTAGAGTCTTCTCTTGTGTTGTTGGAAGAGGGTGTTTGCTATGACCAGTGCATTCTCTTGGCAAAACTCTATTAGTCTTTGCCCTGCTTCATTCTGCATTCCAAGGCCAAATTTGCCTGTTACTCCAGGTGTTTCTTGACTTCCTACTTTTGTATTCCATTCCCCTATAGTGAAAAGGACATCTTTTTTGGGTGCTAGCTCTAAAAGGTCTTGTATGTCTTCATAAAACCGCTCAACTTCAGCTTCTTCAGCATTATTGGCTGGGGCATAGACTTGGATTACTGTGATATTGAATGGTTTACCTAGGTGTCCATAGGTGCATGGATTTATCTCTGGGCTTTCTATTTTGTTCCATTGATCTATATTTCTGTCTTTGTGCCAGTACCATACTGTCTTGATGACTGTGGCTTTGTAGTAGAGCCTGAAGTCAGGCAGGTTGATTCCTCCAGTTTCATTCTTCTTTNTGGATTTATCTCTGGGCTTTCTATTTTGTTCCATTGATCTATATTTCTGTCTTTGTGCCAGTACCATACTGTCTTGATGACTGTGGCTTTGTAGTAGAGCCTGAAGTCAGGCAGGTTGATTCCTCCAGTTTCATTCTTCTTTCTCAAGATTGCTTTGGCTATTCGAGTTTTTTTGTATTTCCATATAAATCATGAAATTATTTTTCTAGCTCTGTGAAAAATATTGTTGGTATCTTGATAGGGATTGCATTGAATCTATAGATTGCTTTGGGTAGTATACTCATTTTCACTATATTGATTCTTCCAATCCACGAATATGGTGTATTTCTCCATCTATTAGTGTCTTCTTTGATTTCTTTCACCAGTGTTTTATAGTTTTCTATATACAGGTCTTTTGTTTTTTAGGTAGATATATTCCTAAGTCGGAGAAGGCAATGGCACCCCACTCCAGTACTCCTGCCTGGAAAAACCCACGGATGGAAGAGCCTGGAAGGCTGCAGTCCATGGGGTCGCTGAGGGTCGGACACGGCTGAGTGACTTCACTTTCACTCTTCACTTTCATGCATTGGAGAAGAAAATGGCAACCCACTCCAGTGTTNTGGCTATTCGAGGTTTTTTGTATTTCCATACAAATTGTGAAATTATTTGTTCTAGCTCTCTGAAAAATAGATGGGCTTGCATATAAAAAACCATCTGAATCATAACAACGGCCATTTTTTATTGACTGACTCCTCATGGCTCAGTAAATGGTGATCATGTTATACATTATATATTATGCATCATTCTTTTTGTCCTTTGCTCAGAAGTATATTATTGAATAATTTTCTGTAACTTCTCACAAAGTAGACAAATATCTGTATCTGCATAGAGCTTGCATGTTAGCAGACAGAGGCAGACAATAAAGTAATGATTATTGGAGCTGGTTAAACAGTGATAAGTAAAGTACAAAATACAATAAAACAAAGAGTTTAGGGATGTGTGGGAGCACTGTCTGTAATAATAATTATGTTATCGAATGCACTGGTTGTGGTGGGGGGGATTCCTGCTGCTCACTCCTTACAAAATCAATACTCACAAATGATAGAAAGGAAAGGCATCTTTCATTAGAACACCAGCAATCTGGGGAGATGGTGGACTCAACATCTGTCCAAACCAACCTCCAAAGATTCTACTGAGCCACGAAAGCTATGGGAAACATGGAAGGAATCTCAGTTAATCACTGAGATAGGGGACTAGAGTTGTTGCTACCCTCACTGTATACGTGCTTGTCAGTTCCCGGTGACCTTCCTCTAGATGCTGTATTGGTCACACAATTAATCTTTGAAACTGTGAAGGGAAAGCTAAGGAAGAGCTCTGTCATCTATTATTTATTTTCATTTCTACTTCTTTGATCTATGGAAAGAATCAACAGGTTAGACAAGGTGTGTGTGTGTGTGCTCAATTGCTCAATCGTGGCCAACTCTTGGAGACCCTATAGACTGTAGCCCCCCAAGCTCCTCTGTCCATGGGATTTCCCAGGGAAGAATTCTGGAGTGGGCTGCCATTTACTCCTCCAGGGAATCTTCCAGATCCAGAGATTAAACCTGTGTCTTCTGCATCTCCTTTGCTGAGGTCAGGTTCTTTACCATGGAGCCACTGGGGATTTAAGAGATTTGAAAGGTCTGCTCGGGCTGAAGATGAGGAGACATGTGGTTGTCTGGTTAAAAGTAAGTTACAGTATAGCTTTGCTAAAGTGGTAAGAAAAGGGGTTTCCTGCTGAGAGTAGTTTTCTACAAAAAACTGCTTATATTTGGAGTGGTAATGATAAACTTCAATGTAAAATTGAAATTTAAGTAAAAGAGTTAAAGGAAGCAAAGTGAAAGTAAAGTTGCTCAGTCGTGTCCGACTCTTTGCAACCCCATAGACTGTATCTAAAGAGTTTTATGGCAAATGAGTGTTTTAGGCAGAACAAAGAGAAGAGCAGAGGCAGGGATGTTGAAGGGGTGTCCTGTAGATGAGGTGCTGGAGCATGAGGAGAATCCTAGGAAAGGAGATCAGAGAAGAAGTGAGACTACGCCTATAAGAACTTGAAGGCACTGTAATACCACTAGCTTGTACCCTGTGAAATGGAGAGAAATATCAGTGGTCTATTCATACAGGTGAGATGGCCTTATTTCTGTTATAAATAATTATCTTTCTGCTGTGTTAGAAATGCACTTTTCAAAGGCAAGAGTGTAAATTAGTGTTGATAAGCATATGTTCAAAAATATTGGTGGAAGTTGATGATGGCTGAGACCATGGCAGAAGGAACAGAGGTAGAAAGAAATATTTAGGTTCTGAATCTAGTATCAAGGTAGATATGGGGACATCTCTGGTGGTCCAGTGGTTAAGAATCCACCTTTCAATGTAGGGAATGAGGGTTCAATCTCTGGTCAGGGAACTAATAGCCCACATGTTACGGGGTAACTAAGCCTATGCACCACAAATAGAAAGAACCCATTATTCACAACAAAGGGCTAGCTCACCACAATGGAGGATCGCACATGCTATATTGAAGATATGCAACTGGGACTTGATGCAAAATATATAAATAAATGTTTTAAAAAATAAATGCAGTGTGCACAAAATATGACCTATATTAAATTTGATACAGGTCAAAATTAGTAAACAGATGTTTGAAATTTCCAAAATTAATAAACAGTTGTTTGATGAATAGTTTGCAATAAAAGTTTGATTAACCCATGAAAATGTGAATCTGTATTGGTAAGATATATAATTTAAAAATGTCCTTTATTATACTATTATTTACATAATACAAATTCTCTGTGACTATATTTAACTAATGTCTCCTTGGTTTTTCATAAACTACAGGTTATATATTAAACACTCTACTGTGTAGCCATCTTGTTGCATTCTCTCTGCATTTTAAACTGTTTTGCTTTACAAATTTTGATGCTGTCTAGTGCAAAAAGATTCAGTTCATTTCAGTTCAGTCGCTCAGTCGGGTCCAACTCTTTGCAACCCCATGAATCCCAGCACGCCAGGCCTTCCTGTCCATCACCAACTCCCAGAGTTCACTCAGACTCGCGTCCATTGAGTCCGTAATGCCATCCAGCCATCTCTTCCTCTGTCGTCCCCTTCTTCTCCTGCCCCCAATCTCTCCCAGCATCAAAGTCTTTNTATTTTGCCTTTTCATACTGTTCATGGGGTTCTCAAGGCAAGAATACTGAAGTGGTTTGCCATCCCCTTTTCCTGTGGATCACATTCTGTCAGACCTCTCCACCATGACCCGCACATCTTGGGTTGCCCTGTGGGCATGGCTTGGTTTCATTGAGTGAGACAAGGCTGTGGTCCTGGTTTGATTAGATTGACTAGTTCTCTGTGAGTGTGTGTATATATATCCCTTCACTCTTGAACCTCCCTCCCATTTTCCACCCCATCCTACCCCTCTAGGTTGATACAGGGCGGCTGTTTGAGTTCCCTGAGGCATTCAGCACATTCCTTTTGGCTATCTATTTTACATACGGTAGGCTAGGAGGAGCCACCCTGCACATGAGGCCAGGGTCTGGGGCCGGGAGGAGCAACCCTGCGCCTGAGTTCACGGGTGGTGGCCAGGAAGATCAACCCCCGTCCAAGGAGCGGTTGCTGCACTGATGCAGGACAGCCTAGAGGAACTATCCCACGTTGAAGGTCAGGAAGGGCCGTGGTGAGGGGACACCCTTTGTCCAAGGTAAGGAGCAGCTGATTGGCTTTGCTGGAGCAGCCGTGAAGAGATACCCCACACCAAAGGTAAGAGAAACCCAAGTGAGATGGTAGGTGTTGCAAGAGGGCATCAGAAGGCAGACACACTGAAACCATACNGGGGACACCCTTTGTCCAAGGTAAGGAGCAGCTGATTGGCTTTGCTGGAGCAGCCGTGAAGAGATACCCCACACCAAAGGTAAGAGAAACCCAAGTGAGATGGTAGGTGTTGCAAGAGGGCATCAGAAGGCAGACACACTGAAACCATACTCCCACCAATCTTGATTCCAGCTTGTGTTTCTTCCAGTCCACCATTTCTCATGATGTACTCTGCATAGAAGTTAAATAAGCAGGGTGACAATATACAACCTTGACGTACTCCTTTTCCTATTTGGAACCAGTCTGTTGTTCCACGTCCAGTTCTAACTGTTGCTTCCTGACCTGCATACAGATTTCTCAAGAGCCAGGTCAGGTGGTCTGGTAGTCCCATCTCTCTAAGAATTTTCCACAGTTTATTGTGATCCACACAGTCAAAGGCTTTGGCTTAGTCAATGAAGCAGAAATATATGTTTTTCTGGAACTCTCTTGCTTTTTCCATGATCCAGCAGATGTTGGCAATTTGATCTCTGGTTCCTCTGCCTTTTCGAAAACCAGCTTGAACATCTGGAAATTCACAGTTTACGTATTACTGAAGCCTGGCTTGGAGAATTTTGAGCATTACTTTACTAGTGTGTGAGATGAGTGCAATTGTGTGATGGTCTGAGCATTCTTTGGCATTGCCTTTCTTTGGGATTGGAATGAAAACTGAGCTTTTCCAGTCCTGTGGCCACTGCTGAGTTTGCCAAATTTGCTGGCATATTGAGTGTAGCACTTTCACAGCATCATCTTTCAAGATTTGGAATAGCACAACTGGAATTCCATCACCTCCAATAGGGTTGTTCGTAGTGATGCTTTCTAGGGCCCATTTGACTTCACATTCCAGGATGTCTGGCTCTAGATGAGTGATCATACCATCATGATTACCTTGGTTGTGAAGATCTTTTGTGTATAGTTCTTCTGTGTATTCTTGCCACCTCTTCTTAATATCTTCTGCTTCTGTTAGGTCCAGACCATTTCTGTCCTTTATTGAGCCCATCTTTGCATGCAACCCCAAGTCTAAGGAGCAGTGGCTGGGAGGGCGCAGGAGGGCCTAGAGGAGCTATCCCACGTGGAAGGTCAGGAAGGGCGGTGATAAGGAGATACCCCTTGTCCAAGGTAAGGAGCAGCGGCTGCACTTTGCTGGAGCAGCCATGCAGAGATATCCCACGCCCAAAGTAAGAGAAACCCAAGTAAGATGGTAGGTGTTGCAAGAGGACATCAGAGGGCAGACACACTGAAACCATACTCACAGAAAACTAGTCAATCTAATCACACTGGGACTACAGCCTTTTCTAACTCAATGAAACCAAGCCATGCCCGTGGGGCAACCCAAGACTTGTGGGTCATGGTGGAGAGGTCTGACAGAATGTGGTCCACTGGAGAAGGGAATGGCAAACCACTTCAGTATTCTTGTCTTGAGAACTCCATGAACAGTATGAAAAGGCAAAATGATAGGATACTGAAAGAGGAACTCTGCAGCTCCGTAGGTGCCCAATATGCTACTGGAGATCAGTGCAGAAATAACTCCAGAAAGAGTGAAGGGATGGAGCTGAAGCAAAAACAATACCCAGCTGTGGATGTGACTGGTAATAGAAACAAAGTCTGATGCAGCAAAGAGCAATATTGCATAGGAACCTGGAATGTCAGGTCCATGAATCAAGGCAAATTGGAAGTGGTCAAACAAGAGATGGCAAGAGTGAACGTCGACATTCTAGGAATCAGCGAACTAAAATGGACTGCAATGGGTCAATTTAACTCAGATGGCCATTATATCTACTACTGTGGGCAGGAATCCCTCAGAAGAAATGGTGTAGCCATCATGGTCAACAAAAGAGTCCAAAATGCAGTACTTGGATGCAATCTCAGAAAAGACAGAAAGATCTCCATTCGTTTCCAAGGCAAACCATTCACTATCACGGTAATACAAGTCTATGCCCCAAACAGTAATGCTGAAGAAGCTGAAGTTGAATGGTTCTATGAAGACCTACAAGACTTTGTAGAACTAACACCCCCAAAAGATGTCCTTTTCATTATAGGGGACTGAATGCAAAAGTAGGAAGTCAAGAAACACCTGGAGTAACAGGCAAATTTGGCCTTGGAATGCAGAATGAAACAGGGCAAATACTAACAAAGTTTTGCCAAGAAAATGCACTGGTCATAGCAAACACCCTCTTCCAACAACAAAAGAGAAGACTCTACACATGGACATCACCAGATGGGCAACATCAAAATCAGATTGATTATATTCTTTGTAGCCAAAGATGGAGAAGCTCTATAGTCAACAAACAAGACCAGGAGCTGACTGTGGCTCAGATCATGAACTCCTTATTGCCAAATTCAGACTTAAATTGAAGAAAGTAGGGAAAACCACTAGACCATTCAGGTATGACCTAAATCAAATCCCTTATGATTATACAGTGGAAGTGAGAAATAGATTTAAGGGCCTAGATCTGATAGATAGAGTGCCTGATGAACTATCGAATGAGGTTCATGACATTGTACAGGAGACAGGGATCAAGACTCCCCATGGAAAAGAGATTCAAAAAAAGCAAAATGGCTGTCTGGGGAGGCCTTACAAATAGCTGGAAAGAAGAGACACGAAAAGCAAAGGAGAAAAGGAAAGATATAAACATCTGAATGCAGAATTCCAAAGACTAGCAAGAAGAGATAAGAAAGCCTTCTTTAGCGATCAATGCAAAGAAATAGAGGCAAACAACAGAATAGGAAAGACTAGAGATCTCTTCAAGACAATTAGAGATACCGAGGGAACATTTCATGCAAAGATAGGCTCGATAAAGATAAGCAATTTAGACCATCTGAAATAAAGGCTAATAGTGCAGGAAATCTGAAACTGGTCGAGGAGTGATAGATTAATTATATGGAACCTCAGATCTTGCTGCTGGGGTAAGGAAGGTTACTTGCTTCTTAGCCCTATTGACTGTACCTCCCTTCTTGGGAGGAAGGGATGGCATCTCGTTCCTGACAAAGTAGAGCCTCCATATTGTAACAGTGGAACTGGACGCAGTCAGAGGCTGGGCTGGATGACTCACAAGCTGGAATCAAGAGTGCTTGAAGTATCAACAACCTCAGGTATGCAGATGATACGACTCCAAGGCAGAAAGCAAAGAGGAACTCAAGAGCTTCTTGAGGGTGAAAGAGGGAGTGAAAAAACTGGCCTAAAACTCAACATTAAAAAAAAATCTAAGATTATGGCCTCAGGTCCCATGACTTCATGGCATATAGATGAGGAGAAAGTGGAAACAGTGACAGATTTTATTTTCTTGGGCTCAAAAATCACTGAGGACTGTGACTGCAACCACAAAATTAAAAGACGCTTGCTCCTCGGAAGAAAGGTTATGACAAACCCAGACAGTGTATTATCACTTTGCTGGCAAAGGTCCATAGAGTCCAAGCTATAATATTTCTAGTAGTCATGTACGAATGTGAGAAATGGATCGTAAAGAAGGCTGAACACCAAAGAATTTGATCTGTGGTGTTGGAGAAGACTCTTGAGAGTCCCTTGGACAGCAAGGAGATCAAACCAGTCACTCCTAAAGGGATTCAACACTGAGTATTCACTGGAAGGACTGATGCTGAAGCTCCAAGACTTTGGCCACCTGAAGCGAAGGGCTGACTGAGGGCAAGAAGAGAAGAGAGTAGCAGAGGATGAGATAGCTAGATAACATCACTGACTCAATGGACATGAGTCTGAGCAAACTCCGGGAGACAGTGAAGGACAGGGAAATATGGTGTGCTGCAGTCCATGGGGTTGCATAGTCAGACATGACCTAACGATTGAACCACAGGAGGTATGAACAGATACAAGCAGTGAAAGTGGAAGGCGCTCAGTCGCGTCTGACTCTGTGACCCCATGGACTATACAGTTCACGGAATTCTCCAGGCCAGAATACTGGAGTGGGAAGCCATTCCCTTCTCCAGGGGATCTTCCCAACCCAGGGATCGAACCCAGGTCTCCCACATTAAAGGAAGATGAGCAGTGAAATTGTTATTGATTTCAGATACCTCACTTCAGATATGCCGGGATGCACCTATTTCTTCTTCTTCTTCTTTTTTTTTGTTATAGACCCAGTTGTTGCTGTCACCACCAACCTGCAAGGCTTCTAATGCATTTCACCTGTGCAGAGTCTGACTGTCTCTTGCCTCGTGCTCAGTTGCTTCAGTCATGTCCCAGCTCTTTGCGACCCTGTGGGAGGTAGCCCACAGGCTTCTCCCTCCATGGGGTTCTCCAGGCAAGGATACCGGAGTGGGCTGCCATGCCTTCCTCCAGGCGGCGGCCCCCACTCGGGGCCCCAACTCTCCTCTGTCTGCTGCGCCCCTTCATCGCAGGTGGGTTCTTTACCACTGAGCCGCAAGGGGGGCCCTGCTCACTCCTGCTATTCCACACAAAATGCTGACTGTGTCTGTGACCTAGGAGAGGCTAAGCACCTACGTAATTGTTCTGCCACCTTGTTCTGTTATTAGAACAGGTACAAATACATTCTCCCACAAGAGCCATCTTGTCTTGCTGCAGTGAACAGTGTTAGGGCAAGGAGAGAGAGAAGAAGGACCGTTCACATGACAGGTGCACAAGCTTAAAGCTAGAAGCCATGTTTAGACAATCAGCGCAAACCCCAGTGGGATTCACTCACTAGAGAGGAAAGTAGAAGCAGAGAGATTCCTTTGAAAATCCACCGAGTAGCAAGTAACAACCAGGAGGAATTTGTAGGACCTGTAAGCGTTTCTCACAGCTCCCTGTAAGTACTTGGAAAGGCAAGCCAGGTAAAGCACTGGACACAGGATGGATATATTTGTGCCTTCTAAATCTGGGTATTAAAAGTGAGTAGGCAATATAATCTCTGGGTTATAGAGGTTGTAGAGCCAACTAGCAACGCTGTCATCGTTTAGTTGCCCACACAGTGACTCAGGCATACATATACATCCCCCCAAACTCCCCTCCCATGTAGGCTTGCATCCATCCTATGTAGCTGAGACACAGCGAGATTAAGTCCAGGAATCAGGGTCACAGAATTCAATCCAAGCATGTCCAGCCAGAGACGGAGAACGTAATCACCACAACTACACTGAATGACTCTTCTGATAAAGCATGCAAACGTTGGATGACCACACAGTTTGGTTTGCCTGGGCCAACGCTGCTTAATGCTTGTTGTCCCTATATGATTGTTAATAACTCCTTCTCATGACCAAGGTGATCCAGTTTTGACAATGAATAATAAGATCCCCCTGCATTGAGAGCCCCTTTCAGATCTCGTGACTCTAACAATCTAGAAAGGAAAGTTGGAGCCTGATTCCATAAGGTTGTGAGGTGTCCGTGCTAGCACGGAGGAACGGAATCAGCTGGAATCACTTCTCCATTTCTTCCTCCATCCGGCACTCTAGAGAATAATTAACTGAGAGTGCTGTTTTTTGTTAATTGCTTCCTCTTTCTTCACACTGGACCCTAAGGAAACATTTAAGGGAATCTTAAGCTGGAAGTGCCTCTCTTACAGTAGTGGTTAGCAGGAGCCAAGGCTGAAAGCATGGAGCCTGGGGAAGCCAACTTCTCCATCCAGAATGTTCATACTCCACTCATGTCCTCTGATTCCTGAAAGAACTCTGTGTGTGTCTGGGCAGCTAGAGTGCCATCAAGAAACAGGTCCAAGAAAAGGCTGCGGTAGCAGCAGCATCTCCTAGGTTCCACCAAGACACACCTGGCAGAAAATCCGCAAGAACACCTGGGTGGGTAACGTCAGAATGGGACCATCTGGCGTGTTCTGTTTTCCTTCTTGCAGCCTCGCTCTCCTATGCCCTCAACCCAGAGACTTCATGTACCCAGGTGCAGTGGCTGTTTTTATTTTCTCACAGTAACCATGCTTCTTCTCCCTTATCCCAACAGGATTATTTGAATTATAACAGAAACTGAGGTGTTTAAGCCTAAGGAAGAGTTTCTGATGTGGGATATCAGATATTAGCAAGTGGGTGGTGAGAGCAAGGTAGGATAAGATGCCTCCAAGTTGGGCCAAGCTGTCACCAGAAAATACTCCCAGTCTTCCCTTGTCAAAGATTTTCAGTCCTCCCTTGTCAAAGATTTTCAGTTAGTAAATACTTTGGGGGGCATAATCATTATGGTTGTTCATTATTAATGTAACAACTCCAGTTTTGGAGAGCTTACTGTGTGACCAGCACTCTGTAGGTGGTTTAGTTGCTAAGTCATGTCCGACTCTTGAGACCCCATGGGCTGTAGCCCACCAGGCTCCTCTGTCTATGGGATTCTCCGGGCAAGAATACTGGAGTGGGTTTTCATTTGTTTCTCCAGGGGATCTTCCTGACCTAGGAATCGAACCCAGGTCTCCTGCACTGAAGGCAAATTCTTTACCAACTGAGCTATGAGGGAAGCCCAGCACTCTATTACATGTTTTAAAAACTAATTGTATTTGTTTATTGGCAGTGCTGGGTCTTTGTTGCTGTAGGGCTTTCTCTAGTTGTAGTGAGTGGGGGCTACTCTCTAGCTGCCACGTGTGGGCTTCTTGCTGCAGTGGCTTCTCTCATGGAATACGGGCTCTAGGGCGTGTGGGCTTCAGTAGCTGTGGCCCGTGGGCTCAGAAATTGTGGCCGTGGGCTCGGTAGTTGTAGCTCCCAGGCTCTGGAGCACAGGCTCAATAGTTGCGGTGCAGGGGCTTAGCTGCTCTCCAGCGTGTAGAATCTTCCTGGAGCAGAGATCACAGTCATGTTCCCTGAGTTGGCCCATGGATTCCTTACCACTCAGTCACCAGGGAAGCCCTGTATAACATACCTAGTAGGTTTTCACAAACACCCTGTGTAGTGATAAATCCTCCCTTACAGATGAGGAAACAGAGCCACAGAGACAAAGTGATTTGCCAAAAATCACGAAGCTGGTAAACGATGGAGCCAAATGTACTGTGCCTCTCCCTAATTCTGCTTATATTCATCAGAGAAAGTTGAAAATGTTGCTTAGTCTGAGAGAGTAGCCAGAGGGGCTTGAGGGGCTTCCCTGGTGGCTCCGTTGGTAAACAGTCTGCCTGCAAGGCAAGAGACCCCAGTCCAATTCCAGGCTTGGAAAGATCTACTGGAAAAGGGATAGGCTACCCAGTCCAGTATTCTTGTGCTTCCCTTGTGGCTCAGCTGATAAAGAATCCACTGGCAAGGCAGAGGCCTGGGTTCAATCCCTGGGTTGGGAAGATCCCCTGTAGAAGGGAAAGGTTACCCACGCCAGTATTCTGGCCTGGAGAATTCCATGGAGTGTATAGTCCCTGGGGGTGCAAAGAGTCAGACAAGATTGGCAACTTTCACTTTCAAAGGGCTTGCTCAGATGTTATTCAAAAGCAATTTGATGGTGTTATTTTGCATAAATATACAATTTTACCTGCCTTTAAAAATATCAAAAATTATTTTTGGCTGCCATATTTGCAGACCTGAGGGATATTAATCATTATAATAGCTGATGTGGGAAATGACTTACTTTAGCTAGAGTTTATACTGGGCCAGTGTGGCTTTTTAACCCACCTCTTTTGATTTTATTTGTTTATACTTTTAAAATGATCTTGAAACAGTAAGCAACTTATAAACTTAAACAGTGCTATAAAAATAACTAGAAAATTAAGATAGAGACACAAATTTTTATTTGCTTATTTTATTATTTTTTATTAAAGTATAGTTGATTTATGATGTGTTAGCAAAGCAATTCAGCAAAGTGATTTAGTTCTACAGATAGACATGTTCCTCTCCATTATGGTTTATTATGGGGTATTGAATATATTCCCTGTGTTCCACAGTAGGGCCTTATCTATCTATTCTTTGTGCACAGTGGTTTGTATCTGCTGACTTATACCCCCCCCCCCAACTTGGTAACCATAGATTGTTTCCTATGTCTGTGACTCTGTTTCAGTTTCATAAAAGAATTCATTTGAATCATATTTTGGATTCCATATATGGGTGATATCACATGGTATTTGTCCCTCTCTTTCTGACTTACTTCATTTAGTATAACAATTGCAGGGAAGGAGACAGAAAATTTGCTGGAGAGTATGATTTTTAAATTACCAGCCCTGGAGCCAGCCTACCTGAGTGGGTTTCCAAGTCTGCTGCTTATTAGCATTGGGACCGTGTGCAAATTCCTAACTTTGTGTGTCTCATGTTAAAGTAGAGTTGTAGTGAGGATTAAATGGGTTAATATGTGTCTTAAAAGAATGGCTAGGGCAGTAAGTGTTCAATAAGTATTTAATATCATTATCATTAATGAAGACGGAGACGAAAAGGTAGACATTTACTGTGGCTCAGAAGGCAAAGCACCTGCCTGCAGTGCAGGAGACCCAGGTTCAGGCCCTGGGTTGGGAAGATCCCGTGGAGAAGGGAATGACAACCCACTCCAGCACTCTTGCCTGGAGGATGCTATGGACGGAGGAGCACGGTAGGCTACAGTCCATGGGGTTGCGAAGAGTCGGACACGACTGAGCGAGCTTCACAGCTTCACAGCTTAGGGTTTAAAGCAATGGCACCCCACTCCAGTACCCCTACCTGGCGAATCCCATGGATAGAGGAGCCTGGTGGGCTGCAGTCCATGGGGTCACTAAGAGTCAGACTTGATTGAATGACTTCACTTTCACTCTTCACTTTCATGCATTGGAGAAGGAAATGGCAACCCACTCCAATGTTCTTGCCTGGAGAATCCCAGGGACGGGGGAGCCTGGTGTGCTGCCGTCTGTGGGGTCGCACAGAGTCGGACATGACTGAAGTGACTTAGCAGCAGCAGCAGCAGGATTTAAAGGGTACAACATACCCTTTACCTCAAATATGAGGAGTCAGTGAACTAAATATACCTCGTGTGAGCCTGCATGTAAGTGGTCAGCTTGCTCTTTGAATTTTCTCAGCATGGGCTTCTCCCCTCTTCTTCCTCTGCCCTCCCCGCCCTCCCTTCCTTTCTTCCTCTCTTTCCCTTCCCTGCATGCAAGGAATAATAAAGAGAAAATAGCTATTAAAGATAGGACACACTTTCTTTGCTAACTTAAGAAAGGTTACACTAAGCCCATCCCATGTCCAACTCTTTGCGACCCCATGGACTGTAGCCCACCAGACTCTTCAGTTCATGGGATTCTCCAGGCAAGAACACAGGAGGGGGTCGCCATTTCCTTCTCCAGGAGTTCTTCCTGACCCAGGGATCGAACCCGGGTCTCCTGCATGGCAGGCAGATGCTTTACCCTCTGAGCTACTAGGGAAGCTTGAAAGGCCTCCTTGAGAGCAACAGCCTCAGATTCCAAGAGCTTATGTCAATCTCAGGATTTCTGAATCCTCTGGTCCCTGAGGCTGGTTTAGCAAAGGTCAAAAGGACAAGTAGTAGCTGCCCACAGAAATACTCTGGGTATTTTTCCCACCTTAACTCCAGCTATCATCTTAGACAAAATCAAATTCTGCTTCTCATTCTATAATAGACATTTTCCCCACATATATACTTTCCTCTTAAAATGGAATGATGATATTCCAGTGAATAAAAGAGCCTCTTAAAATCCTTATTTGTCCCACAAGTGTGATTGCTTTCCAATGTTAAAGAAAATCCATCATGGTTTTACATCATTTGAAGATTTATGCACCAATGGACATAATGATAACATATCATTTGGAAGCATCAGGTTCTTACAAAAGCCGTGGGATTCCCTCAACAAATGTGTGCCCTCGAGTATCTGAGCTGCTGGAGGTTCTACAAAAAATAGGTGTTGATTATGGTTTTGCTTTCGTAAGATAGAGCTACATGCTTACATTTAAAATGGATAACCAGCATGGACCTACTGTACAGCTCAGGGAACTCTGCTCAGTGTTACGTGCCATCCTGGATGGGGGAGGGCTTGGGGGAGGATGGATGTATGTATATGCGTGGCTGAGTCCCTTGCTGATCACCTGAAAGTTCCACGACACTGTTAATCTGCTATATTTTAATACAAACTAAAAAGCTTAAAGTCTGAAAAAAAAAAAACCCAACAGTTCACTGTCTTACGCACACTGAAGTGTGACTACACACTGAAATCTTTTGTAGAGTTTTAGCAAATACTGATATTTGGCTTCCAGCCCCCGAGATGCTGAAATAATCAGTTTGATCAATGGGGCTTTAGAAAGGGAGCCAGATGGTTCTAATGGACAGCCACGGTTGAAGCTCTGCTTTAGAGGAACTATTTTCAGTCTGGGAAGAAAGAAACATGTGCATGTCAGTCCCTGCCCTGCCTTTTTTTTTATTACACTTTATTATTTGATTCGTGAATAGTTTAGAAATATGTAATTAATTTATAATTATGTTATTTCTCATAATTTTATTACTGATTTCAAATTAACCACACTGTAGTCTGAGTCTTATCTGTGTGACCAACCTTTTAAATTTTGCACTTTAAAAGTTTCTCCTAGGGACGTCATTGGTGGTCCAGTGGCTAAGACTCCACTCTCCCAGCACAGGGGGCCTGGGTTTGACCCCTGGTCAGGGGACTAGAGCCCACATACTGCAACTCAGACCTGGTGTAGCCGAATAAACAGAAATAAGTATTGAAAAAAGTTTCTCACAAACCAAATGGATACTTCAAAATGATATTAAGAAGATATTGCATATTGACTATTTTATCTACGGCAGTTACTGTATGTAAGCAGACCTAATTTAACTTCAAGTAAACCTTATGAGATAAGCTATTTATTATTTTTATAATAAATAAGTGATTACATTATATAAAGTTAATTATAAGGTTATTATAAGTTATGTAATTATTTTTCTAGCTTTCCGATGAAGTCAAAGGAGACCAATCTGTTTGGAGTCATAAAGCTCACAGTTGGCAGAGTCACTCTTCAGAACACCTATGTAGTATCTAAGACCATGTTTTTAGTTACTAAGCTAAACACAGGAGTTATAATCTCATTAATAATATCCTAAAATTTCCCAAGTATCTTTTAAGAAGAAGTGAAGTCGTTCAGTCGTGTCTGACTCTTTGTGACCCCATGGACTGTAGTCTACAAGGCTCCTCTGTCTATGGAATTTTCCAGGCAAGAGTACTGGAGTGGGCTGCCATTTCCTTCTCCAAGGGATCTTCCCCACCCAGGGATCGAACCCGGGTCTCCTGCATTGAGGGGAGATGCTGTACTGTCTAAGCTACCAAATCACCCATCTTTTAAGAAGGGCTTTCCAAATGATAGTATACGTTCTTTTGTCTTTGTGATAGGTAGGTGGGTTAATATTGAAAAGTGTAATATCCTCTCAATAAATTTTTAAAAAGTTAATTGGAGTGTAACTGCCCCATGATGTGGTTTTCGTTTCTGCGGCACAGCAGGTCTCAGCCATCTCTGTCTATACATCCCTTCCTCCTGAGCCTCCCCAACCGTCTGCTACCCCGCCCCCCTGGGCGGTCATAGCGCCAGGCTGAGCTCCCTTGGCTGCCCTCTTGTACATGTGGGAACTCTGGCACATAGAATGATCAGTTAGGGGCAAAGTTAACCAGGGTTATTGCTTTTGAAATTGTTCACTATTTCCCTTGATTCTGTGTTTGGCGTGGGTTGAGGGCAGTTTCTTCCCAATGACACTGGGGTAATAATTGACTTAAAGATTTATCCTTTTCCTCCAGATCTGAGGACTGCCCCAGGGTGATGGCTGGAGGAAGAAACAGTACAACAATCACAGAATTCATTCTCTTGGGGTTCTCTGAGTTTCCACAGCTCACCGCTGTCCTCTTTTCAATATTCCTAGGGATCTACCTGGTGACAGTGTCTTGGAACCTGGGCCTCATCGCCCTCATCAAGATGGACTCCTGTTTGCACACGCCTATGTACTTTTTCCTCAGTAACCTGTCCTTGCTGGACACTTGCTATGTTTCCACCATAGCTCCTAGAATGCTCTCAGACTTCTTCAGGAAGCATAAGCTCATCTCCTTTCCAGGATGTGCCATGCAGTACTTCTTGTTCTCTAGCCTGGGTCTGACTGAGTGCTGTCTGCTGGCCGCCATGGCTTATGATCGCTACATCGCCATTTGCAGCCCTCTGCTCTACACAGCAATCATGTCCCCCTCTCTCTGCGTACAGATGGTGGCAGGATCGTGTATAGCTGGATTCCTTGGCTCGCTCATTCAGTTGTGTGCCTTACTTCAGCTCCACTTCTGTGGGCCAAATATCATCAACCATTTCTTCTGCGACCTGCCCCAACTGCTAGCCCTATCCTGCTCGGACACCTTGTTCTTCCAAGTCATGACATCTGTGCTCACAGTCATCTTTGGGCTCATGTCTGTCTTGGTTATCATGATATCCTATGGCTACATTGTCGCCACCATTGTGAAAATCACTTCAGCTGAAGGCCGGTCCAAAGCTTTCAACACTTGTGCTTCCCACGTGACAGCAGTGGCCCTCTTCTTTGGCTCGGGCATCTTTGTTTATATGTACCCGAATTCTGGTGGCTCCTCGAGCCAAAACAAGTTGGCATCTGTCTTGTACACTGTTATAATTCCCATGCTAAATCCATTGATCTATAGCTTGCGGAACAAGGAAATCAAAGATGCCCTAAACCTATGGAGGAAGCGACTCTTTTCCTGGTGTTACTGACTATGGAATTTATTTCAGCTGTACGCTGTAGGAGAAATGTCAACTAAAACATTGACCCACACTCTCCTAACTGCAGAGTGAGTTATAATTACTATCATCTTCTGATGTAAACCCACGGCTGGTGCAAGGAGAGGACAACACATGAGAAGTATCTGGAAGTTCATTGTCTCCATGCTTCCTCAGTGATGACCTAATATATCAATAGGTCAAGCAATTCACAAGCATTTTTGTAGCTAGTTATGAAGATGTGACTCTTCCACTTCAATGTTCCATCCTTTAGCATGTACTCCCTTAAGGACAAATGGTGCCACGGACCAAGTAGATCAAGGTTGCCAGGAGACCAGCAAGCCTCCCCATAGCATCTCACTTCTGGCAGGACAGGAATTACTATTAGTACTGAGCTCTTTTAAGAAAGAATTTCCTAACTCATCCTGTTAGTTCTCTCATTTAACCTATTCTTTCCCCTCTGGAAATCGTGAATTCATTACTTCATCTGTGGACTTGTTCAAAGCAAAAATAACATAAGATGTCAAAGATTTGTTAACTTCATACAAAAATAAATTTGTTGCAACAAGAGTGCTCAATATGTCTGTCATATTTAAGATTTGGCTGATCAGTTGGCTTGTTAGAGACACCTAAACAATTTTTAATCCATTATTGCTACACAGTAATCTCTGTTCTTCCTTCTTCACTGTGTAACTGGAAAATGGAATCAGAATATGGCAGCATATTTGCTGGTGAGATGGTCTAGTGCCTGATTTTGGTACATCCAACAATGTCTTTATGTTACTTTTTTTTGTTGTTTTTTGCTTTTTGAGTAGATCAAGTCTCCACTAGGAAGTTGTTTTTCCAATAATTAACAAGTGGAAAGTGGTTGGTAAAATTAGCTATAAAAAGCTGATATGTGAAAAAAGTCTGGTAGATGTACTTTGGTACATGAGAAAGTCTAGATTTGTCTATTTCTCATGTAACCTTGGTTGGAATAGTTACAAGGTGCAGAGAAATACTCAAATATTGAGCCTGGGACAGAAAGCACTCTTGTTTATTTTCTGGTAGGATTCTGATTTTCATAATCTTTGGGCCAGAAATAAAAAATATAATTCAGGAGACTATTCTTGGTAAAAGGCATTCTGTTCATATTTCCTTTTATGTTCAGAAGGGAAAATTCAAAATCCTCAGGAATATTCATATGGTAAGAACTAAAAACAAGTGTTGGACACCTGTAGGCAGTACAGCTTGAAGTGTCTGCTTCTAGGACTTCCTGTTCCTGAGTCCCAGAAAACTCCATGTTCCTGAGTCCTAGACAACTCCATGTTCCTGAGTCCCAGAAAACTCCACGTTCCTAAGTCCTAGAAAACTCTGCATTCCTGAGTTACAGTTATTGGATAGGATTTTGTCAAGGCAAGCTAGATATATAGGATGGTAGACATAGTTTTGATCTAATGTCTCTTCCAGCACTAATATCTATTAGTATCCCATTCAGATCTTCCTCAGCTTTAGCCTAATGACCAAGACTGGACTGGAGCTGAGACTAGACCAGAGTTGAGAAAGAAAAGTAACTCCTGAAATGCCACATATTTTGCCCAGTTGGATCCTTAACATTTTTATGGCCAAATATAATTATGATCTCTGATATACCTGCTTAAAATCAGTGTCACAGCCAACAGAGAAGTTTCATTATGTAAAATTTCAAATTGCTTCAGTTACAAAAAACATGATCTTCATAAAAGAGTGATAAGGTCCTTAAGTAAGAGGAACCTATTTGCACAGAATACCTGGGCACCTTTTATTCTGACCTTCAAATTACCAAAAGACATAGGTGTTTAAGACGTAGAATCCCTGCGCAGGAATTTCTCAAGAATGATAAAGGTTCTGAGATTAATCAGTCATGACAGAGGCTGAGTCATCAGAAGAACTCCTAAACAGTACTCTGTTCTTGTTTTTCTGTAACTACACGAGATGAACATTTTTTGTCTTGATGATTTTTCTTAAAGAAATCAGGGTAGTTTTTCTAAATTTGTACTAGGAGAAAGTAAAAGCTGCTTGCTCCTTGGAAGGAAAGCTATGACAAACCTAGACAGTATATTAAAAAGCAGAGATATCATTTTGCCAAAAAAGGTCTATATAGTCAAAGCTATGGTTTTTCCAGTAGTCATGTACTGATTTGAGAGTTGGAGCTTAAAGAAAGCTGGACACTAAAGAATTGATGCTTTTGAACCGTGGTGCTAGAGAAGACTCTTGAGAGTCCCTTGGTGGACTTCAAGGACATCAAATCAGAATTGCTTAAAGGAAATCCATACTGAATATCCACTGGAAGGACTGCTGCTGAAGCTGAAGTTCCAATACTTCCTTCTCCAGGAGACCTTCCTGATCCAAGGATTGAACCTGGTCTCCTGCATACCCGGTGGATTCTTTACTGAAAACGGAGAGAAAGGCAAATCAAAACTACAATGAGGTACCACCAGTCAGAATGGCCATCATTAAAAAGTCTACAAATAACAAATGTTGAGAAGAATGTGGATAAAAGGGACCCCCCCCCTCCTGTATTGTTGATGGGAATGTAAGTTTGCGCAGCCACTGTGGAAAAGAGTATGGGGTTTCCTCAGAAAACTAAAAATAGAACTACACCATGATCCAGAAATCCCTCTCCTGGGCAATATACAGACAAAATTATAATTAAAAGAGATACCTGGGCTCCTATGTGCATAGCAGCTCTATACACAATAGCCACAGCGGGAAACAACCTAATGCCTATCAACAGAGGACCAGATGAAGACGACATGGTACAGATACACCGTGGAGTAGTACTCTGTCATAAAAAGAACAGAACAGCGCCGCTTGCAGAAACAGGCATGCAACCGAAAGCGCCATCCTAAGCAAAGTAAGTCAGAAATAATGCCCTGTGGGGCAGCTGCAACCTGGTGCAATAAGCGCGGCCGAGGGGAGTCACCCCATGTCCAAAGTCAGGGGCAGTGGCCGAGAGTGCTAGGCTGTGATGGCGCAGGAATGGCCGAGAGGACCTACCTCGCATCTGAGGCCAGGGGCGGCCAGGAGGAGACACCATGCATCCGAGGTCACGGGCGGCGGCCGGGAGGAGAAACTTGAGGAGCTGTGGCTGCCCAGGCGCAGGAGGGCCTAGAGGAGCTATCCTACGTGGAAGGTCAGGAAGGGTGGTGGTAAGGAGATACCCCTTGTCCAAGATAAGGAGCAGCGGCTGTGCTTTGCTGGAGTAGCCATGAAGAGATGCCCCATGCCCAAGGCAAGAGAAACCCAAGTAAGATGGTAGGTNGAGAATTTTAACAGAAACAAGACTATGCAGCTAACTGAATAATATCTTGCATTGGGAACTTGCTGTAATTTCTTTTACTACCTGATGCCCAATGTCATGTTTTGAAAAGATGGTGTTTGTCAAGAGCTGCATGAGGACTTCCCTGGTGGTCCGGGGTTTGAGACTCCATGCCTCTCTACGGGGAGGCGTGAGTTCCATCCCTGGCTGGGGAACTAAGATCCTGCATGTCACAAGGCATGGCCAAAAAAAAAAAAAAAAAAAAAAGCTGCATGTATTAAGTAATAATTAATTCACTTAGGCCTGGGTTCGATCCCTGGGTTGNTGCCTCTCTACGGGGAGGCGTGAGTTCCATCCCTGGCTGGGGAACTAAGATCCTGCATGTCACAAGGCATGGCCAAAAAAAAAAAAAAAAAAAAAAGCTGCATGTATTAAGTAATAATTAATTCACTTAGGCCTGGGTTCGATCCCTGGGTTGGGAAGATCCCCTGGAGAAGGGAATGGCAACCCACTCCAGTATTTGTGTCTGGAGAATTCCATGGACAGGGAGCTTGGTGGGCTACAGTCCATGGGGTCGAAAAGAGTCGGACAGGACTGATGACTGACACTTTCACTGTAACAGAATTAAAACGATATTTTCCATTCCCTTAGCAGTGTAGCTCAGTAGCAAGGGTTTTAGAGTTCGCAAGACCTGGTCCACATTCACAGCAGTGCCACTCACTAGCTGCCTGACCTTGGACAAGTTACCTGGCTTCTCCACGCCTAGTCTTCCCGAAAGTGTATTAAAGAAACAGGCCCAGAGGACTGGGTGAGAGTGAATGAGGTGTGGGTGGATAAGTGACCATTTAACATAATAAAAGGTAAACTGCACCACCACACCGAGGTAATGTACTTCTAGCCCGAAGAAAGATTCTTGGGGTTTCAGGGATCCTGCGTCATTCTTGTCCTGTCTAAAATGCCTTCTTACTGCCGGCATCGAGGATAGTGTGCAAGCCCACAGCATTCACGGTACGCTTGCAAATAATCACGGGAGTGGCTTCCGATATGCTTAGGCACCCTTTAGTTCTTACTTCTTCAGAATCCCCATCGGTATTCTAACTGGAAAGATTCCTTTGTGTTTCTAATCTGATAACATTTGTTCCTCCTCTTCGCGTCCTTAGCACACATAGGAAACTGATCACTTTGTGATCAATCACCATTTAAGACACTGGCTTAGCAAGATCAACTTGCTTGTGTTTCAAACAATCATTTACATGATTTCTGATTTCTTCTGGTTGCTTAGAACATGAAAAAAAAAAGTTAGGGAAAGTGACAGTATCTAGGGGACGTTTATTTCTCCTCTAAGAAAAAAGCTTTGTTGTTGCTGTTGTTCATTCGCCAAGTCCTGTCTGACTCTTTGTGACCCCATGAACTGCAGCACGCCAGGCTTCCTTGTCTTTCACTATCTCCGAGTTTGCTAAGATTCATGTCCACTGAGTCAGTGATGTCACCTTTAAGAAAGGCTTTTTAAACAGTAATTTTAATTATGATTAACAACAATAATAAGAACCCACAGTATCAACTTAAATGATAGTAACATATAATAACTTTTACCAAGACTCACTAAATCATTCTACAAAGCCTAGTTGAAAAATAAAATGGCTTACTCAACTAAAAACTAGTTTACAATGATACCAAATATTTAATTTGATTGACTTTTTCCAGAATAGACTGATTGTCTACAGGTTTTAGAACAATGACTTCACAGCTACAAAATGTTATCATCAACCCTATTCACTTCAGAAAATGCTGGTGAATTTTTATTGGGAGAGTTTGATTCTCAGTTGATGACTATGGAGAATGAGACTTCTAAACTCATCTAATTAACAGTAGAAGCAAGAATAGAAAGGAAATATTTGTTGACAGACACATAAGATTTTACCTCCTTTTCAAAAAAGGTAATTTCTAAGTCATCTGAAATAGTTTAAATGGTTTAAAACATTTTATGAGTTTAAAATACATGTGATCATTATATCATAAAATAATAGAAAAATTCAATGACATCAATGTCCGCACATTCAGGGTTGTCTAGGGACCAATATTCATGGTTAGGGGGCAAAAGTGCATGAAAATATCTGTGGTCTTCAGGAAATTAAAGCCTAGCTTGGGAAATCATTGTATGTTATCTATTTGTCATAAAAAAGGCAAGATAAAAAATTCCTGGAGTTTTAATATAAATTGAGTCATGGAGAAGAGGTAAGTAAAGGGACATTTATTGAAAGATTATTCTGTCCAAGATAATTTAATAATAATATTTATGAGTAACCAAAATAAAACAATCTCCTACCCTATTCCAGGAATTGTGTAGGAAACTACAGGTATATGAACTCCTGCTATCTTTACTGTGACCATACTACCAATCATGATATCCAGGCAGGATACTAGAGCTGTGTTTTCAGGTACGTTGTTGTGATATAATTATAGGAAACAACTTTTGCGAACTTACAATGAGTTAGAGAATCAAAAATAAAATGAGGAAAAAAACAAATACATATATATAATATAGCATTTATTTTTAATTTGGATTTTTATGTGTTCTTCCAGTTTATAGAAATGCATATTTATATATTGGTATAACTTATTGACATATTGATCTCATAGCATGTAAACTTTTTGAATGCATATTAGTTCTAGGAGTTTTTGGTAGACTCTAGACACATCTCTTCATTCCCTGTTAACTGAAGGCACATCTTAGCTTTTTGTTTGGAGAATATAATTCCCATTTCAGAGAGTAAGCAATTTTTCTACACAGTTTCAGAAGGGATAGTTGAATAAATTACAAGTCCACAAATATTTGTTATGTACCTACATTGCTTGGTTCAGGCACTAAACTAAACCTCAGGGTGGTACATTGTTACATTAATGGACACCAATGAATCACAATTCCTTATTTCCACGTCCTTGTATAGTCCCCGTCCACAGTGAGTCATTGCTTGGCCATGTGACTGACTTTGATCAATGCAGCATCACCACATTTGACACAAGAGGAGGCCGGATGAGTGCTTGTCCTTGGGACTGGCTATCTTGGAGTCCCGAGGTCACCCTTAGAAGAGTCTAGGGTGAAAGGCACGTGGAGAGAGAATCTCAGCCATCTCAACCATTCAGTCATCGCAGGTGAGCCCCAAAACAGGTGAGGTCATCTCAGATCATCCAAGCCATTGATGAATACAGCCACAGTAGAGTTCCAAGTGAAACCCACAGATGCGCCAAGAAAAAACCTGAGAGATGATGAATCGTTGGTGTTTAACTCAATAAACTTGAAGCGGTTTGTTACACATCAGTACATAACTGATACATTGGATATTTTTTGCTGCTGTTTAGTAGGTAAGTCCTGTCTGATCCNAAACAGGTGAGGTCATCTCAGATCATCCAAGCCATTGATGAATACAGCCACAGTAGAGTTCCAAGTGAAATCCACAGATGCGCCAAGAAAAAAACGTGAGAGATGATGAATCGTTGGTGTTTAACTCAATAAGCTTGAAGCGGTTTGTTACACATCAGTACATAACTGATACATTGGATATTTTTTGTTGCTGTTTAGTAGGTAAGTCCTGTCTGATCCTCTGGCGACACTATGGACTGTCGCCCCCCGGGCTCCTCTGTCTCTAGGACTTCCCAGGCAAGAACACTAGAGTGGACTGCCGTTCCTTCTCCAGCAGATCTTCCTGATCCAGGGACTGAACCCACGTCTTCTGCACTGCAGGTGGGTTCTTTTACCATGGAACCACCAGGGAAGTCCATATTAGATGTTAAAGGGATATTAAAAATACACTTCATAAGGCGTAATGGGAAAACTCGTAAAAATAAGAACAATGAGCGTCTTATCGAACCAGAAAAATATGAAGGGGCTGAGGGAGCATAGAAGAGGGAGCTTCGTATTCATAAGAGGGACAGATTACCGGGGGAGGCAGGAGAGATATGCTTACCTTTTTACACTGTGTGTTTCCCTCTTCAGGTTAAATCACGTACTTTCTTGCATTCCTCCTTGAAAACATGTGAAGAGCAATACTGAACTGGCCCAGGAGCCATTTCAAATACTTACTCTATCTTCCTTTTACTGTTTCCCAAATGATGGCCTTACTTGGTGCCTGGCAGAGGTTAGATATTCAACAACATCAGATTATTTGCTGAACAGAGAAACATTTTCTGTGACTTATAAATAGTTACTTAATTGGAGTTTTGTTATTAAAAGGAAATAAAGATAAAACACCTAGTTCATGGGATGTAAACTTTATTTTGGTAATATAACATTTTCTTGTATCAAATTAAGAGAGAAAGAAAGCAAGAATATGAGAATGACTCTGTTTCTTGACTGAATGTTAAACTAGTCTTGGTAAGTGTATTAATACTAAGCAAATGAGTAATTTATTCTGCTTTTTGTTCTCCAAAATCTTAGAAATGGCATTTCTTTGTTGAGTGACTGCTCATTCACTTTTATTTTCAAACTTCTAAGCTGTTTTCCCATAAATTTTATTTTCATATGGGATTCTGAAAACATTGTATATGCAGTGAGTTTCCATAATAAGAGAATCCTGGAAGAATGGTAAGCTTCCCCTTTAAAAGACTTGCTCTGCTGATCTCAAGGCCGCTCGGTGACGTCACAGGTGGCAGGATTGCACCAGGGCTGCTTGGCCAGTCCACCCATTTCTCATGCTTTAAGATAAGTGAGGAAGCAGTGTTTATTCTATTCTGAACCTCTTATTTGTAATCACAACCAATGATTCTGATTGCTATATGTTTGGTCTTGAATTAACAATGGGGAGAGAATGCAGACAACAAATGGAAGTGACATAAAAATAATTGAGGAATAAATATGAAGTTTTCTATTTGTTTTTCTAGTTATGTAAGCTTTCTCTACTTCTGGGACTTTTAATCATTATCATTATCATCATTACCCAAAACTTTACTTTGTTTTCTCTTACCCCTGAATTAGAAAATGTATATTACAATACTTTATCATTTCTGGGCTCCCCTGGTGGTTCAGATGGTGAAGAATCTGCCTGCAGTGTGGGAGACCTGGGTTTCATTCCTGGATTGGGAAGATCCCCTGGAGAAGGGAATGGCAACCCACTCCAGTGTTCTTGCTTGGAGAATCCCATGGATGGAGGAGCCTGGCGGGCTACATTTCACAGGGTTGCAAAGAGTTGGACACAGAGCGACTTTCACTTTATCATTTCTACCTTGTCATTAAAAAACTTTTAATTTAAAATGCGTCAATAATACAGGGATGAAAAGAGTGAAGTAAGTCAAAAAGAGAAAAATAGATATCCTACAGTAATGCATATACGTGGAATCTAGAAAAACGGTACAGATGATCTTATTTGCAAAGCAGAAACAGAGACACAGATTACAGAACAAATGTATGGATGCCAAGAGAGAAAGGGGGATGCGATGAGTTGGGAGACTGGGCTTGACATATATACACTATTGATACCACGTAAAAACACGCATAACAATGGGAACCTCCTGCACAGCAAAGGGGGCTCCACTCACGGCTGTGGAGTGACCTCAACGGGAAGGAAAAGAGGGGCATGTGTACATGCATGACTGACCTACTTTGCTGCACAGGAGAAGCTAGCACAACACTGTAAAGCAATTATGCTTCAGTAAGAATTAATTAAAACAAAACAAAAAAACCAATCAACTTCACTGAAAGTATTTTCTAAAATTTCAAACATAATCTTATGGCCTCAAGATCTCCAGAGTACAAGTCCCTTCAGGACAAAGATGGCAAAATAATCCATAGAAATATTGCAGTAACTAGCATTCCCAAAGAAATCTTTGTTTAGCTTCTTGAGATATAAACATGTTATAAATGTGGCTGGAGCACTCATTCGATCTCTCCTGAAGGTGTTCTAAAGACATCAACTATGATTCAGGTCTTACCGTAGGGACATAGTCTGTATCTTGTGATCTCACTGGGGACATTGATGGGCGGTATTGAGTCAATACAATTTTCCCTTACCTAGTATTCAAATGACCCTCTTTCAGGAATAAAAACAATGTCTTAAAATATTAGGTTACTTTTCTTTCGGTGTGTTTTCCAACCGTGACTACTGCTCCCTTATTTGGAAAACATGGTCCCTCTCACATAAGGGGAACAACTAAAATTACCTCGTTTTACAATGAGGAAAC
>SJYA01002014.1:39424-95766 GCA_006410615.1 Neotragus moschatus
TTGGAGAATCCCATGGATGGAGGAGCCTGGCGGGCTACATTTCACAGGGTTGCAAAGAGTTGGACACAGAGCGACTTTCACTTTATCATTTCTACCTTGTCATTAAAAAACTTTTAACTTAAAATGCGTCAATAATACAGGGATGAAAAACTACACAGAGTGAAGTAAGTCAAAAAGAGAAAAATAGATATCCTACAGTAATGCATATACGTGGAATCTAGAAAAACGGTACAGATGATCTTATTTGCAAAGCAGAAACAGAGACACAGATTACAGAACAAATGTATGGATGCCAAGAGAGAAAGGGGGATGCGATGAGTTGGGAGACTGGGCTTGACATATATACACTATTGATACCACTTAAAAACACGCATAACAATGGGAACCTCCTGCACAGCAAAGGGGGCTCCACTCACGGCTGTGGAGTGACCTCAACGGGAAGGAAAAGAGGGGCATGTGTACATGCATGACTGACCCACTTTGCTGCACAAGAGAAGCTAGCACAACACTGTAAAGCAATTATGCTTCAGTAAGAATTAATTAAAACAAAACAAAAAAACCAATCAACTTCACTGAAAGTATTTTCTAAAATTTCAAACATAATCTTATGGCCTCAAGATCTCCAGAGTACAAGTCCCTTCAGGACAAAGATGGCAAAATAATCCATAGAAATATTGCAGTAACTAGCGTTCCCAAAGAAATCTTTGTTTAGCTTCTTGAGATATAAACATGTTATAAATGTGGCTGGTGCACTCATTCGATCCCTCCTGAAGGTGTTCTAAAGACATAACTATGATTCAGGTCTTACCGTAGGGACATAGTCTGTATCTTGTTATCTCACTGGGGACATTGATGGGCGGTATTGAGTCAACACAATTTTCCCTTTCCTAGTATTCAAATGACCCTCTTTCAGGAATAAAAACAATGTCTTAAAATATTAGGTTACTTTTCTTTCGGTGTGTTTTCCAACCGTGACTACTGCTCCCTTATTTGGAAAACATGGTCCCTCTCACATAAGGGGAACAACTAAAATTACCTCGTTTTACAATGAGGAAACCAATGACACAGAGAAGCTGAGACAGTGTGGGGACAGAGCTTGGAATGACCCAAGTGCTTCACTCAAGTTTAATAATCTTCCTATTATAATATTTATTAAGATTGTCAGTGCTTCTTTGGTTATTTATAGAAACAACTTAGCAAAGAAAAATCATCTGTTATTTTCCCCCAAGTTAATGTAATAATGAAACAGTAAAAATGTCATTTTATTTTTTTATTCATCATAAAGGTCTTTTGAAGACATAACTATGAAAACCATCGAAACGATCTCAGAGTGGAAAACTAAGGAATGTTTTTCTTACCACTTATCAAAATATTCTATTATTTTAACTAAAGTATAGTCGTAAGCAGTTATAAAATGTGCAGGATTGGATGCATAGTACGTGGACTATTCGCTTAAAAATTGGGCAGAACAGCAGCTCTATAAACAACTTCATGACGGAAGTGACCTTAATCAGTGGAGAAACCATTCAGTTAATTGTGTTGGGAGAGTTTGGAAAGACAAAACCAAAATTATCTCATAATTATACTTGACACTATGTACTAAAATACTCCAGAAACTGTAAACGTAAATATAAAAATACAAGTGAATTCAAAGAAAATATTAAAAAAGACTTTTGGATTGTGTAAAGCAAAAATGTGTGTAATACCATAGCCAGGTACCATAAATATCATAGAGAACTGAGTGAAAAAAGTGAAAGTGTTAGTCACTCAGTGGTGTTCGACTCTGCGATTTCATGAATTGTAGCCCACCAGGCTCCTCTGTCCATGGGATTTTCCAGGCAAGACTACTGGAGTGGGTTGCTATTTCCTCCTCCAGGGGATCTTCCCAGCCAAGAAATGGAACCCAGATTCTGAAGGCTGATTCTTTACCATCTGAGCCACAACTGAGCACCTAAAAATAAAAGAAATCCATATAGCAAAATCCAACATAAAAACATTGATATTAAATGATACACTTGGAAAAGATTTAGCAAAATATATGAGGGAGAAAGAATTATGATCCTTGATATGTCAAAAGCTCCTACAAATCAATAAAAGCCTACTAAACAAATGAGTAAAACATATACACAAGCAGGTCAACAAAGTAAATGCAAATAAAACGAGAGCGTTTTTAACCTGCAAGACTGTCAAAGAGTGAACCTAAATAATTATGGGCAGTGTTGAATGGGATGGTAAGATATTGAACGGTTCTTGTTGAATCACGACGCTGGGATTCTTGGCCCCTGGAGGAGGAGAATTCAATCTGGGGCCAGAGACGAGGCTTGATCTCTCAGAGCTTTTGTGTAATAAAGTTTTATTAAAGTATAAAGGAGACAGAGAAAGCTTCTGACATAGGCAGAAAGTGCCCCCCTGTTAGTGTGAGAAATGAAGTTATATACTCTCCAGTGCATACAAAGAATGTCTGCAGGGTGTAAAGACCTCACCAGACCTACTCCCATAATTTACATTTTAAGATAGCAGAATTAGCCGAAGGTTTAATCCAGAGACTGTCCTCCGGCAGGATACATTATTGCTATATAATCCTAAGGAATGTAGAGAAGGAAAAAAAAAGTTTGTCCTTTCTTCCTTCTTGAGAATTCCAGACCCCTCTCTCCTTGAGGACCCCTAGCCTTCTTATCAACCTGTCTAGGAAATGACTCTCAATATTTTATCATGAAATCTTGAATTTGTGTAAACTAGTACCAGTTTTGGAGAAGGCAATGGCAACCCACTCCAATACTCTTGCCTGGCAAATCCCATGGACGGGGGAGCCTGGTGGGCTGCTGTCTCTGGGGTCACACAGAGTCAGACACGACTGAAGCAACTTAGCAGCAGCAGCAGCAGCAGTACCAGTTTTCAGACAACAGTTGGGCAACATCCGTGTGTTTGTGTGCACACATGTATGTGCAGAAAAAGTTGCAAAACTATATCACAAACTATCAAGTGTGCTGCACAATGGGATCCTCAATGTATTTTTAACTAGTTTTACAGTTTCTTATATTGACTATGAATAATTTTTGTCCAAAAATATGAAACTTTATCCAAAACAAGTAGGTTTCGTGATATTAAGATAGACAATCTTTACAACCCAAGAATCTTTCTGCAGTTTGAAGAAACTTCCAGACAATGGCTGCAGGAAGGAACAATANGGCTGCTGTCTCTGGGGTCACACAGAGTCAGACACGACTGAAGCAACTTAGCAGCAGCAGCAGCAGCAGCAGTACCAGTTTTCAGACAACAGTTGGGCAACATCTGTGTGTTTGTGTGCACACGTGTGTGCAGAAAAAATTGGAAAACTATATCACAAACTATCAAGTGTGCTGCAAAATGTGATCCTCAATGTATTTTTAACTAATTTTACAGTTTCTTATATTGACTATGAATACCTTTTGTCCAAAAATATGAAACTTTATCCAAAACAAGTAGGTTTTGTGATATTAAAATAGACAGTCTTTACAACCCAAGAATCTTTCTGCAGTTTGAAGAAACTTCCAGACAATGGCTGCAGGAAGGAACAATACCACAGTTACCAAATTTATCCTCTTGGGATTTTCGGATTCTCCCAAGTTTGATTGCTCTCTTTGCCGTGTTCATGGGGACTTACGTCTTGACGGCGGCCTGGAACCTGGGTCTCATCATCCTGATTAGGACGGACTCCCACCTACATACACCCATGTACGTCTTCCTCAGCAACTTATCCTTCTTAGATTTCTGCTCTGTCACTTCCACAACCCCCAGAATGCGCTCAGACTTCTTCCGGAAGCCGGCACTCATCTCCTTTTCGGGGGGCGCCATGTACCCTGCTTGTTCTCTAGCCTGGGTCTGACAGTGCTGTCTGCTGGCGGCCGTGGCTTACGATCGCTACGTCGCCGTTTGCAGCCCTCTTGTCTGCCCAGCAATCATGTCCCTCTCTCTGTGTGCAGATGGTGGCAGGATCGTGGATAGCTGGATTCCTTGGCTCGCTCGTTCAGTTGGGTGCCTTACTTCAGCTCTGCTTCTGTGGACCAAATGTTGTCCATCACTTCTTCTGTGACCTGCCTCAACGATTAGTCCTCTCCTGCTCTGAAACCTTCTTCCTACAAGTGATAAACTTCGTGATAGCAGTGATTTTTGGTGATCTCCATCAAAATCATCACAGTATCTTACGGTTACGTCATTGCCACCATCCTGAAGATCAGCTCTGCTGAAGGCAGGGCCAAGGCCTTCAACACCTGTGCTTCCCACCTGACAGCAGCGACCTGGTTCTTTGGACCAGGCCTCTTCATCTACACTCACCCCAGAGCTGGCAGTTCTCTGGGCTATGACGAGATAGCCTCAGTCTTCTAGACAGTGGTGGTCCCCACGTTGAATCCTTTGACTTACAGTCTGAGGAACAACGGAACCAAAGATGCTCTTACGAGATGTAAGAAGAAGGGAATGTTTTCCCATTGTCGTGGTTAGTTAAAGGCCTGGGAGCCTCATAACCTGTCGACTAGAAGTTTCTAGACTATGCAAGGGAAATGAATTTAACATCATTCAACAGGGTTTCAAGTGAGTCAATCCATCTAAATCCACACTGGCTCAGTGCCATGCAAATACTGCAATTTCTTTAAGACTTGACTGTTGACTCTCCTTTCTTAAACCAGCAATGACTTCACAAAGCACTTAATATATTAATTTTTATGTCCATATAACCTTCAATTTCTCAGTATTTGGCCCTTGCACACTCNTGAGTCAATCCATCTAAATCCACACTGGCTCAGGGCCATGCAAATACTGCAATTTCTTTAAGACTTGACTGTTGACTCTCCTTTCTTAAACCAGCAATGACTTCACAAAGCACTTAATATATTAATTTTTATGTCCATATAACCTTCAATTTCTCAGTATTTGGCCCTTGCACACTCTTTCAGAATTTCAGACTGCAGGCTGGAGGGGGTGGGAGTAAATACAAGGTCAGGAAAAATTTTTCTCATACACAACATTGCAAGTAGAACAATCACTGCTTTGTCACAGCCTACAAACTCTCCAGGTGCCTGGGCGATTCCAGGTGATAAAAACACGGATGTGGAGAGAAGCATAACTTTACACTTTGACATAACTTGCCTGCCATGGAAAATACCATGAGCAGTGTAGGCTAGAATTTGTTTTCTGGGTTTCTGTTTTTAGCACCTAATACCAACAGCTGAATGAACAAGGGGGTTTCCGTGCTACTCTGCTGACCTGGGAAAGCTAAAATACAAAGAAAAGAAGTGATAATTTGAATTCTGAAGTATATTTCAATATACTTTCAAAAGTGAAAGTCGCTCAGTCGTGTCCGACTCTTTGTGACCCCATGGACTATACAGCCCATGGAATCCTCCAGGCCAGAATACTGGAGTGGATAACCTTACCCTTCTCCAGGGGATCCTCCTGACCCAGGGGTTGAACCCAGGTCTCCCACATGCAGGCTTTACTGACTGAGCCGCGAGGGAAGCCCAGCTGAAAAGACTGCACTTCTGTTGTTATGGAAGACTGAATGGTGTAGATGTGCCCACCACTGGAAAACAACTAAAGACATTGAACAGAATGGTTTTAGAAAATGTTTTTAAATACACTTAGGAGCAGGCAAGGAAAGAAAAGGAAACCTCCAACTTTCAAATATAAAGAACAATCAGGACTCCTGAGAGTACAGGCAGCCCAGCATATGACTTTCACATTGGGGAATTTGCTGAACTCTAGCAATATTTGGCTTGTTTGTTTGTTTTTACTTTTTACTGGCATATAGCTGGCCAGTTAAGAAGATTGTGATAGTTTCTGGTGAACAGCAAAGGGACTGAGCCATACATTCCACGTATCCATTCTCCCCCAGACCCTCCTCCCACCCAGGCTGCCAGGTAACACGGAGCAGTTTCCTGTGTTACACGGTAGGTCCTGGGTCATCCCAGTATGTACATGTCCACCCCAGGCTCCCTAACAGTCCCTCCCCTCATCCACCCTTTCCCTGGCAACCATGATTCTTTCTCTACGTCTGTGAGTCTCTCTCTGTTTTGTAGGCATGCTCATTCATACCATTTCTTTGTAGATTATGCACGTAGGAAATATCATATGACATTTTTCCTTCTCTGTCTGACATACTTCTTCACTCAGTGTGACAATCCGTGTCAGTACAAATTAGCCTGTGTTTCGATAAGCACACAAGAGAGACTTGAGGAGAGAGAGAGAGACCAAGCCCAAACTCTCAGGGAGCATTTAACTGGAGGCCCAGACATCCATACGAGAGTCCAGCAGACTAGACTTTGGTACGAGAGGAAATTAAGGGGAAAAAAAATATACCCTATCTCAGGAAAAGGAGATCTTAACTTTCTGAGGCTTTGTAATCACACATTCTCAGGGAGGTTTGTGGTCTGAACTTACACAACCAGTGTAGATGAAAGCAATCTTACCTGAGAACTAATTTTAAAGCAACCTCAGCTTGTTATCAAAAGCAAATGCAAATTCTCTCAGGATTCTTAGGAGAAAATCTGAAACTGAAGCTCAGATAATTCTCCCAAACAACTTTCTAAAGAAAAGAAGGTTGCACAAATCTTAAAGTACAGAAAGAAATAAGACCTAATGGTAGGTCATGTCAGACCTATGAAAAGTCAGGAACGGCAACTGTCTCAATACACAGATAAATTATACATGGCTGGTCAAGGATAGGAAGGGGGACTGAAAATATCTGTAAAGATCAGGAGAATGAGCCTTACTGAGGATTTCTGCGTCTGGCAATGTGCTGAATTATATACTAGAATGACCCCTGTAAGTGAAACAGCTGAAACGCTGAATTTGAAATAAAATCATCTTTTAAATGAACTTCCAGTTAACTTCATGAAAAGGAGGAATAAGCTAAGCCCTCAGATGAAGTGAAACCAGGAACCCAGGAAAGTAAATAAGCACTAAAAATAGCGTTCACCTTGGAGAGCCGGCTGAGAGCTGGACCCTGACTCCTGCCATGTGGACTGTGTGGCTGCCGAGGATTCAGAAGACTCAGCTCACGTCCCCGGTGAACTGGAACGCTGCACCCTCAGGACAAAGTGGCAAGGATCCCACAGGTTACGTGCAAGAACAAAGAGAGCCGTTCAGGGGGTAAAATATAGCACAAGCACAGACCTCTATACAGAGTCAAGCCCTAACACTGAGAACTGGCAGCGGGGAGAGTGGTCCCTATAAGGAGATCCGCCGGATCTTCAGATGCTGGCACTATGGGTAAAGAGGGTAAGTCAGGTAGGACTAGCTACGGCCAAACACAGACTCAGTAGCAGTCGGACTTCCCAGGTGGCGCAGCGGTAAAGGGTCCGCTTGTCAATNTGGCAGCGGGGAGAGTGGTCCCTATAAGGAGATCCGCCGGATCTTCAGATGCTGGCACTATGGGTAAAGAGGGTAAGTCAGGTAGGACTAGCTACGGCCAAACACAGACTCAGTAGCAGTCGGACTTCCCAGGTGGCGCAGCGGTAAAGGGTCCGCTTGTCAATGCGGGAGGCGCAAGAGACGCAAGTTCAATCCCTGGGTCAGGAAGATCCCCTGGAGGAGCAAACGGCAACATGCTTAAGGACTCTGGCCTGGAAAAATTTATGGACGGGGAGCCTGGCAGACCAGAGCCCAATAAACAGACCTGCAACATCTTCAGATACTGGCCTTCTTGGTAAAGAAGATAAGGCAGTTAGGACTAGCTACGGTGAGACATAGATTAAATCTCCCCTCAAAAGAGATAGTCCCTCTTCAAAGGGAGAAATACTGAGAACAGGTCAGAGACCCGGTGACTCTGAGCACTGAAAGCTGGGGGATTAAAAGGCAGAGGATTGCCATTTGCCCCAACATGGGAGGAGCACGAAGGCACGTGCTGAGCGAGACAGTCAGAGAAAGACAAGCACATGTGGTCTCACTGTGGGGACTCTAAAAACAAGTGACCTTGCAGACTCAGACAGTAGATTCGTGTTGCTGAGGCGGGAAGTGGGGAGCAGGCAAACGGGTAGAGAGAATTGAAAAGTACGAAATTCCACTTATAAAATGAATAAGTTACGGGGGTGTAGAGCAGAGCATCTGGAGGAGGGTGTGGCAGCCCTCTCCAGCGTCCTTGCCTGCAGAAGCCCACGGGCAGTGGAGCCCGGCGGGCTGCAGTCCCTGGGGTGGCAAAGGGCCGGACACGGCTGAGCAGCTGGAGAGAGCGGAGCGAGAGGGTGCAGCCTGGTGGCTACACTACTGCTCTGCATGTCTGAAAGTGCTGTTCACAGAATGAATCTTAAAAGCTTTCATCACAGATTTCCCCGGTGGTCCAGTGGTAAAGAATCCACCTGCNGCACTATGGGTAAAGAGGGTAAGTCAGGTAGGACTAGCTACGGCCAAACACAGACTCAGTAGCAGTCGGGCTTCCCAGGTGGCGCAGCGGTAAAGGGTCCGCTTGTCAATTCGGGAGGCGCAAGAGATGCAAGTTCAATCCCTGGGTCAGGAAGATCCCCTGGAGGAGCAAACGGCAACATGTTTAAGGACTCTGGCCTGGAAAAATTTATGGACGGGGAGCCTGGCAGACTAGAGCCCAATAAACAGACCTGCAACATCTTCAGATACTGGCCTTCTTGGTAAAGAAGATAAGGCAGTTAGGACTAGCTACGGTGAGACATAGATTAAATCTCCCCTCAAAAGAGATAGTCCCTCTTCAAAGGGAGAAATACTGAGAACAGGTCAGAGACCCGGTGACTCTGAGCACTGAAAGCTGGGGGATTAAAAGGCAGAGGATTGCCATTTGCCCCAACATGGGAGGAGCACGAAGGCACGTGCTGAGCGAGACAGTCAGAGAAAGACAAGCACATGTGGTCTCACTGTGGGGACTCTAAAAACAAGTGACCTTGCAGACTCAGACAGTAGATTCGTGTTGCTGAGGCGGGAAGTGGGGAGCAGGCAAACGGGTAGAGAGAATTGAAAAGTACGAAATTCCACTTATAAAATGAATAAGTTACGGGGGTGTAGAGCAGAGCATCTTGAGGAGGGTGTGGCAGCCCTCTCCAGCGTCCTTGCCTGCAGAAGCCCACGGGCACGGGAGCCCGGCGGGCTGTAGTCCCTGGGGTGGCAAAGGGCTGGACACGGCTGAGCAGCTGGAGAGAGCGGAGCCAGAGGGTGCAGCCTGGTGGCTACGCTACTGCTCTGCATGTCTGAAAGTGCTGTTCACAGAATGAATCTTAAAAGCTTTCATCACAGATTTCCCCGGTGGTCCAGTGGTAAAGAATCCACCTGCCATGCAGCAGACATGGGTTCGATCCCTGGTCCGGGAAGATTCCACATGCCACGGGGCAACTGAGCCCGTGTCCACAGCTACTGAGTCCACACATCCTGGAGCCTGCTCTGCAGTGAGAGAAGCCACTGCAGCGGGCAGCCAGCGGACCCCAACTGGAGAGTGGCATCCACTTGCTGCAGCTAAGGCCCCAGACAGTCAACTGGGAAACGAATTAAAAACATGAAAAAAGCTTTCATCCTAAGAAAATCAATCCGTAGCTGTGTGGTCTTCGACGTTAACTAGACGCTGTGGTGAGCCCTTCACCACGTATACAAACGTTGAATCATTATGCTGTACCACCAAAACGAGTATGTTATGTCAATGATGTTCCCAAAAAAAGCAAAAGGGGGTTGATATATCCATGCTGCTGCTGCTGCTGCTAAGTCGCTTCAGTTGTGTCCGACTCTGTGCAAACCCATAGACAGCAGCCCACCAGGCTTTGCCGTCCCTGGGATTCTCCAGGCAAGAGCGTTGGAGTGCGTTGCCATTTCCTTCTCCAAATCATGAAAGTGAAAAAAGAAAGTGAAGGCACTCAGTCGTGTCCGACTCTTAGTGACCCCATGGACCGCAGTCTACCATGCTCCTCTGTCCATGGGGTTTTCCAGGCAAGAGTACTGGAGTGGGTTGCCATTGCCTTCTCCAGATATATCCATGCAGTGGAATGTTATTTGGCCACAAGAAGGAGTGAGGCACTGACCCGTGTTACCACGTGGATGAACCTTGGAAATACCGTGACAAGTTGAAAGAACCATTGCCACGGACCACGCGCTGCATGGTTCTGTTTCAGTGAAATTTTCAGAGTGAGCAGATCTGTAAGACAGAAGACAGATGAGTGGTTGCCTCGGGATAAGGGGGTGGGGGAGGTAAATCCTAGTGAATATAAGTGAAAATATTTGATGAAAATTAGGTTGTGGGGGTGGTTGGAAATCTCGGTGGATATACTGAAGGTCACTGAACTGCATGCTTTAAAAGGATGAATTTTTTAATATGGGAAATATACCTCAGTAAGGCTGTATTTTGTTTGCTTGGTTTTTAAAGAAAGAGGCTGGGAAGTACACGTGACCAAAGGCGGCATTCTTGGGAAGACACTCTCTGTGTGGTGAGTATTCCTTAAAGAGTTGGTAATGAAAGAGAAAAAGTGAGTGAGCAGAGAAAGTAAAGGTCCTAAGAAAAATTTTTAAACCAAGCAGAATACTAAACTATCTCTGTTTCTGAGTAAAGCGACCGAACAAAAGAAACTGCCCTTCTGAGGTTCGATTCCTGGGTCAGTAAGATCTGGAGAAGGAAATGCCTAACCACTCCAGAATTCGTGTCTGGAGAATCCCATGGACAGAGGAGCCTGGAGGGCTGGCTTCTCCAAGGGATCTTCCCTACCCAGGGATCGAACAGCGTTTTCCGAATTGATTGGCAAGTGGACTCTTCACTGCTTGAGCCACCAGCGGAGATGTCTTGTTAGGCTTTCATTAACCACTAGAGGGCGATCCATCGCAAGACTCTGCTGTCACGGAGGCCTTAACGCAAGACCAGGAGAGCCGCGGACTGACCTGGACCAGAGGGTGAGGATGCTGACATCAGAGTAACTGCTCACAGTTTGTATCCAAAGACGTTTGGTCTTCGTGACTAGATGGACCTTTGTCAGCAAANCATGAAAGTGAAAAAAGAAAGTGAAGGCACTCAGTCGTGTCCGACTCTTAGTGACCCCATGGACCGCAGTCTACCATGCTCCTCTGTCCATGGGGTTTTCCAGGCAAGAGTACTGGAGTGGGTTGCCATTGCCTTCTCCAGATATATCCATGCAGTGGAATGTTATTTGGCCACAAGAAGGAGTGAGGCACTGACCCGTGCTACCACGTGGATGAACCTTGGAAACACCGTGACAAGTTGAAAGAACCATTGCCACGGACCACGCGCTGCATGGTTCTGTTTCAGTGAAATTTTCAGAGTGAGCAGATCTGTAAGACAGAAGACAGATGAGTGGTTGCCTCGGGATAAGGGGGTGGGGGAGGTAAATCCTAGTGAATATAAGTGAAAATATTTGATGAAAATTAGGTTGTGGGGGTGGTTGGAAATCTCGGTGGATATACTGAAGGTCACTGAACTGCATGCTTTAAAAGGATGAATTTTTTAATATGGGAAATATACCTCAGTAAGGCTGTATTTTGTTTGCTTGGTTTTTAAAGAAAGAGGCTGGGAAGTACACGTGACCAAAGGCGGCATTCTTGGGAAGACACTCTCTGTGTGGTGAGTATTCCTTAAAGAGTTGGTAATGAAAGAGAAAAAGTGAGTGAGCAGAGAAAGTAAAGGTCCTAAGAAAAATTTTTAAACCAAGCAGAATACTAAACTATCTCTGTTTCTGAGTAAAGCGACCGAACAAAAGAAACTGCCCTTCTGAGGTTCGATTCCTGGGTCAGTAAGATCTGGAGAAGGAAATGCCTAACCACTCCAGAATTCGTGTCTGGAGAATCCCATGGACAGAGGAGCCTGGAGGGCTGGCTTCTCCAAGGGATCTTCCCTACCCAGGGATCGAACAGCGTTTTCCGAATTGATTGGCAAGTGGATTCTTCACTGCTTGAGCCACCAGCGGAGATGTCTTGTTAGGCTTTCATTAACCACTAGAGGGCGATCCATCGCAAGACTCTGCTGTCACGGAGGCCTTAACGCAAGACCAGGAGAGCCGCGGACTGACCTGGACCAGAGGGTGAGGATGCTGACATCAGAGTAACTGCTCACAGTTTGTATCCAAAGACGTTTGGTCTTCGTGACTAGATGGACCTTTGTCAGCAAAGTGATGTCTCTGCTTTTTAATAAGCGCTCTAGGTTCTAGTAGAGAGAATGAAGACCAATTCTAGATTTTCAAGACCAATGAATGATTCAGTAAAATAAATAGATACTTGAAGTCCCACTGTNCAGACGTTTGGTCTTCGTGACAGCTTGGCTTTGAGGCCCTCGTTTTACAGGTGAAGAAGCAGGACCTCAGCACATGTTTGCAAAGATGAGCCAGGAAACGGGCAAGAGGCGAGGGACAGAGCATGTGTGTGCAACTACGTCATCCAAGTTACGTCATCCAAGTTGCATGCGCAACTACGTCATCCAAGGGAACGGAACTTTTCATTAATTCTTACTGGAGTGTAGCTGCTTTGCAATGTCTTGTTAGCGTGTGCTGTACAGCGACATGAACCCGATATGGCTTCCCTGGTAGCTCAGCTGGTAAAGAATCTGCCAGCATGCAGGAGACCCCAATTTGATTCCTGGGTTGGGCAGATCTCCTGGAGAAGGGATAGGCTACCCACTCCAGTATTCTTGGGCTTCCCAGCTGGTTCAGCTGTTAAAGAATCCGTCTGCAATGTGGGAAACCTGGGTTTGATCCCTGAGTTGGGAAGATCCCCTGGTGGAGGGAAAGGCTACCCACTCCAGTGTTCTGGCCTGGAGAATTCCACTGACTGTATAGTCCAGGTGGTCGCAAAGAGTCGGGCACCACCAAGCAACTTTCACTTGCTAAATAGGAACATCTAAGTGAGTATATATGTGTATGCATGTACCCAAGGGGACAGAATACTACCCCTTCTCCCACAGTGGTCCAAACAGGATACTGCTTCTCCCACCAGTTGCCACTTTAGCTGCAATTCTCTCCTCACATATCTTGGCATGCATGTCTGAGACAAGCTAAACACATCCGCCCCTGCTTTGTGCCCAGGAGACATTTACACTTTTGAATGCTTCCTCTTCACCCCAAGGGTCCACAGCCTCTCAATCTCTTACACCTGTGAATGAAGGTAAGAAAATTCTCACTGTGAGAAAATTCCTCCTTGAACAAAGCAACAAGACCTTTCTAAGCAACTTCAGCCTATTACCTCGCATCTGCAAAAGGGATGGTGAAGCATCTCCCACCCTCCTTCATAAGATGCAAGAAGCAGGGACACTCTACTTGAAGGGGTATGTGCCTGCTTGGTCGCTTAGTCATGCTCAACTCTTGGCGACCCCATAGACTCTAGCCCACCAGGCTCCTCTGTCCTGGGGGTTCTCTAGACAATACTGGAGTGGGTTGCCATTTGGTGGGTAGAGCTAAACAAAACAAAACAAAACAAAACAATATCTTCTCCCTTCCTGTTCAGGAGGAAGACAGTAAGCAAAAAGCCCAGGCACCCTGTGCCCAGGTTCTGACCTACAGAACTGAGAGGTGATACACTAGGCCTACGATTCTAAGCTGCTAAATTTGTGTTAATTCATTTACACAACAATGAGAAACTAATATCCTCATTTACATTTTAGTTTACTTCTCTGGAAAACTACCCACCTCTGAGCTTTGCAGCTGATACCCTGATGAAGCTTTAAAAGTTCCCATGTAGAAAGATTGTCCTTTTCAATTCAGAAAACAGTCTCCAAGTGTGTGCTTGGCGCCGGCACTGGGATGCAGGGACGCTTAAACCCCGAGGGGCCTCGGAGAGAAGTAATACAGGCAGACACGCAGCTGCCGTCTGAGTCAGAAAGCAGCGGGTGCCACGCGGGATTAGCAAGCAGCAGCTCTGGGGGTTCAGCACAAGGAGAATCCACACCCAGGCAAAGGCAACAAGAAAGGCTGCCTGGGGCTGGCTGCGGGGAATTAGACAGCCGGTCAGCAAAAGGCTTGGGAAGGATTCTATGCAGCCGCGAACACCTTTGTGGGGTTGTAGACCTCATTTGTCTTTATTTTTAGATTTCATTTATTTTTATTGGAGTCTAATTGCTTACAATGTTGTGTTCCTTTCTGCTGTACGATGAAGTGAGTCAGCTGTAGGTATTCCTATGCATCTTGGCTTCCCTCCCCTCCCACCCCCCATCCCACCCTGTAGGTCATCACAGAGCACTGACCAGAGCTCCCTGAGCTTTGCAGAAGGTCCCCACCAGCTGTCCATTTTAAACAAGGCAGTGTACGCATGTCAGTCCTAATCTCCCAACTCGTTCCAACGTCCCCTCCCGCTCTGTTTCCAAATGTTCATTCTCTACATCTGAGTCTCTATTCCCACCCTGCAAACAGGTTCGTCTGTACTCATTAAAGAAAGCTGGCACTGAATCCTTTTGAACTGTGGTGCTGGAGAAGACTCTTGAGAGTCCGTTGGACTGCAAGGAGATCCAATCAGGCCATCCTAAAGAAAATCAGCCCTGAGTATTCATTGGAAGGACTGATGCTGAAGCTGAAGCTCCAATACTTTGGCCACCTGACGCTAAGAGCTGACTCACTAGAAAAGACCCTGATGCTGGAAGAGACTGAGGGCCGGAGGAGAAGGGGATGACAAAGGATGAGATAGCTGGATGGCATCACCGACTCCATGGAGATGAGTTTGAGTAAACTCTGGGAGTTGTGATGGACAGGGAGGCCTGGTGTGCCACAGTCCATGGGCTCACAAAGAGTTGTACACAACTGAGCCACTGAAATGAACTGCACTCATTTAGATAGCTGATCTCATCAGCACCCCACGACTGAGAATAGTACAGGGAAAAAAAGAAGAAAACCACAGGAGGTGGTCGTAGGAGCATCTTAGAGCCAGAGCGATGGGCTGAAGATCCTGGGAGGTTTGAGGAACAAGAAGTCACCACAAATAGGCTCACTGAGAGTTGCCCGGTAGAAAAGCAGGAAGTTTTGGTCAAGGGGAATTTAGGCTTTGAGATTAGAAAACTTAGTGGTCTCCCATTATGGTGAGGTCTAGGTTGGGGCTGCCACATGGTGCTACTGGGGTGGCCTAGAGGTGGAAGTCAGTGGAGATCTAGAGATCAAGACAGAGTGCAGCTAGGGAATGTCAAGACATCAACCTGAGAACCATCTGACTTATCTTTCTGGTCGTCCTGAGCTCAGTTCAGTTGCTCAGTCCTGTCCGACTCTTTGCAGTCCCATGGACTGCAGCGTGCCAGAATCCCTTGTCCTTCACTGTCTCCCTGAGTTTGCTCAAACTCATGTCCATCCAGTCAGTGAAGCCATCCAGCCATCACAGCCTCTGTTGTCTCCCTCTCCTCCTGCCTTCAATTTTCCCAGCATTGGTGTCTTTTCCAGTGAGTCAGCTCTTTCCATCAGATGGTCAAAGTGTTGGAGCTTCAGCTACAGCATCAGTCCTTCCAGTGAATATTTGGGTCTTATTTCCTCTAGGACGGACTGGTTGGATCTCCTTGCAGTCCAAGGGACTCTCAAGAGTCTTCTCTAACACCACAGTTTGAAGGCATCAGTTCTTCGGTGCTTAGCCTTTTTTTAGGATCCACCTCTCACATCCATACGTGAGTACTGGAAAAACCATAGCTTTGACTAGATGGACCTTTGTCAGCAAAGTGATGTCTCTGCTTTTTAATAAGCGCTCTAGGTTCTGGTAGAGAGAATGAAGACCAATTCTAGATTTTCAAGACCAATGAATGATTCAGTAAAATAAATAGATACTTGAAGTCCCACTGTCTCCTCATTTCCTCTCCCCTCTCCAAACCATCAACATCCACGTAGCCTAAAATGTTCCTTATTCATCTGGGNGTAGAGAGAATGAAGACCAATTCTAGATTTTCAAGACCAATGAATGATTCAGTAAAATAAATAGATACTTGAAGTCCCACTGTCTCCTCATTTCCTCTCCCCTCTCCAAACCATCAACATCCACGTAGCCTAAAATGTTCCTTATTCATCTGGGTTTTTTATGGCTTCATAGACAAGGCCTTTCCCACCATCTGGGCTCCAGCTGGAGAGCCCTCTCCAGAGAACATCTATCAACCTGACTGCCTGAATCCAATCCCAGCTGTCTTTGCTCCTTGAAATTCAGCCCACTGACAAAATGCTACTTTTAAACACAAGCAAATTCAGAGAGGTTGTACGTTTGCCAAGCAACATCAGCTGTGGGTCATTTTAAGGTCTGTTTTTAAGGGACAACTCCACGTGGCAATACACAGTTAATTGGATGCATGATTTCTAGTGGCTCCATGCTTGTGTGAATTCTGTGTCCCAGAAAAACTTCTTTAGGGAAGTCTGGGGGTGGGCTCTCTCAGCAGGGGATACCACAGCGATGTGGCTTCCCAGAAGAGCCTCCATCCTTGCCAGCGCTCCAAACAGGATCAGAATCTCTAAGAGAATAGACAGTGGATGCTGTGTGTGTCTGAAGAGCCACATCTGCCTGACACATGGAGTTGGGAAACTATTTTCTAGGTTTTACCATGGTGGTTTATAGGTCTATTCTAAGACTGCATAATGGATTTCAGAGGATACCTTCTCCCTTTACCCCGGATCCCCCAAAATAAACTTCTATGTTATTTTGTGGGCTTCCTGGTGGCTCAGCTGTAAAGAGCCTGCTGGCCAATGAATGAGATGCAAGAGTCTGAAGGCTCAGTCCCTGGGTCTAGAAGAGTCCTTAGAGAAGGAGATGGGAACTTGCTCCAGTGTTCTTACCTGGAAACTTCCAGGGACAGAGGAGCCTGGCAGGCTACAGTCATGGGGATGTGAAGAGCTGGACACAGCTGAGGAGTCACATACACACGCATGCGTGTTGCTTTCAATGAGCTAAGACGATTATGAGCAAAGGCAGGCAAGACCAGTGTTAAGCAAAAACGTAAAGTCCTATCAGGGTGCCCTCTGTGCCGCCTCTTCCCTGTTTAAGTCCCTCCCTTCCTGATTCTGGGTTCCCTGTTCCTCCCATCATGCTTGCCTCTGTGGCTCTCATCCAGCCTTGCTGTGTCTCTCATGATTGCAGGCACAGGCTTAAATTTTGGCTCTGCCGGGGACTAGCTGTTCTGTGAGCAGCCATGACTGAGGGCCACTGCTGCAGAGAATCCCTCTCCAAGGTCTTCCCTTCAGTCTGCAAATCTATTCCAATTTCTCCACCTTGAGAATTCCTTCCCTTGACATTGCCAGCTGTGGCTCCTGCTTTCCCATTCCTTTCTCTTTGCTTGCTGCTAAACTGGGATCTCATTCGTTTCCATCCATGGCTTTACTCAAAGCCGCTCTGGAACCCCACTCTAGACACCCCATCTGGGACTGATGGGCTCTTATTGAAACTGCTTGGAAGATCACCACTTTCTTCTTGCCCCATCCAAAGGCCTTTCATTCATATATTTTCTTTGACTTCCAGGACAGGTTCCCCAAGCATCACTGGGTGGTAAGGGCTCTGATGATCAGGCTAAGAAACTTGAATGTCATCAGGCAATTAATGAACAGAGTACTGATGAATACTCTTGGGCAAGGCACGACATGACGGGACCTGTGTTTAGGGAGGCCCTTCTTCAGGTTAAGGAGGAAAGGGTGAACTAGAGAGTCTGAAGGGAAAAAGAAGGCAGTTGGAAGACTTTGGTAGACCATGAACAATCAGGTTCAAGTGTCTGACAAAAGGGGGCTGGTATGGAGATGCCTTGAAAGAAGAATTTAATTCTGTTGATGATCTGTTTATTCTGCAAGTATCACAAAAAGAGAGAGTCCTTTCTGAAATTTTGCCTTGAGAAGGAGGGAGGGAGACAGGCAGGGAGTTTTTAAAAACGCCACACTCTTCCAGTATTTCATCCTTATACCCTTCACTCTGCAACGAGGAGTAAGAGGCTAGAGGGCTTTGGGGACTTTATTCACATCTTTTTAATCTAGAAAAGAGTAGCTACCTACACACTACTGCACTGCCCCCGTATTAACCCTTAAAGGGCCCCAAGAATGTAGGTCGTAGGCCAAGAGGTGGGAACGTGGGGAAGTGGCGTGATTTTTTTTAACTTCACAGTGGGAGGTTTTGACCCTGAAAAAAGAGCAGTGGGTGGGGTCTGGGAGTGGAGACAGGAAAAGGGGGCAGATTTTTCTCATCTGGACGAAGCTTGGAGAGCTGCCAGCAAAAACAGGGTGCAGCTGCCATCTTGCCCAAACCCTCGAACGAGGCCACAAGGCCCCGTGGGTTTGCACAGTACCCACTTCCTTCTGGGATTTTTTTGCATGTTCTTTTACCAGACACACAAATAGACTTCAGGTTTCGCCAAATGGAACATTCCATAAACCATAAACAAAGCATGGACATGAAGGAAATCTGGTCTGAGTCAAACACCAAACTATTATTTTTGCATTAAACTCCCTGCACATAGATTTAAAAAAAAAAAAAAAAAAGTCTATCAAGTGATGCTCCCGATTGCCATCCATTTCTCAAGTCCTTTTGTTGGCAGGGCAGGGATGGGGGCGGGGCAGCATGCAGCCGTGGGGTGTGGAGGACTGAACAAGGACTTTGGATTCTGGAAGACTTTAGTACAAATTCCAGCTTTACCACAGCCTCTCTGCATGACCTTGTCAGGCACATCTCCAAAATTCCATCTTCACATCTGAAAGTGCATTTAAGAATGTTTTTCACTGGGAGCTACTATGAGGATGTTGCAAAATAAAGGATATGAAAGGTGCGAGCCACACAGCCAAAAATGGAAGTGCCTGTTGGTCTTCTCTCCTCTTCGTCCTTATTGTACAACATCATAGAGTTTAGAGCTTTAAAGAACCAATAGGTCAACTAATTCAGGGCCACTCTGTCCCTCTCACTGTTGTTCACTCCCCAAGTTATGTCTAACTCTTTGGGACCCCATGGACTGCAGCATGCCAGGCTCCTCTTCTCCACTGTCTCCTGGAGTTTGCTCAGATTCATGTCCCTTGAGTCAGTGATGCTATCTAACCATCTGCCACCCCTCTCTCCTTTTGCTTTCAGTCTTTCCCAGCATCAGGGTCTTTTCCAGTGAGTTGGCTCATCAGGTGGCCAAAGTCTTGGAGCTTCAGCTTCAGCATCAGTCCTTCCAATGAATAATAGTCTGGAATAGACTCTCTCTCATAGCCTATTCATTTTACTTTTTTCCAGTTGTATTAAGATACAAATGACATATAACCTTGCGTTAGTTTAAGGTGTACAGCATAATGGGTTAGTATATGTATATATCGTGAATTGATTACCACGTAGGTTTATGTAGTTAAGCTGCGTCAACTCACACAGTTACACAATTTTTCTCTCGAGGAGAACTTTCAAGATGTACTGTCCTAGCAACTGTTAAATACATGATGTATTTTTGTGAACTTTAGTCACCATGGTGTCCGTCTCCAGAAATCATTTCTCTTATTGCTGGAAGTCTGTACCCCTTGGTCACCTTCACCCATTGCCTCTGGCAGCCACCAGTCTGATTTGTGATTTGTGTCCTGTGAGTTTGCTTGTTTTCAGATTCCATGTGTAAGTGAGGTTATCACGGTCTTCTCCTCACTTATTTCTCACTCGCTTCTAGTGATGGAGAATTTACTCCATTCCAAAGCATCCGTTCTACCTTTGGACTATCCCATTTGTTTCCTTTTAATCTCTCTGTCTCTTTCTCTCCTTCAGTGTTACCCATTCAGTCCTAACTCCAACCCTTGGAGTCATCCAAAAGATATTTTTACACTGAAGAAGTTCTGTAAAATATTTGGTGCTACACAAAGGTGACTGTGGTTGATTATATAGTTACCTATTTTGAAGCCAAAAGCCACTCTTGCCTTCCCTATCTGTACGGAAACCTTATTGGACCCAGATCAGGGACTAGAAATATAATGGAACCAGGGCCAATGGAAATCAATTCCACCATCCAAAGCTGGGATCCTTTTTTTCTCTGAGCCCAGATGGGCAGCCAAGTTGCTAATTGGTTCTCTCTGGGACCTGTCATACGCTTTAACTAGAGACCCAACAGTACCTTGGAGAGTATGGGTCTTGTTTTAGAGTGCTATTGAGTTCTTCCCTTGGTGGCCAATTTAAAGTAGCTACATTCAAATTTTATTTATTTTTCTGACCAACACCACAGTGCTCCAGGTGCCAGCAGAGATGAGTTTTATCCTTGCTACAATCTTCTGGTTGTCAATATCCAACTGAAACTCACAGTTTAAGGCGTTTTAGATGAATCTGCTCTTTGTCTTTCTTGAGAAATAGTTTGCAGTGAATCCTTGAATGTCAGAATAGGAGGATTGGAAAGACCCTTGAAAATGGGCAAGGTGGAGGGATGCTCTTCCCTCCTGCTCTGACTTTAACTAGAGGAGCCGGACTAGACCTATTTTATAAACCTGGAATTCTACAGCAGATCTCGTTTTTAAAAAGTTTCTGCTACTTACTAATGGAAATTAAGATGGAGAGAAAGAAGGAAGGGACGTGGAGTAGAAGACAGTGATCTGAGTTGATTTTTTGTACAGTCAGGGGATCCAGAAAGGCAGGCATCTTTTCCCAAGGCCACACAGCCAACAGGTAGGAGCAACAGGACTCGAATGAGCAACTTTGTTTCTCGCCTATTCTAGACTCATGAACGTGTGCACGTGTGTGCCCACAACGTAAAAATATCATCTAGTTTCCTTGGATTCTCTCTAGGGATCACTGAAACACCAGGTTTTAGAATAAGGTGAAGCAGAAAGGGCTCCTCCTGGAAAATGAGATTTAGGTTCTAATTTCACCTCTGATACCAAACAACTACACAGGCACTCTCAGACCACACAAACTAATGTCTGTGTGTGTATATGTATAAATGTGTGTGTATATACATGTATAAATGTGTGTATGTGTGTATATATATATATATATATGCATGTTAGTTGAGGTTTACCCAGTGGCTCAGACGGTAAAGCGTCTGCCTACAACANCAGAGGATGAGATGGCTGGATGGCATCACTGACTCGATGGACATGAGTCTGAGTGAACTCTGGAAGTTGTTGATGGACAGGGAGGCCCAGTGTGCTATGATTCATGGGGTCGCAAAGAGTTGGACACAACTGAGCGACTGAACTGAAGTGATAAAAAATGTATTTTTTACTTTGGAAGTTTGTTTATATCATTTCTTTTTAGATTCCAGATACAAGGAATGTCATACAATATTTCTCCTCCTGTGTCTGACTTACTTCCCTCAGTGTGACACTTCGTAGGTCCATCCATGTGTCTGGATGCAAGTGGCATGACTTCCTCCTTTTTGATGGCTGAGCAATATTCCACTGTATATATGCACCGGATCTGCTTTGTCCATTCCTCTGTCAATGGACAATTAGGTTGCTTTCATGTATTTTTGATGACACCCCTTAGCTTTATGGCCTTAGGCGCTGTGTGGCTGATACCTTAGAGCCAGCTGGAGCATGGCCTTATGACCACGAACATTCATTAGAGACCTCTCTACAAAGTACCACTCATACCAACCCACTCATGACTTGGGACAGTGTTTTCTTCCCCTTGCCTTGGGTACCGATCTAGCCCAAGGTTGATCCTGACCCGGAAGTCTGACTCTAGGTCAGGAGCCTGAGAGCCCTCACTGAGTTGGCTTTAGCGGTGGTTACTCAGAGCCAGCAAAGCGATAAGATAATGCAGACTGTGTGTGAAAAGAGATTAAGGTCACATCTGCGAGGTCATGGGGTTCCCTGGGGCTAGAAACAGGGACCCAAACCAGCAGATCCAAAGCTGTGAGCAAGTCACAGTGAGCAAAGAGCAAAGACAGCGCAGAAGCTCTGAAGGAGATCAGAGTGCCACGTGGCTAACGCTCAAGGCTGAAACCACAGAGTGACTGGGTGGGACCTGAGTTAAGAGACGGTCAGAGGAGAGAGACTGCCTCCGGAGCTCTGACTCCGTGCCCATTCCCTAGACCGCTTCTCACTCTTGGCCTTGCGTGGATGTTTGGCTTGCCCTCTGTTCTCACCTCATCTCCGCTGAATTTCCCTTCACGTGCTAGAGTTGGTATCTTTCCTATTGTTTCTCTGGAGTTTGACCACAGCCCGGAACATGATTCCGATAGCCCTCCTGTCGTTTTCATGAATTGCTTCGGAAGGGGGCCCACGCTACGATGTGGTCTGAGATAGGAAAGCCAACTCAGTGAGTCTGCAGGAGAACTGAATGTGGACTTTGATTTGTCTTTGATCCTATTTTACAAGATGGTTCTTGAGCAAAGGACAGACACTTATGAAGTCTTGCTTCTTTGTGGTTGTGTGTACAGATCATGGTGAACCATGCCAGTCATCCTTAAGCTCCTTTCACTTTGGCTACAACTCTTCTGCCTCAGTCCTTTTAATTCATGCTAGGGTTGGTCCATTCTCTGACCACTTGGGTTATTGGCAGTTTATACACAGGAGGGGGTGTCCCTGGGTGCTCCACAGTAGAGAATCTGGCTGCCAATGCAATAGACGGGGATTTGATCCTTGGTTCAAGGAGACCTCCCTGGAGAAGGAAGTGGCAACCCACTCCAGTATTCTTGCCTGGGAAATCCCAAGGACAGAGGAGCCGGGTGGGCTACAGTCCANCAGTAGAGAATCTGGCTGCCAATGCAATAGACGGGGATTTGATCCTTGGTTCAAGGAGACCTCCCTGGAGAAGGAAGTGGCAACCCACTCCAGTATTCTTGCCTGGGAAATCCCAAGGACAGAGGAGCCGGGTGGGCTACAGTCCAAGGGGTCACAAGAGTTAGACACGACTTAATGACTAAACAGCAACATACACAGGAGGGGCTATGACTTTGACGTTCCCCTGGGAAGTCTTCCCTGGTCTCTGACTCCTTCAGACCACGTTGCGCGTTACTGAGGTATATTCCCATAGCATCCTCTGTTTCATCTGTCACCTCCTGTGAGACTGCAGTTTTTTCTTTTTTACTTATCTGTCTTCTACTCAAGTTGTAAACATCTGTCTACTGTTCCCCTGAAGCATAGGATATGACTGGGACAAACTCTGTGTTAATAAGTATTTGCTTAATTAGTGAATAAATCTCAATTCACTTGGCAGACGATTTAAAAATTTTATGTCAAAGGAAGGAATTAACACTTATTAGAAGCTTATTATATGCCAGGCATTGTTTCCAAAGCGTTTAAAAATTGTATCCCAACTGTATAACATATGTGCAGATTCTCCATTTAAAAAAATTAGAACACCATAGGTAAGGGAATATTTCTTTTAATTGTTAATATTTAAGGAAATATGTTTTGATCTGGATCATTCTTTGGTAGAGTCTTTATTTAATCTATTACAATATTTTTTCTGTTCTATGCTTTTTGGATTTTTGGCCAGAAGATATGTGGGATCCCAGCTCCCCAACCAGGGATCACACTGGTGCCACCTTCATTGGAAGGCAAAGTCTTAACCACTGGACCACCAGGGAAGTCCCAAATGTCTCTTTTAAACAGTAACCCTCCATTTCCACCTCTTCCCTCACTCCCCAAGAGGTAATTATGGTTTATACTGGCATGTAAATTTATACTTTTTCTGCTTAATAATATTCTTATATGTACCAGTCAATAATATATAATGCTGTTTTATGTGGCTCTATATGTATTCACATAAGTGAAATTCATATTGATTGGTTTTTCTATATGCTGATTTTTTAAAAATTCAATCATTACTTCCTGGACCTCTTTCCCTGTTATACATATAACTCTCCCTCAGTCTTTTCACTGTTTTGTAGAACTGACACACCAAAATCTACCAACCTATTCCTCCCTGGACATTTAGGGAGTTTCCAGTTTTGGCTAATTTATCACAAAGAGTGTTGCAACATACACGTTTGTATACACCCTTCCTGCTAGTACGCACTTTTATGTAAAACTGAGAAGTTGAATTGCTGCCTATATGACAAGCGTATTTAAAGGTTTTTATAGACACTGCCAAGTGCTGTCTCGAGTGGCTATAAGTGGAGCCTCCTGACAGCTGTATCCTACCCAGATGAAGCGTGACCACTATCAATATCAGACTGATTTTTCCCTCCCCGATGTTTCTTCAAATGTACTATTTTAATCCTTGAAATGACCCTGTTAGACAGGATTGTTTATTGTCCTCATTTACATACTACAGAAAGTCTTTGACATACATATATATTTTTTTTAATTCTCACAACCAAAGTATGAGACAGGGGTTTTAATCATCTTTATCTAAGAGATAAAGTACGCAAGGCTCAGGAAGGAGGTCACATAACGTATCCGAAGGCACACAAGCTAAGATCTTAAGTGTATGTCTACATGATACCGAGTCCATTAATTGAATACATATTCTCACACGTATGTTTGGCATCATCCAGAGATGAAGAAAATATTAAAACAAATTCTGTTTAAAAAAAAGAGAGAAAAGACTAATTTCTCAAATCAGGCATGATTTCAGGGCATGAAGAGAAAGGAGAACTGACTGGCTTCTGTTAAATAGTTAGGATTAGTTTCAATAAGACCACCATTAAGTTCTGTATGAGGAATTCTAGACCAGGAACTTTATTTTTGAAACAGCAATTCAAAAAATATTATTCAAAAGTGGATTTGTTAATGGAGCAATCATATATAAATGGCTTTATTCCCAAATAACTGTGAAACGAGGAGAAACCAAAATGTTAAAATCGAATTAATTAAATTAATATTAATGAATAAAGCTTTTCAAAGATAACAGTAGTAATGAAGCCCCAGCCGAAGCTCCCTGACGGTTCAGAAGGTAAAGAATCTGCCTGCAATGTAGGGAACTCCAGGCTCAACCCCTGGGTTGGGAAGATTCCCCTGGAGAAGGAGATGGCAACCCATTCCAGCATCCTTGCCTGGAGGATTCCATGGACAGAGGAGCCTGGCGGGCTACAGTCCGTGAGGTCACAAAGACTCAAACAGGACTCAGTGATTAAGAGTTTAACTTTCTGTATTCAGGTAAGGAAAAGACCAGTTGTGCTGCATGCTCCAGAACAGGAGAACAGTCTAGACAGCAATGTATCAGGATATCAGGGTTAAGGGCATAATATTACCGCAAGGCAGGTGGTGGTTGATGCTTTTAAGTCTCCCACTGGATTAAGCCAGACAAAAGAGAGTGGTTAAAGAAGAGTTTAGCAGACAACATTGTATCAACGTCCACAAAGAATGGTTTATACTGGAGTACCCCAGAGGAATCTTACACTCTGACGGCTTCCTATCAACAGCTTTACTGTGATGATTCCATCAACACTGTGAATCCTACCGCTGAACATGGCAGCGCAAGTTCTTTCTACTTCGATCACTGAGAAGTTTTGAGTAAAATCTGTGACGTCTGTAGCCAGAATTCAGGTCACTGTGCTGAGCGTTTTTATTCTTATTCTTGGCTCTGATCTCTCCTTTTTTCCTCCACCGTTCTTTTAATCTGTTATTTCGTGTTATTTTGTGCAAGCTGCTTGCTCAAACATTTTGGAGCCAAGAAGAGTTTGCTTTGCCCACAGGCTGGTGCATTAGACAGCGGATTCACCTGGCTCTCGGGGCCACACGTATCTCCAGCCTCAGCTGAAATCAAACTTCTCTCCCTGATCTTCAGCCGTCTCAGACGCCCTTTGCATCACCCCTCATTCTATCTCTCTGCTTCTCCCTGTGTCTGTCTCTCTATCTCTTTCCACCCGCGCGTCTCACTGTGACTCTGTCTCTGTCTCTCTCTGTCTTGGAAGACCACCTGGGCCCTCTGGTCCAAGGTGAGATGTTTCTCTCTGATCACTTGCCAGCCGGCACTTTCTTTTTCACATAATTCATCATTGTTCAGTGTCTGTCCTCCCCTTAGGCTATAGTCCCTATGCAGAGCAAGTGGTGCCTGAAACATAGCACTTGAACACACAATTTTTGTGAACACATTAATAATTTTCTCCATCTCAGACCATTTTTAGCCGTCAGGAACCTCTGAGGACTAGCTTGTTCCACTCCCCTCTTTTCACAAAGAATTGAGGCTCTAAGCGGTGAAATAATTTGCAAATGAGTCACAGCTGGCTATTGAGAATGCTCCTTTTCAGCCCAGCAATCTTTCCCTGTATACATAACAGTTGGCCGTTGCTGTCAACAATTCACCCAAAAGGAGGCAAAAGGTTCCTTAAGAAAGAATGCGGTGTGGTCTAAAAGCCCTGGCTTCAGTTTGGCAGCTCTGACTTCCTGTTTTCAGGAAAATCATGCCGCTTCAGCTCTGCCTTGTGAACTTTCCCTCTTCTAATCATAATTATAAAACCTCGGCTGGGAGAAACTGTAGAAATTTTACATAGACTGGCAGTTTTCAGACTATGTTCCAGGGACCCCATGAAGGAAATGAAGCCCCTGGGCGTGGAGGCTGGTCCTTGCTTGTCAGAGGTGGCGGCTCTCTTACACGGTCTGTGGACTAGTTTCCATGAAGGCCTGCATTGGAAAGTAAGGGTTCCACCGCTAAAATCACGTTTACAATCTACAAACCTAACACAGTCCTCTAACTTGGAGAATTAGAATTAGGAAATGGGAGTCCAGAGAGGAGCATCAGTTTGCAAGAAGACGAGGTAAGGATTCCACCTGAGTTCTTCCAACTCCCTGTGACTTGACCGTGCACTTTCTACACATGCACACACACACTCACAAACACACACACACTAACACACAGATACATTCACATACACACACAGGTACAAACATACACATGCACTAACACAGGTACACACAACCACACACACTCACACATACACACATATACACACTAACACATACACACATAGATACAGTCACAAAGACACACACACTAACATATATACACGTTCACACACACACTCACACATACACTTACACACTAACACATACACAGTCACAAACACACACACACACTAACACATATACATGTTCACACACACGCACTCACACATACTCACACTTACACACTAACACATACACAGTCACAAACACACACACGCTAACACATACGCACTCACACATACTCACACTGACACACTAACACACACATATCTAGATAGACAGTCACAAACACACACTAACACATATATACATTCACACACACACACACATACTCACACATACCCAGTCACACATACACACACACACTAACACATACACACATAGATACACACAAACACACACACATATACACATTCACATACACACTCACACACTAACACACACTCACACATACTCACACTGACACACTAACACACACACACCTAGATACACAGTCACAAACACACACTAACACATATATACGTTCACACACACACACATACTCACACATACCCAGTCACACATACACACACACACTCACACATACACACTAACACATACACACATAAATGAAGTCACAAACACACACACACTAACACATATACACATTCACATACATACTCACACACTAACACATACGCACTCACACATACTCACACTTACACACTAACACACACACACCTAGATACACAGTCACAAACACACACTAACACATATATACATTCACACACACACACATGCTCACACATACCCAGTCACACATACACACACACACTAACACATACACACATAGATACACACAAACACACACACATATACACATTCACATACACACTCACACACTAACACACACTCACACATACTCACACTGACACACTAACACACACACACCTAGATACACAGTCACAAACACACACTAACACATATATACATTCACACACACACACATACTCACACATACCCAGTCACACATACACACATAAATACACAGTCACAAACACATGCAGTTATACAAACACATATGCACACACACAACTCACACATGCGCATAGACAAGCTCACACACATATACACTCACAAACACACTCTCTCACACACACACACACAGCACACCAGGTTTGTGAAATGAAGGGGAAGCTGGGATGGCAGCCTGGCGTGCTGCAGTCCTTGGGGTCACGAAGAGATGGGCACGACTGAACGGCAGCCATACCCTACTGCCTGTGAGCTGCCAACCCTGCTCCCCAGGACCCTGGCTCTCTCCCTCCTTCCCCGCCCGCTCTCCACGCCCGCCGGGCCGCCCCCGCCCCAGCCCCGGCCCCAGCCCTGCCCCGTCGCAGGAGACAGTCTGTCCTTGCCCCTTGACAGGCAAGCTGCTTTCCATCCTCCTCCGAGGGCCGCAGGGCGAGAGGAAGCAGGCTCCCCTGGATGCCCGGCTCGCCCCGTGGCAGCAGAGCTGCTGGCTCTGGAGAAGGGCCTCAGGCTCAGGGAAGGGGCTCTCTTTCTGGGGGGGGGGTGTGCACGGGGCAGTGTGCCTCCCAAGCCCTGCTGCCGCAAGGTGCGTGCCGCCTCCCCCTGTGTCTGCGGAAAAGGCAGCTGGGCCGAACGGGCACAGCAAGAGGGGCCCGGGCGGGCCGAGCCCACCCGGGGGATTCCCCTTCCCCGAGGCACACGGGCACAGGCACTGTTCTGCAAACACAAAGACTGGAGCAGAAAACCCAGAAAGGGCAGTCCGTGGGTGCTGGAAAAGAGAGAACTCAAAATCAGAGTAGGAGGCGTGCGGAAGCCTTGTGGCTTGGGGNGGGACCCTGTCCCCGAGGCACACGGGCACAGCAAGAGGGGCCTGGGCGGGCCGAGCCCACCTGGGGGACTTCCCTTCCCCGAGGCACACGGGCACAGGCACTGTTCTGCAAACACAAAGACTGGAGCTGAAAACCCAGAAAGGGCAGTCCGTGGGTGCTGGAAAAGAGAGAACTCAAAATCAGAGTAGGAGGCGTGCGGAAGCCTTGTGGCTTGGGGACTTTCTGAGCCAGATGCAGACCTCAGAGCAGGGGTTTGGGGTTTGGGGGGCTCTGGGAGGTCATCTCGGCCACTGGTCCTGAGTGCAGTGCTCATGGGGCCCAAGAAGGGCTGCCTGCACCTGTGGGTGAGGAAACCACCCACACGCCCATGGAAAATGACTAGGACGCCTGCCTCTTTCCCGAGGTCAGAGAACCTACGAACTGATCTGTGGCAACAGGCTTATGTTGACACAGGTGTGAGGTCCGAGGTCACAGAGACTCCGAACCAAGCAATTAACACAAACACTGGTCCAGGGGTTGTCAGGCTTCAGCAGAGACAAAGTTAAGACAGTCTTGGAGGGGCAACTGAACAAACCGAGGCAAACCAGCCTCCCACAGCAAGCCCCGGTGGAAAAGGAGCCCAGGAGTCACAAATGACAAAGCGCACAGGGAAATAAGTCACCAGGAGGAAGCGTCAGCAGGAGTGACATGTGGGCAAACCTACGTGCCGTGACCAGCACGGAACAGAATCTTCTTAAACTTTTCCAGTTTAAGATCACAGCCACGGCTTTCAAGTTGAGGCAGGCTGGGACTGGATTGCAGACTCATGCAGACATTGGAAAGGAGTTCAACACACCCTCTTATCTTACAGGCTGGGAAACTGGCTCAGAGAGGGGAACTGACTTGTCTATGGTCGCCAGCAGGTTAGATTGGAATGAGGAATAGAATCCAAGTCTCCAGATTTCTAAACCTGGGCTACTTTTACTGCCCCATGTTGCCCTAATTCACCAAGATAGAAATGGAAGGGATTTCCCTGGGGGTCTGGTGTTAAAAATCCACCTGCCGACGTAGGGGACACAAGTTCGAGCCCTGGTCCAGGAAGATTCCACACGTTGTAGTGCAGCTAAGCCCGTGGGCCCCAGCTGCTGAGTCCACGTTCTGCCCCTAAGCCCGTGGGCCCCAGCTACTCAGTCCACGCTCCCTGGAGTCCACGCTCTGCCCCTAAGCCCGTGGGCCCCAGCTGCTGAGTCCACACTCCCTGGAGTCCACGGTCTGCCCCTAAGCCCGTGGGCCCCAGCTACTCAGTCCATGCTCCCTGGAGTCCACGCTCTGCCTCTAAGAGATACTGCCACAAGGAGAAGCCGCAGCCACAGCAGAGAAAGTCCATGCCTAGTGACAGAGACCAGAGTGGGCGAAAATTTAAAGATATATAAATAAATAAATAACACCCTAAAATCCTAGTTTTAAGAGAAGACCAGGAGGAAAGGCGGACAGAAAGGCCTGCTTAAGACGGAGGAGGCGAATTCCCCGGTGGCCCAGTGGTTAGGATGATGCCACACTTCTGCTGCAGTGGCGCAGGTTCAATCCCTAGGTGGGGAACTAAGATCCCTCATGAAATACAGAGAGAGAGAGAGAGAGAGAAGACCCAGGAAAGCCCCAAGTCAGGGCTCTGACCTGTACCAACAAAACTCGAGTGTGGTGTTTTCATAATGAGAATTCTTCAGTGAGCCCCTCCCATCTCCACTTTGCATTATACTGACCTTCCCCCCCCCCCTCATTCTTCCCCTTTTCTCCTTGGTCCTTCTCTTGACTGTCAGCTGGCGGACCTGTTATCAGATGGGGCAAGTCAGCTCTGAGATCCTGGCTCCTTCTTTCTCAACCTCTGCCCCACCCTCTGGGCAAGCCCTCCTCTCCTACTGTGTAGGAGGGTTAGGGAGTCGTTAAAGGAACAAGTGAGGACCAAGCACCTCTCGGCCACCTTCACTAGACGCAGATACTTGGCAGGGATGGGACCAAGGTGGGCACGGAAACAGGTGTGAGTTCGGTCCTGCAGGATCTGAGCTTTACATACCAGATCAGATACAAATAAGGCAGAAGCTCATACAGGGCCGTCCCCTCTGGGCTCTTATAATTCATGTGTTACACAAGACTCTAGGCTTACACTCTCCCCAACTCACTAAGACATAATTGTAGACCAGAAAGCCAAAGTAAACTTCGCAATCAGAAATATAAGCGGTACAAGCCAGGCTGAGTAAGTGCTCAAAGATGCCGAAGCAAATCTGAACAAACATCCTATAATCATTTGGCTTCAGCTTGAAAATGCATTCTCGGCCACTCAGTAACCTTAAAATGCTTTGCAGCATACATTAGGTGCAGACAAATACTGTTTGATTCCATTGTACGACATACCTAGAATAGTCAAATTCATAGAATCAGAAAGTGTGTGTGTGTTAGTCACTCAGTCATGTTTGACTCTTTGTCACACTATGGACTGTAGCCCGCCAGACTCTTCTGTCCATGGAATTCTCCAGACAAGAATACTGGAGTGGGATGTCATTCCCATCTCCAGGAGATCTTCCCAACCCAGGGATCGAACCTGGGTCTCCTGCATTGCAGACAGATTGCTTACTGCCTGAACCACCAGGGAAGCCTAGTGAGAAAGTACGTTGGTAGGTGTCAGGGTCCGGGGGTGGAGTGGTGAGGGGAAATGGGGTGTTGGTGTTTAATGCTGACAGAGTTTCAGTTCAAGAGGGTGAAGATTCAGGAGATGGATGGTGAAGAGAGCTGTATAACAAAGTAGGAAGTGAACGGACTTAGTGCCACTGAATTGTACAGTTAAATATGGCTAACATTGAATGTTTTATGTGACTATTATCACAATTAAATTTTTTTAAAAGATCTGATTTACCAGAGAAATGTTCTCAAAGTATTAGCAGCTTTGTTGGCTTTATTCACCTGTTTATTCTTCCAGTAGTAACATATATTGATTAGGCTTTTGCTATGTACCACATACAGCATTTGCCTTGAGTAATACAGTGATGAACAGATAAAAATCAGTCTCTTCCCATAAGGAGCTTACAGTTTACTGGAAAGTGAAAGTGTTGATCGCTCAGTCTTGTCCAACTCTTTGCGACCCCACGGACTGTAGCTGGCAGTCTCCTCTGTCCATGGAATTCTCCAAGCAAGGAGGAACTGAACGTGGGTCTCCTACACTGCAAGCAGGTTCTTTACCATCTGAGATACCAGGGAAGTCCACAGTTTAAGCTAGAGGAAAGAACAAAACATGCATTCAAACAGTGATAAATGCAAGGGATGCCGGGGGGCATAGGGAGGAACAGTATAATATTCATTAATCAGTCAGTTCAGCCGCTCAGTCGTGTCCGACTCTTTGCGACCCCGTGAATCGCAGTACGCCAGGCCTCCCTGTCCATCACCAACTCCCAGAGTTCACTCAGACTCACGCCCATCGAGTCAGTTATGCCATCCAGCCATCTCATCCTCTGTCATCCCCTTCTCCTCCTGCCTTCAATCTTTCCCAGCATCAGGATCTTTTCCAGTGAGTCAGTTCTTCACATCAGGTGGCCAAAGTATAGGAGTTTCAGCTTCAGCAACAGTCTTCCAATGAATATTCAGGACTGATTTCCTTTAGGATGGACTGGTTGGATCTCCTTGCAGTCCAAGGGACCCTCAAATGTCTTCTCCAACACCACAGTTCAAAAGCATCAATTCCTCAGTGCTCAGCTTTCTTCACAGTCCAACTCTCACATCCATACATGACTATTGGAAAAGCTATAGCCTTGACTAGACGGACCTTAGCTGGCAAAGTAATGTCTCTGCTTTTTCATATGCTGTCTAGGTTAGTCATAGCTTTTCTTCCAGGGAGCAAGTGTCTTTTCACTAATGGTCATCAATTCTCTGCATTCATTAGTGTTTCCTTGGAGGTACAATCCCGGTGCAGCAAATGTCAAAAGAAGAAGGAGATAAGGCAGCAGAGAGGCAAAGCAAATCAAGGGGTGAGTGTGGGGAGCAGTGGCATGAAGTGAGGTCTTAATTCCCTGCCCAGGAGTTGAACCCAGGAAGCCTGTGCCTCCCTTGTCCCTCAGTCGGTAAAGACTCTGCCTGCAGTGCAGGAGACCCAGGCTTGATCCCTGGGTCAGGAAGATGCCCTGGAGAGGGAAATGGCGACCCACTCCAGTATTCTTGCCTGGAGAATTCCATGGACACAGGAGACTGGTGGGCTGCAGTCCATGGGGTCGAGAAGAGTCAAGCACAACTGAGCAACTAACACTTACTTAGCCTGGATGAAAACCCAGAATCTTAGCCACCAGACCAGCAAGAGGTTAGAAGTGATTTTCTCCTGGATCTCAGCCGCCAGGGAAAAACGCATTTATCACAGAGGCAGAAACTGTCAACTGTTAGAAATATAGCATGACAACAAACGAGAGAGCACACAGAGAAACGGTTTGTTTAGCTGAGACAGAAGCAGGGCAGAGACGTACGCCCAGAGAGAAAGAGTGTGGCTGTCCCCCAGTGAGGAGCGCAGTGCAGAGGCGGCTATGTCATTCCCATAGGTCAGTTCCTCTGGGCCTTTGTTTACCGTCAGCCAATTATCTGGTTTCTCTTTCCACACTGACCTGCCGGGACCCTCCCCTGGGTGTGCACAAACCCCCGCGAGCCAGGATGGATCTTGGAGTGAAAGCTTCTGGGAGAAGCAAGGCTCGTTATGGCCTGGTGTTATACCCTGATGTTAGACCACAACGAGCCTTTCTGCACAAGTGTAGCGCCTCGTTTTCCCCAAAAGGGGCAGGGAGTGGAGATCCCTTAACCCTTTACTCAGACAGGGTTTGTGCCTCTTTGTCCTTGCTGTGACTATTGCCTTGACTATTAACTAAGGTGTTGGCAAGAGATGAAGACTAGCTAATCACCCTGGGTCTGCTACCTCCCTTTCAGAGGGCAAACAAGAGGCTGATTGTCAGTGCCTTAACGGGACCCCGCCTAACTCTTGTCTCAGGAAATGCTAACAGTTGTAAGCATCCAGGCTGAAGTCCCCATCTGCACGCCCCATGAAATGTGGACAGGAGGCCAGCTGTAAATGTCTGATCGGGAGCCCATCTATCTCCTGACTCAGATTCCTGAGCGGATCACAGTCTGAGGAAAGACACAGTTGCTGAGTCATGTACGGGTCTTCCGACAGAGCCGGGGAAACCACCAGTCTTTACCATGGTCCACTGGAGGGGAAAGGAGGACCAGCTCGCGTGCCCGGCTCCTCCTGCCCGTCCACGTTCACTAGCACAGACTCCTCTGTGTTTCTGGGTTGTGTTCACCAGCATCCTCTGGCCAACTACTGGCGGAGCCACGGCCCACGTCCGGTGGCCTGGGGCTTCACTTGAGTTCAAAAGTGCGGAGGCAGCCAAAGTCTCTTCGGATTCGGTCGTGTTTATTTTTTTTAAAATATGTATTTCTCTCCTTCTGGCTGTCCTGGGTCTTTGTAGCTGCTCTTGGACTTTCTNGAGTCAGTTCTTCACATCAGGTGGCCAAAGTATAGGAGTTTCAGCTTCAGCAACAGTCTTCCAATGAATATTCAGGACTGATTTCCTTTAGGATGGACTGGTTGGATCTCCTTGCAGTCCAAGGGACCCTCAAATGTCTTCTCCAACACCACAGTTCAAAAGCATCAATTCCTCAGTGCTCAGCTTTCTTCACAGTCCAACTCTCACATCCATACATGACTATTGGAAAAGCTATAGCCTTGACTAGACGGACCTTAGCTGGCAAAGTAATGTCTCTGCTTTTTCATATGCTGTCTAGGTTAGTCATAGCTTTTCTTCCAGGGAGCAAGCGTCTTTTCACTAATGGTCATCAATTCTCTCCATTCATTAGTGTTTCCTTGGAGGTACAATCCCGGTGCAGCAAATGTCAAAAGAAGAAGGAGATAAGGCAGCAGAGAGGCAAAGCAAATCAAGGGGTGAGTGTGGGGAGCAGTGGCATGAAGTGAGGTCTTAATTCCCTGCCCAGGAGTTGAACCCAGGAAGCCTGTGCCTCCCTTGTCCCTCAGTCGGTAAAGACTCTGCCTGCAGTGCAGGAGACCCAGGCTTGATCCCTGGGTCAGGAAGATGCCCTGGAGAGGGAAATGGCGACCCACTCCAGTATTCTTGCCTGGAGAATTCCATGGACACAGGAGACTGGTGGGCTGCAGTCCATGGGGTCGAGAAGAGTCAGGCACAACTGAGCAACTAACACTTACTTAGCCTGGATGAAAACCCAGAATCTTAGCCACCAGACCAGCAAGAGGTTAGAAGTGATTTTCTCCTGGATCTCAGCCGCCAGGGAAAAACGCATTTATCACAGAGGCAGAAACTGTCAACTGTTAGAAATATAGCATGACAACAAACGGGAGAGCACACAGAGAAACGGTTTGTTTAGCTGAGACAGAAGCAGGGCAGAGACGTACGCCCAGAGAGAAAGAGTGTGGCTGTCCCCCAGTGAGGAGCGCAGTGCAGAGGCGGCTATGTCATTCCCATAGGTCAGTTCCTCTGGGCCTTTGTTTACCGTCAGCCAATTATCTGGTTTCTCTTTCCACACTGACCTGCCGGGACCCTCCCCTGGGTGTGCACAAACCCCCGCGAGCCAGGATGGATCTTGGAGTGAAAGCTTCTGGGAGAAGCAAGGCTCGTTATGGCCTGGTGTTATACCCTGATGTTAGACCACAACGAGCCTTTCTGCACAAGTGTAGCGTCTCGTTTTCCCCAAAAGGGGCAGGGAGTGGAGATCCCTTAACCCTTTACTCAGACAGGGTTTGTGCCTCTTTGTCCTTGCTGTGACTATTGCCTTGACTATTAACTAAGGTGTTGGCAAGAGATGAAGACTAGCTAATCACCCTGGGTCTGCTACCTCCCTTTCAGAGGGCAAACAAGAGGCTGATTGTCAGTGCCTTAACGGGACCCCGCCTAACTCTTGTCTCAGGAAATGCTAACAGTTGTAAGCATCCAGGCTGAAGTCCCCATCTGCACGCCCCATGAAATGTGGACAGGAGGCCAGCTGTAAATGTCTGATCGGGAGCCCATCTATCTCCTGACTCAGATTCCTGAGCGGATCACAGTCTGAGGAAAGACACAGTTGCTGAGTCATGTACGGGTCTTCCGACAGAGCCGGGGAAACCACCAGTCTTTACCATGGTCCACTGGAGGGGAAAGGAGGACCAGCTCGCGTGCCCGGCTCCTCCTGCCCGTCCACGTTCACTAGCACAGACTCCTCTGTGTTTCTGGGTTGTGTTCACCAGCATCCTCTGGCCAACTACTGGCGGAGCCACGGCCCACGTCCGGTGGCCTGGGGCTTCACTTGAGTTCAAAAGTGCGGAGGCAGCCAAAGTCTCTTCGGATTCGGTCGTGTTTATTTTTTTTAAAATATGTATTTATCTCCTTCTGGCTGTCCTGGGTCTTTGTAGCTGCTCTTGGACTTTCTCTAGCTGTGGTAGGTGGGAGCGACTCTCCAGCTGTGGTGCGTGAGTTTCTCTCACTGTGCTCACCGGCTCTAGAGTTCACGGGCTCAGTAGCTGTGGCCTCGGGCTCAGTTGTCCCATGGCCTGTAACATCTTCCCGGACGGGTGAGTGAACCCGGGTCCCTGGCATTGGCAGGTGGAGTCTTAAATGCTGGACCACCAGAGAAGTCTTCCATAGTGTTTAGAGTCTCCAGACACAGTAGGGTACTCAGTCAGATTCGGGTGTCATTTATTGTTTTTTTTTAAGTAATTTATTTATTTGGCCACGTGGCTTGTGGGATCTTTGTTCCCCGACCAGAGATCGAAGCCCACCGGCTTATGGCAGTGAAAGCACCGGGTCTTAACCCCTGGACCGCCACTGAACTCCCAAATTTGAATGTGAGACAGACAGTGGATGTTTTTCTTGGAACAAGTATGCCCCCAATGTTGCACGAGACACATGTCTACTAAAAAATTACTTGTTTTCCTGAAATTTAAATGCAATTGGGCATCCCATATTTTCATCCGCTAAGGCACGCAACCTTCCTCTCGTGGGGCGGGTGGAGACCACGGCAGAGTCTGGACCCCCTCCTGGGAGAGGTCGAGTGCCCTTGGAGGTGAGGGGTTGGATGACCACCCAGCACTCTTCACAGGGGAAGCAGTGGAGGGCTGGGGTGGCTGACACAGCTGGAGATGTCTAGAGAGGCGATGAATTCACCTGGTACAACCTAAGCCTGTGGGTTCCGGAGGCCTCTAGAAGGAAATCATGTTTAAACTGAAATATTAAGGACCGGCAAGAATTCGCCTGGATAATTTGTGGAGCAGTTCATCTGAATAAACAGAATCCACTGTCCAACCAGTCCATCCTAAAGGAGATCAGTCCTGGGTGTTCACTGGAAGGACTGATGCTGAAGCTGAAACTCTAATACTTTGGCCACTTGATGCGAAGAGCCTACTCATTGGAAAAGACCCCGATGCTGAGAGAGATTGGGGGCAGGAGGAGAAGGGGACGACAGAGGATGAAATGGTTGGATGGCATCACCAACTCAGTGGACGTGAGTTTGAGTGAACTCTGGGAGTTGGTGATGGACAGGGAGGCCTGGAGTGCTGCAGTCCACAGGGTTGCAAGGAGGTGGACACGACTGAGCGACTGAACTGAACTGAACTGTCCAGCACCCAGACAGTGGACTTCAAGTTTGTGTAACTGCCTTTAGCAGTAGTTTGGTCTACATCTCAAAAGGCAGCTCTTCTATTTGAGTTTGTCTCTGCAACAGCCCAAATAAATAAATGCACACCATCAACATCTTCTTGCAGCCTCACACCCTCTTTCCTCTCTGCTCCAGTCCCTTTCTGCTTTCTGTCTTTATGAATTTGCTGCTTCTACATACTGATACCAAAATTCAGCCTCTGAGCACTGGTGCCAAATCGCATCTCAGAGACAGAGTTTTGGGTGAAGCAGAGAAGAGAAGCAAAAGGGGCCACAGGGCATCAATGCCCTGCCAAATGAGCAACCCAACCTGGGGGATCTGGTGAAGAGTTTTACAGCAATGAAAACCGACCTTTCCCTGTCCTGTGGCCACTGCTGAGATTTCCAAATTTGCTGGCCTACTGAGTGCAGCACTTTCACAGCATCATCTTTCAGGATTTGAAACAGCTCAACTGGAATTCCATCACCTCCACTAGCTTTGTTCGTAGTGATGCTCTAAGGCCCACTTGACTTCACATTCCAGGATGTCTGGCTCTAGGTGAGTGCTCACACCATCATGATTATCTGGGTCATGAAGACCGTTTTTGTACAGTTCTTCTGTGTATTCTTGCCACCTCTTCCTAATATCTTCTGCTTCTGTTAGGTCCATACCATTTCTGTCCTTTATTGAGCCCATCTTTGCATGAAATGTTCCCTTGGTATCTCTAATTTTCTTGAAGAGATCTCTAGCCTTTTCCATTCTACTGTTTTCTTCTATTTCTTTGCACCAATCACTGAGGAAGTCTTTCTTATCTCTTTGGAACTCTGCATTCAAATGGGTGTAACTTTCACTTTCTCCTTTGCTTTTTGCTTCACTTCTCTTCACAGCTATTTGTAAGGCCTCCTCAGACAGCCATTGTGCTTGTTTGCATTTCTTTTCCTTGGGAATGATTTAAGGGCAAGATTGCTGATAAGGATCAGGGTGTGTGCAGGGCCTGGACTCCTGTAATCTGGCCTCAGATGGTCTCCTGATATGGTTCCAGAGGTTGTCAAACTGTGGCCTTCTCTCTGGAATGAAGAATGCTTCATCAGATAGCCAGCATCTTCCGCGTGTTGGGGGCTTTAGTTCTGCAGAAGATCTCCCGGACACTGCTGCACGCAGCCCTTGAGTCAGAGCCAGGGCCCTGCCCCAGGCTGCGCTGTTATTTCTTGGCTGCACCTTCCTGTTTTCTCCATCCTCTCTCTTCCTTGATTAGCAACTGTTTGGATGGTTTGTTACTTTCTGGCTCAAGGTAGGTCTTGGAGGCTGAAGCCTATTTTCTACTACCAAGAAACGGGGGCACAGAAGAGCTGCGCTTCCCAGGATCCCCACAGGGTCTTGCTTGGCTTCAGCGCCTCATGTAAAAGCGACCCGTATAGTGTTTGTCCTTTCGCATCTGTCTAGCCCCAGTCTTGACAAGCCTCAGGCAGAAAATTACTTCTGGAATGTGGATTGTCAGCTTCAAACATAAACTAGGTGCCCTTCTTAAATGGAATGTCTTGTCCTTTTGTTCTTATTACCTGAGGCCTTGAAGCCACCATTGACTATTTTTGAATCTTGCTAACAGAGTTCTAAGATTGCAGAGATTTTACATTCATCCATTTCTTCAGTTAATCTTTCCAACAAATATCTGTTGACTACCTAGTGAGTGCCAGATGCTTTTCTAGGGGAGGCTGGTATTTATGGGGACAAGTTGTAAGAATAATGAAATATTTTCTCCTTATAAGTTAAATGTGCTTTTCCAAGTTCACCAAACTGTGGTACTTTTGAACTGTGGTGTTGAAGAAGACTCTTGAGAGTCCCTTGAACTGCAAGAGGATCCAACCAGTCCATCTTAAAGGAAATCAGTCTTGAATATTCATTGGAAAGACTGATGTTGAAGTTGAAACTCCAATACTTTGGCCACCTGATGTGAAGAGCTGACTCATTGGAAAAGACCCTGATGCTGAGAAAGATTGAAGGCAGGAGGAGAAGGGGACGACAGAGGATGAGATGATTGGATGGCATCACCAACTCAGTGGACGTGAGTCTGAGTGAACTCCGGGAGTTGGTGATGGACAGGGAGGCCTGGCATGCTGGAGTCCATGGGGTTGCAAAGAGTCAGACACGATTGAGTGAGTGAACTGAGCTGAACTGAAGCTTACCAAGTACCCTATCCATCCTGATGCTTGCCCTGGAAATCCCTGAAATTCCCCACAATCCAGGAATGAAGGAAGCTTCTAGGACCCTTGCATTGAGCATGGTCTTTATCTTTGTCATTTAAACAAGATAGAAATAGTCACCCCCTCCAGGACCTCTAGGCTGGTGATTATGTAAGTCAGCCACCTTCTCTCGCTTGCGTCTGGAATATAGCATTGCTGCCAAGATGGCCACAGCACAGAAGTATGACCTCAGCCACAGAGATCACAAAGACGATTTGGGCTCAGCTGAAGCAACAGCTTTTTAAGAATCAGAGCTGTCCAGAGGCAGTAGGTAGGGAGCCACCCTGCCATGGAAGCATCTAAGCAAAGGGTGGATGACCAGTTTGCAAGACAGTACAAGGAGGGCTGAGAGCAGGTGTCCCTTCCAGTCATGAGATTCCATAATTCTTGTTTCTAAATTAGATGTCAGTAAGCTACGGAGCCCAGGAAAAACCCAGCCTCTGCCTGTTTTTGTAGAGATTTATTGGAACACAGTCATGCTACACATTTGAGTATCATCCACACGTAGTTCGCACTCTGATGGCAAAGTTGAGTAGCTACCATAGACACCGTTTGGCTGCAAAGCCTAAGACATTCCCTAGCTGGTGGCCATTTATAGGAAAAGCTTATGAATGTCATTCTAAGAGACTCCTGGGATGAAGTCTTTGATAAAGCCTCCAATTGTCTCTGATTTACCTGTGCCGCTGATCTGTATGGCAAGGCTACTAGATTGTTTTCCTTAAAGATACGCATGTCTTTGTTCAGGATATTAACAAAAATATTCAGGTGCTCCCTCTGAGTCAGTATAACTTCCCTATCAATGCTATCAAGTGGGTTGAGGGGAAAAAAAGGGTCCTGAGGTGCTCTACTATGGCTTTCCTTCCACTCCCCTCCTGCGAGACTTGAGCTGCAGAGTCAGCCTGAAGACTGCGGCAACAAGCTCGGCAAAGCTGAAAGCCGATGCACGTGGAGCTTCTAGTTGGGCTGCACAGAGCGTTACATGGAGTGTTTCAGTCAGTCCTGTTAACAGCTTCACCTACTGCTTAGAGGGACGGCACAGTTGAGGCCATGGAGGCTCAGGGAGACTCCAGAACTTGCCCTGAGTCACCCATGGAGCCAGGATGCTGCTTATATTTCAATTCTGAAACCTCTGTTTCATGTTTACGTACATCAGTCTAGCTGTTGAGATATTTTGAGAGACTGTACAAAGCACAACAAAGTCTGGTGACTGAATAGACTCACAGCCCAGCCCATGCGCTTAATCTCATATTTAGATCACAGGAAAGTAGTCACGGCAATGGGAATATTTCATCGGAAGACCCAAAGCTCCAGATTCCGCATAATCCCACAACGGCAGAACCACCTTCCCTAACTCACTTGTTCTCATGGTTATTTCAAGCAGAAAAAAAATGGTGGTGATTTTCCCTTCATCTCTGCTCGAAGTCTGTCTGANTCTAGGTTCGATACAGGATACAAGATGCTTGGGGCTGGTGCACTGGGATGACTCAGAGAGATGATATGGAGAGGGTGGTGGGAGCGGGGTTCAGGGTTGGGAACTCATGTACACCTGTGGCGGATTCATGTCAATATACGGTAAAACCAATACAGGATTGTAAAGTAAAAAAATAAAATTAAAAGAATAAAATAAAATAAAATGCCTGTTCAACCTTCTAAAAAAAATGAAGAGGTTTAATAGACTTAGCATTAGTACATAAATGCAAATCCATGAAGTTATCTTCTCATGACACAACAAATGAATCGCTGCTTTAAAAACCTGTGTGGTGAAGGCCGCATTCATTGTTACGCATCTGTCCAAGTTACATGCACTTAACCATGGAATGAAAAAATTAACGTCATAAGAGCAGGTACCAAGTTATTGCCAACTGTACACAGAGGAAAAGGACAGTGATATTGAAGTCCCAGCGGAGAGTCGTTAGGGGAAAGCAAAACCATCAAGAGAGTGAACAAAAAATGGAACCAAAGCCTTCTTTCAAAGCTGGAGCGCTCTCATGGGGTAACGGTAAGGTGTGTGGTTGTATTCTTTTGAGTGCCCACTGCTGTGCAGAGTAACCAGCTGGGCGCTGGGGAAGGTCAGGGGGCAGCTGACTGTTAAGGATACAGGGCTGGGTTTTCTATCTAGTGCCACACAATTTTTTCAAAGTCCTCATGGACTTTCCTGTTTGAATCAACTCTCATTTCCCCATTTCGAGATTAGACTAACCCAAAGAGGAACTGGTGGCTTTAGGAGAACTGCTGAACTTTTTGTTTCAGCAACAGCTTTCTTTCCCATCAGTTCAGTCTGCCCCAAGCCCACTGGCCGCAGCTTAGGACTGGTGGGTCAGGCCGGGGCTGTCTGAGCCATGAACAGCTTCAGGGGTGCCTTTCTAATCTTGGCAGTGGCAACGTGGGCTAAAACGGACACGTCTCGGGGAGCGACCGATGAGGCTGGGTTTCAAAATTGCAAAAATGCCTTAAAATTGCCTGTTCTGCCCGTCTTACCCGGAGGTGGCTGGGATAACCTGCGGAATGTGGACATGGGACGGGTGATGGAGTTGGCTTACAGCCACTGCAGGACCACCGAAGACGGGCAGTACATCGTCCCGGATGAGATCTTCACCATTCCCCAGAAGCAGAGCAACCTGGAGATGAACTCCAAAATCCTGGAGTCCTGGGTGAACTACCAGAGCAGCACGTCCAACTCCATCAACATGGAGCTCTCTCTTTTTTCCAAAGTCAACGGCAAGTTCTCCCCCGAGTTCCAGAGGATAAAGACCCTTCAGGTGAAGGACCGAGCTGTAACTACCCAGGTTCAGGTCAGAAACCTGGTCTACACGGTCAAAATCAACCCAGATGCAGAGCTAAGCTGGGGGTTTAAGAAGGCGCTCATGGACATCTCGGAGCAACTGGAGAACAACCAGACCCGGATGGCCACCTACTTGGCAGAACTCCTGGTCCTCAACTATGGTACCCATGTCATCAACAGCGTGGATGCAGGGGCCGCGCTCATTCAGGAGGACCACATCAGGTCGTCCTTCCTGGAGGACAGCCAGAGCAGCCGCACTGCCGTGACCGCGTCTGCTGGAATCACCTTCCTGAACATCGTGAACTTCAAATTCGAGGAGAACTACACCTCACAGAACGCCTTCACCAAGAGCTACCTCTCCAACCGAACCAACTCCAGAGTTCAGAGCATCGGAGGACTTCCCTTTTACCCCGGCATCACCCTCCAGGCCTGGCAGCAGGGCGTCACCGGCCACCTGGTGGCCATGGACCGAGCTGGCCTGCCTCTGCATTTCTTCGTCAACCCTGAACGACTGCCTGACCTGCCGGGGCCCTTGGTGAGAAAGCTGTCGAAGACGGTGGAGGCGGCCGTGCGCAGGTATTATGCGGTCAACACCTACCCTGGCTGCACGGATCTCAGCTCGCCCAACTTCAACTTCCAAGCCAACACCGACGATGGTTCTTGCGAGGCGAAGATGACCAACTTCTCCTTCGGGGGAGTTTACCAGGAGTGCGCCCAGTCCCTGGGGAATGAGGCTGTCCAACTCTGCCAGAACCTGGAGCAGAAGAATCCGCTGACTGGCAGCGTGTCCTGCCCCTCTGGTTATTCCCCAGTCCAGCTGCTCGCCCAGACCCACGAGGAGGGCTACAACCACCTGGAGTGCTCACGCAAGTGCACCCTCTACATCTTCTGCAAGACCGTGTGTGAAGACGTGTTTCGAGTAGCCAGGGCTGAATTCAGGGCTTTTTGGTGTGCAGCCAGTGGCCAAGTATCTGAAAACTCGGGGCTCCTTTTTGGCGGGCTCTTCAGTGGTAAGAGCATAAATCCTCTGACCAATGCCCAGTCATGCCCAGCCGGCTATTTTCAACTGAGACTTTTTGAAAACCTTAAGGTATGTGCCTCTCAGGACTATGAGTTGGGATATAGATTTTCCGTCCCCTTCGGTGGGTTCTTTAGCTGTGCGGTGGGGAACCCCTTGGTGGATTCTGCTGCATCCAAAGGTCTGGGGGCACCTTCTCTGAAAAAGTGTCCGGGGGGCTTCAGCCAGCACCTAGCCCTCATCAGCGATGGGTGCCAAGTGTCTTATTGTGTCAAAGCTGGGCTTTTTACAGGAGGGTCTCTGCCTCCTGTCAGGCTCCCTCCTTACACCCGACCACCCCTCATGAGTCAGGCGGCCACCAACACTGTCCTGGTGACTAACCCCGAGACGGCCAGCTCCTGGATTAAAGATCCCCAGACCCACCAGTGGAGGCTGGGGGAGCCCCTGGAGCTTCGCAAGGCCAGGAGGGTCATCCATGGAGACGGCGAGGGTCTGTCTGGAGGAGCAGCCGCGGGGCTCACCCTGGGGGTGACCGTCGCCCTGGCAGGGGTCATCTCCCTGGCCATCTATGGCGCCCGGAAGTCCAGGAAGAAGGGATACCAGGCCCTTCAGGATGAGAAGCAGAGTTTGGCTGCAGGCGCTGCNTGGAGACGGCGAGGGTCTGTCTGGAGGAGCAGCCGCGGGGCTCACCCTGGGGGTGACCGTCGCCCTGGCAGGGGTCATCTCCCTGGCCATCTATGGCGCCCGGAAGTCCAGGAAGAAGGGATACCAGGCCCTTCAGGATGAGAAGCAGAGTTTGGCTGCAGGCGCTGCCATGAGTGGAGATGCCCTTGACCAAGAGCAGGCCCAGAGCCCTGCTTAGACTCTCCCAGGACCCTGCTCCTCTCCCCCCGGTCGGGCCATCAGGCGTGGTTTTCATCTCTTTTTCTCTCCACTTCTGCTTCTAAGTACTGCTGGGCCAAGTGCGACAGAAGTCCTCGTGGAACTGTGACTTTCCAGATCTCTGGGCCAGGAAGTAAACAGAGCCACATGGACAATGCTGGGAGAGGGCCAGGGCAGTTGTGACTTTGTAAGCAAAAGTCATCCTAAAACTGGAGGGGGTCGTCTCTTCCCAATGTGTGCCATTATCTTCACCTGAAAGCTCATGTATAAGAAGGACAAGGGAGAATGTTCATATTTGGATTTGAAGATGCATTTAATCTGAGGTCAGCCATGGTTTCCAACGCATGAGCTTTAAAGATGTCTTTAAATGTTACCCTCCCACTGTTTTGCGTTTCTTGAAAGCTGTCTGGACTTCACACTCCCAGAAGAGCCCCCGGAAGACACGGGGGGTCCTGCTTGGCTATCACGTTTCGTTTTCGAGGTGCTGATGACTGTGTCATCTCCTCTGGACCATCTCAGCATCCTCTGAGCCAGGAGATGGTGCCTAGACCAAGCCCACTCGTTTCAAGCTCCCCACAGTTAAGACTTATTGAGGCCAGGCCACTCTTGGACTTCAGACCAGTGTCGTAAAGTCCTCAGAGAATGCTTTAACATTTAAACTTCTCTTAGGAGGTCAAGGGAGAAGGGGTGGTTTGCAGACCAGCAGTGAGTGGAGAAAGGGTGAAAGCTAGAAAAGATTCTGGTGCTCTTGGGGAACTGGAATTCTTACCCACAACCAGCTGCCTGGTTTAGTGCTTTCAGCTTATCCTAAGTGGGGCAAAGAAAAGAGCTGCAGGCTTGGCTAGATCAAGCAGGACCCTCTCATGTTCTGTTACCCGGCTACCATCCCTCCCTCGTCCATAGGTGACCATCCCCCCTTTCTAGTCTCCCTTGACGTGCACACACCCACCTCGGTGCACACGTACACACACCCCACATTCCAAAATTTTTCTGGGGGTAGAAGACAAGAAAGATGCAAGAAACCAAAGTAAACCCACATCTAATTATCACTTCATCCCCCAAATCTGAACAAGATAGAAAAAAAGCCCGATTGTGTACCCCATTCTTTTCTTTTCTCCAGCAGAAAGGAAATTGACGTGATCAAATAAATGTTCTTAAATGAAATGAAAAAAGACACCCAGCATCATCTGTGGCACGTTTATTTCAGTTCCACACTGACTCCCCTGGGACACCTCACAGGCTGCATGATTGTCACCTGGCATTTGATGCTTTGCCTAATTTTAATAATGGCCTCACCTAATTGTAATTATTAGGGTGACTCCATTGATAATTTGCACTATATTTTTAAAGCTATGTATTTCTTCACCAAATCGAATGTCATGGGTGAGTTATCCTCTATGAAGGATAATTTGTCCTGTCCCCATTTAACACCCGCAGTCACCAGTTTGGCTTCTACCAGGTCCTCCTTCTGGGAGCTTGAACTGTCCCAGATCATGGGAAGACAAGAGGGAGTTCATACAGTCACTCCCACTACGATACAGAGGACAGACTCACAGAACTGGAGCTGTGCTCTCAACCAGACAGAGATTTCTACAACCTCTGTCCTAAAGCCCTGCTTCTTAAGCATTAAAATGCCTTCCCTTACCTCTGGGTGTTCTGTGGGTATGTTTCAGCCAAGCTGACCACTTTCCTGCCAATACTAACTTGCCTGTGAGTTCTTGAAGATTACTGAGTGGGATAAACAAAGTATACCTTTAACCTCTGAGACTTTTAATGTACTAACAGCCCACTGAAATGAAAAATTCTTCACCAACTTATACTTCTAACAACGTTGCACAGAAATATGTATTCAAATGTGTACTTGAGGAATGTGCTCTCTATTCATCCACAGGAAATCAGAATCAGACAGCCTGAGGTTTACATTCACCAAGTCACTTTACAGAGTCCAAACCCTGATGGGGCTCACATAGGTTCTGCTCTCTGAGTCCTGCTTTCTTGACTGGCTAGCTCAGGTTGGAGTCTGTGAAAACACTGATCCAGACTTCCAAGAAAACCACACTCCACGGACTGTCAGAAGCAAGGACACATCTGGGTGACAAAAGCCCCTTTGCAATTGCAGTTTATCTCTGTGTTCTCATTCGAATCGGGATTTGAAAGACTGGAGGAGGAAATGGCCACCCACTCCAGTATTCTTGCCTGTGAAATCTCCTGGACAGAGGAGCCTGGTGGGCGACAGTCCCTGGGGTCGAAGAGTTGGACACCACTTAGCAACTGAGCACATTTGAAAAACACAGCCTGTAAGCTATTGAAGCATACGCGATATTGTGGCCAAGTGAAGGGAACTTTAAGAAGCAAACACTCATGGTTTTTAAGACGGTCTTTCCCCTACTGTTTCGCTTGTTTCCCCTGCCAGGTCGTCTGTTTCTTTGGAGGAACAAGAAGTCAAAGTAGGTTACTTGGTCAAATGTGTGGGTAAATAAGATGTAAAGAATAGAAAACGGGACTCTCCCGTTCAGTGGAAGGACTTGCGGTTGCTCTCGGGCTTGCGGAGGTTCCCCAAGTCCTCGCCGTAGGCGATGGACGGAAAGCAGGCTGAGGACAGTTTGCGGTTGTTGTTTGCCGTTTATTGTTCCGCACGTAAACCTCATGAGCACCAGGTGGCGATGTCCACTCACAGAGCAACACCAAGGACTTGAAAACACACCAGTTACAGTGATTTACAACAGGACACTCACCGCCCTCCCCCAGAACCGCCCCCCGCCCCGCCGCCCCCCATCAATGCCAGGGACCACAGACCAGGAAGAGGACCGGGCCCTTCCTTGTACCACACAGGACCTCCCCCCAACCATCTCATGCCCACAACACCAGGACGAGCACTTTGGGCCAGGCGTGAAACCACAAAGTCCAGGCTTCCCAAAAAGGGGATGAAAACAAAGGCAACTACACACACACACACACACACACACACACACACACAATCCTTCTTGCACGGGATGAGCAGTAACTGGGTTTGTCTCCTGTCCCACGTGTCCTCCCTGGAGACTCAGGAGGGGGAACGAGGCTGCTGGTGCTAAGACGACGAGAGAGCGGGTGTGCGACTCCCTGCATGGGGCAGGGAACACAGCAGGGCTTCCGGCGGGAGGACGTCCTGCGTCTGAGTGATGGACGCGCAGGACCTCTGCCGGCGTGGGTTCTCGCCCAACCCAGGGCTGTGCCTTTTCAGGCTGACATGAGAGGGCAGAGGCGTGCCCTCCCACCCCCTTGCCTGGCACAGTGTTAGAAGGGCCATGAACGGTTCCTTCTGCCCAGAAAGTCCCACCAGAAGAGCGGCAGATGAGAGGCAGCCCCTCCGAGCATCTTGGGAAGAGACACAGGCCATCAGCGCTATCAGCATCCTGAGGGGAGGCTGGAAGGTGTGACGACTACTCTCAAAGAGGCACCGCCTGCCTGCCTTTCCCCTGCAGCCTCTTCCCTCTGCCCTGGGCCCAGCTCCTTCTCCACCCGCACCTTCTTCTGCCCGACCCAGGGAAATCAGTCTCTCTGAATGGCCCTCTGCCAGTTACCACCCTCCCTTCTTTCCCCACCTCCCCCCACACCGCTCTGTCTATCCGCCGGCTCCAGGTCTGTTTCCTCGTTCCTGTGGGTGAGGAGCCCGGAGGATCCCGGACAAGGATGCTGAAGGAGGGTGGGGGTGTAGCCGGGCTTACGATGAGGCCCGTCTCTGGCACAGGGCGGTCCGGCTACGGGCATGGGCTGACATCAAACGCTAAGGGAGGGCTCTCCCCTTGAGTTCGGATGTTTCCTTCCTGGCTGTGGCAGGAAACTGCCCCGTGGTGTGGCGGGCTGGGGGCCAGTCTCCTGGTCTGCTGGTGAGATGAAGGACTGATGGGTGAGGCTGGGAGGCCTCCTGCCAGAGCGCCCTTCGCTGGAGCTAACTGGTATCCCCAGGGCAACTTGGCAACTAACACTTTCACGTCTTCTGCCACGTGGAAGAGGAGGACGAACTCAGCACCAGTGCCGCCCCGTCAGAATGTCTGCAGCCTGAGGGCAGGACGCTCAGAGCCGACCCTTGGAAAAGCTTGGCTGCCGCTTCTAACTTCAGTGCCGTGTCTGAAGGGTTTTCCATTTCCACCTTTCCAGCATCAAAAACCTTCCAAATACTATGAAATATATGTGCATATATGTGTGTGTATATATGTGTGTGTATATATATATATGTCAGAGCCCCAGACACGAGGTATATAATTTCAAATCAGAATCCAGAGCAACTTCCCCCAAACACGGAGTTCAGAGAATCCACTTTCAAAGGGGGCAGAACTGGGTTCCCTTCTTCATCCCCGTCTCTCCTCCCTGACCCCCCACTGTCTCCTTCATGGGAGCCGAAGGGAATGTGGGGTCAGGCAGGGTCTTGGGCCACAACCCTGACACAGGTTGGACTGGACCCCAAGGTGGTCCCAACCCTGCTGGGAAAGGGCTGGAGGCTCCCTCATGGGCTGGGCCAGCCTGTCATTGCAGAGGAAGATGAGAGTCATTAGACCCCCCAGGCAGTGTGCATGGAGACCCGCTGAGGTCCTCGTGGACCGGCTCAGACCCCACCTTGCAAGAGATATACAAAGGGGCCCGTCCACCCTGCACCCTACACCCCGCCCCTCCAAACACAGCTCTGTCTTGGCCTGGGTTCATGTTGACTAGGGGACGGATGTCAGACAGTGCGGCACATTGACGAACCGCTGCCTGGCTGTTGCAGTCCCACCAGAACTGGGGGCCGACAGCTTGCAGAACCAGAGTGTGACATCACGATGGGACTCTCTGCCAACCTGGCCCAGCGGCGGAGCCTGGCCCAGCGCCATGCACGCACACACACACACACACACACACACACGTCCACAGATGGCACGGAGCCCGGCCTGGGCTCCACTCACAGTGACTGGATGAATCACACGGAATCTTTGAGCTGGTCTGGGATGAGTTGGAAGAGTTGGGCTCCTCTCCCTGAGGACTAATTCAGATGCTAAGTGGGACGCAGGCTCTGGTCTGATCAGGGAGGGGCGGGAGACATTGCCCCCAGAGAGGAATCCCAGAGTCCCTCCGTCTGCATAAGAGAATCAGACGCCTGTTTGGACAGGGCAGAAGGGTGAGCGGGAGGAAGCCCTCACTGCCCTCGCCCCCGCTCGGTGAGAAGCACTTCCTCGCTGAACATCGAGGCACTGGTTGCCGATGTCGCAGGGGTTTAGCGGTTCACTCCTCTGCCTCTCAGTCTTGCACAGTGAGAGCTCCTCACCCGCAGCAGATGAGAGAAAAGGAGAAACTCTGCTCTGCAAGCAGAGTGGACGCAGCGAGAAGCCAGCCAGGGCGGGCGCCTCTGGCTTCACAAGGCCAGGGTAAGAGGTGCCCGTACCCCAAGTGTGCTGACAGTGCCCCCTGCTGGGGGCGGGGGCGGGGTGAGGGGAGGAGTCCCTGCCTGCCCAGCACCGAGGCTCCGGGAACAGACAGGGCAGCCCTCACCCCGGCCCGTGGCCCCTGTGTGCTGGGTGAGGTTTGTGAACGCCATCCCCTTATTCACTCTGGCTCCCCGCTGTGGCCGGAAGGATGGGCGATGGAGACGGCACAAGGGGCTCGGGAGGCACGGCACCAACTTCCACCCTGACTCTCCCTCCTTCCCGCCCTGTGGTTCCCACACCCCTGCCACCCGAGGCCCCATCCCCGCCCCCAGCTCAGTCCTTCTCCTGGGCAGCGCCGTCCTCAGAAATGCCCTGGGCGGCCAGCTCGGCCAGCACGTTATCCAGGTAGTTGGCGTCTGGGTAGCCATGGCCGGTGAGGTTGGAGCCGAACTCTGTCTTGTGATGGACTTCGTTCCAGATGACGGTGTCTGACTCGCCCGTGGTGCTGGACGTCCCGATGGCGAAGATGAGGCGGCGGTCCCAGGCCACGAGAAGCAGCTTCAGGACCTGAGAGAGAACAGGGGAGATCAGCGCCAGACACGCTGGGCTGGTCACAGACCACTCGCAAGGAGGACGCTTTCCCCGCCCTGGGGTCCCAGCCCTGCCCGGACGACAGTGCTCCAAGAAGCACAGGGAATGGACAGGAGTTGGAAAGTGGACTCAGAGACCTGGCAGGTTCAGTCTTGACTCTGTCACGGACCAACTGTGTGGCCTTGGACAAATTACATGACCTCTCTGAGCTTTCACTGGTACCACTTACCCCCAAAGGTTGTGAGCATCTTAGGGGGCCCTACATGCAGAGTGCTTTCACAGCAGTGCCTGGTGTATTCGCTCAAATAATGTTAGGGCCCAGCATCATGCACGCTAAGTCACTTCAGTCGTGTCCAGCTCTTTGTGATCCCGTGGACCGTAGGCCACGGGACTCCTCTGTCCATGGGATTCTCCAGGCAAGAATACTGAAGTGGGTTGCCATTTCCTGCTCCGGGGGATCTTCCTGACCCAGGGATCGAGCCCACATCTCTCACATCTCCTGCTCGAGCAGGTAGGTTCTTTACAGCGAGCACCACCTGGGAAACCAGCATCATAGCTGCATTTTAAAAGCTGGGATCTAGGAATTCGAGGCTCTTAGGAGCAATCTGAGATCTTCTGAGCCATGCCCACCGCCACCAGCACCAGAGTGTGGCATTAACTGACTCACAGCTAACGCTGTGCAGTGTTCCTCCGGGGTCATGGTAGAAATGTTTGACCTCTTCCAGGCCATTTCATAGTTATTTCTTCATCCGGTCCTCACAACCTCCTTTGGCTGTGAGGCTCAGATGGGAAATCTAGCACCAGGTCTGGCAGATGCCATCATTACCTCTGAGTTATGCGTGAGGCTCAGAGAGTGTGTGGACGTGCAGAATGTTTCAACTCAGCTACCCTGGAAAACAGTCTTGGTTGAGGAAGACGAACGCCTGACACCCTGACCAGTGTGAAGAAGGCTCCTGATAAAAATGCATCGGGTTCAAAACTGAACGACTGTAAACAGGGTGTGAACTGCAGTGCAGAATCTTGATGGTGATCAGGCTGGCAGGGGCTTCCCAGTGGCTCCGAGGTAAGGAGTCTGCCTGCCAGCGCAGGTGATGTGGGTTTGACTCCTGAGCTGGGAAGATCTCACATGCCTCGGAGCTCATGAGCCACGACCATTAGGAGCTGCAACTGCTGAGAGCTTGTGCCCCAACGACTGAAGCTCCTGCACCCCAGCGCCTGCGCTCTGCAACAAGAGAAGGCACTGCAGCTAGAGGAGAGTCTGTGCGGTGAAGAGCCGGCAGGAAGACCCAGCACAGTAAAAAAAAAAAAAGAAAAGAAAAGGCTGGAAGATGCTGAAACTAAGAGCCACCAATTCTTGACCGCTTACTTACTAAGTGCCAGGCTCTGGTCTAGCCAATGGTCCTAACAGTTGGCTATGACAGGATGCTCGTTATCCCTTCTCTGCAGAAGAGGAAACAGGTTCAGAAGATAACTGATGTGTTTGGGTCATGCAGCTCAAAAGTGCCAGAGAAGACCCTGACTTCAGGACTGCCTGCCTTTACATTCTGGTCTCGGGCATGACTCTGCTGACCCGCAGGTGGGCGTCAGCATAGATTTCATGGAGGGGATGCTTGTGAGCGGAGTCTCAGAGAGCGGGGAGGTTTTGAGGTGTATTAATAGAGAAGAGTGTGCAGGCACGGGAAAGACACATTGTCCAAGGTGTAGGTCACTGCTGCCAGCACACCGGGCATTTCACAAAATGCTTCTTGTTGTTGCTGCTTGGTTGTTAACCTACATCCGGCTCTTCGGTGACCCCATGGACTGCAGCCCTTCTGGCTCCTCTGTCCATGGAATTTCCCAAGCAAGAACACTGGGGTAGATTGCCATTTCCTTTCCCAGAGAATCGTCCCAACCCGAGGGATCAAACCCACATCTCCTGCCTTGGCCGGTGGATTCTTTACCAGTGAGCCACCAAGGAAGCCTTTCATCAATGCCATATGTGCTAGCCACTCAGCTGTATGTCACTCAACGACTCCGTGGACTGTAGCCCGCCAGGCTTCTCTGTCCATGGGGTTCTCCAGGCAAGAATACTGGAGTGGGTTGCCTTTTCCTCCTCCAGGGGATCTTCCCGACCCAGGGATTGAACCCGAGTCTCCCGCATTGCAGGCAGATCTTCACAAATGTGAAGAAACTCTTCACAAAAAAAGAATTCCTTATTTAACTGTTACAACATCCTGTCCACAGAGCTAGAAATAATCACACTCTTTCAGAGATTAGGAGGCTGAGACTTAAATCAACTTCATGTTCCCACAGGTGGTAAACGGCAGGACTAGGATCTGAAGCCAGGCTGGTCTGGCTTCAAAGCTTACACTCTATCACCTTGCTCTGCAAAGGAACTCAGGCTGAGGGTCTGAGAACAGCAAGCACGGGGCGGTGGGAGGGGGGCGGCTAAAATCGAGGAGCTGGTGGGAAGGGACAATTCAGACCCAAATGATGGGAGGTCCTGTCTAACCGTCCCTGCAAGGGAAGCCATCCTAACAGCCTTGCATTGTTTCCTCTCACTTTATCTCTGTTAAACTAAGGAGACTGACGTGAGAAACTGTTTTAGAATCACTGTTCTGGTGACAGAGAACTAGCTTGGAGGATTAGGAAAAGATGCAAGTGGTGCGGAGGGCAGTGCAGGGAGGAGGGTGTGTCTCAGGGCTGTGTTCACGCGCCCAACATGGTTCCGGGAATGCAGAGCATAGTAAGTCCCCGAGACATGAGTGAGTTCTGTTCCGACAGCCCATCCGTAAGTCCAATGTGTTCACAAGTCCAACCCAACTAACACAGCTATACAGTACTATACCATAATAGTAGCTTATAATACTTTTCACACAAATATCACATAAAAAATAAGGAAAACATTTTTAATCTTCTAGCACAGTACCTCGGATGTGAGAGTTGGACTTATAAAGAAGGCTGAGTGCCAAAGAATTGATGCTTTTGAACTGTGGCGTTGGGGAAGACTCTTGAGAGTCCCTTGGACTGCAAGGAGATCCAGCCAGTCAATCCTAAAGGAGATCAGCCCTGACTGTTCATTGGAAGGACTGACNACTTATAAAGAAGGCTGAGTGCCAAAGAATTGATGCTTTTGAACTGTGGCGTTGGGGAAGACTCTTGAGAGTCCCTTGGACTGCAAGGAGATCCAGCCAGTCAATCCTAAAGGAGATCAGCCCTGACTGTTCATTGGAAGGACTGACGTTGAAGCTGAAACTCCAGTATTCCAGCTACCTGATGCGAAGAGCTGACTCATTGGAAAAGACCCTGATGCTGAGAAAGATTGAAGGTCGGAGGAGAAGAGGGTAACAGAGGATGAGATGGTTGGATGGCATCACCAACTAGATGGACATGAGTTTGAGTAAACTCCAGGCGTTGGTGATGGACAGGGAGGCCTGGTGTGCTGCAGTCCACGGGGTCGCAAAGAGTCAGACCCGACTGAGCAACTGAACGGAACTGAACAGCACCTTGAGAAGCATAGTAGGACGGCTGGCACACAGAGGCCGGCATCGAGTGGACAGGCAGGAAGAGTCCCTGGTTGGAGGAGGGAGAGGATGTGGGAGGTGGCGGAGCTGAGGGACCATCAGCAACAGGAGGCGGGGGGCGAGCTGCAACGTCACTCACGCCTGATGCTGGCGGAACCCACGCTTGCATCTTGGAAAGCTCACAACTTGAAGGTTCGCATGTAGGGCACTTAGTGTATGTCATTAACACAAAGCAGGAGATCTGGCGGAGAAACAGCTCTTGGCAAGGGGATTCACGTTTTAACCACAGGACTTGATGGTGGGGTCATTTAGCCAGCAGTTGGGGCTGCAGGTCTCGGGTGCAGAGACTTGTTGGCTCTGGGCAAACGGGTACCAGGACTGGCCCTGACGACTAATCTGGGGACACTGCACTGGGCAGCTCCTCAGGACGCCGTGGTTGACTCTCTTGTTGTCCCAGACTCTCTGCTTCTCCAGCTCTGAGTGACTGTAGCCCCGCTCTTTGCTGAGGAGCCTCCTGGTAAGCAGGACACCAGCTCCTGGGCTGGCTTGCTCGTGACTTGCGGGAGCCTATGAAAGGCACGGGGCTTCCCTGGTGGTGCAGATGGTAAAGAATCTGCTTCCCAATGCAGAAGACGTGGGTTCAACCCCTGGGTTGGGAAGATCCCCTGGAGGAGGAAATGGCAGCCCACTCGAGTATTCTTGCCTGGGAAAGCCCACGGACAGAGCGGGCTGGCGGGCTATAGTCCCTGGGGTCACAAAAGAGTCGGACACGACCTAGCAACTGCACGGCATGAGAAGAAGTGACAAGCTTCAGGGGGAAGCTTTGATGGGACTGTAGAATCCACTTGGATTCTCCCTTGGTCCCCTGCCCCATTCCATGGNTTTCCTATTTGGAACCAGTCTGTTGTTCCATGTCCAGTTCTAACTGTTGCTTCCTGACCTGCATAAGGTACTACAATTCCATTGATTACCAATTAAAGGGCTTGCCTGGTGGCTCAGATGGTAAAGAATCTGCCTACAATGCAGGAGACCTGGGTTCAATCCCTGGTTTGGGAAGACCCCCTGGAGAAGGGAACAGTTACCCACTCCAGTATTCTGGCCTGGAGAATTCCATGGACTGTAGAGTCCATGTGGTTGTAAAGAGTCAGACACAACTGAGTGACTTTCACTTTCACTAATTAAACAATGTTAATAAACTGTATCACCTTACTTATTATTAAGTGGTTGACTCCTATCTATGGATATAACACTAGTACATTGAACACGTGTGTTTTGTGGTTGTCATCACAAGGCAACTTTTCTTAAATATTTAATTTTTTTCAGCGGGATTGGTTTTTTCCTGTTGCTGGATAAAAATGTGAGCAGTCTTATTCATGCTAAAGTTAAGGAAAGAAAAAAAAAAAACCAAAAAACTGTGATCAGTTTAGATAGGAAAACACAATCTCTATTTAGTAGTTAAAAGATTCATCCTATGTAATAGTGAAAAACTCCAGTTTTGATTTAAAGTTGAAATGTCTCCCCTTTCTACCTAGGACCCTATTGAGGGGAAGCCTCTAGTTGGGGGAGGTGGGTGTGGTTGGGGTCTTTTCTTTCTTTCCTTTACCCTCAGCACTTAGCATAAGCTTCCTTGCACTTTACATTTTAGCAGTATTGAAAGCTTAGTGTTTTGATAACCCACTCTGCTTTACACATCTGTACAGCTAACTGTTCACTCCATCTGGATTACTCTTCCTTCCCTCATTCACCTTGGAGACTCCTTTTTGACTTTCAAAACCAGATAGACATTTCTCTAGCTCTAATTCCCTCCTTATCCAGCTTTGCTATTTGTAGCCAAGTTGGTAGTAAGGAAGAAGTCAGAAATAATACAGTGGACTCTATTAAAGAATTATCTGAGGTCTTCTATGTGCTGATGAGTCAGAGGTCTTTAGAGATCATGTATCCACACCCTTGTGTTTCCAGATGAGCAGACTAGCGAGATCAAAGGACTTGCTGAACAGTTTGTGGCTGCTTAGGGGACTGCCAGTTCAGGGCTCTTTCTAGCATGTTGTATTGTTCTCTTTAAGAAAATGAAACATTCCATGATATTAAAGAGGTTCTCAACTCCATTGATGAAAAATCCATGTCAAGGAACCATGCTTCACCCCTTAAAGGAGGCCAGACTAGTTGTGGTCTGGTTCAGAGAGCACAGACTTGGAGTCACACAAACTTGTGTCTGAAGTTCTTCCACTGGCCTTGGACAATTTATTTAACCTGAGCCACAGTTCCTCCACAGGCAAAGCAGAAAATTAATGTTCATCTTGCCTTCCTGAAAGTGTACTGTTAGAAATAAATATGATTATATAGAAGATATACTTTATAATCTCCAAGGTGCTTTTAAAATGTCCATTGTTATTGCTATAGCTACTCTAGAATAAGTATACATCAAAAGATTTATGGATTTCATGAATATTTTGCTAAATAATCAAAGAATAAGATGTTAATCTTCTTTTCAGAAGCAATGAAGAAAAACCTTATATACTCTTACTTGCCTGTTCCTACCTCAATTGTGAAAGCTGAACATAACTCTGTGGAGTCTGAATTGCATTCTCTATTGCTTGAAATGGCTGAAGATTCTGGATGACTAACAATTCAAGCATTGTTTTACCTCACTGGGAAGAACAAGGTGTTGCTTCAGGGAGTCAAAGTATTTGGGATACATTATTTATAACAATGGCTACAGTATCAATGCAAAGAAATAGAGGAAAACAACAGAATGGGAAAGACTAGAGAGCTCTTCAAGAAAATTACAG